>CM056205.1:1245000-1632500 GCA_029692085.1 Gymnothorax javanicus | reverse complement strand
GTGAACATTGTTAAAGAGTAAAGTTATGAGGGAATTAGACCAACTTTCACAAAAACACACAGAGGTATTCCCAGAACTGCCCCGGGATGAATGCGGAACCTCACCTCAGTCTCTAGGAAGCGTCTTAAGGCCCGCTTTTTTTTAATGCTCTTACGCCGGATGGAGACTGCCACACTGAGCATGAGGATGACCACCAGAAACAGACCTCCAATCACTCCGGCAGCAATGAGCGGAGTCCTGCAGACAGAGAAATGCACAGGAGAAGAGAAGGTACAGTATATTGGTTGGGACGGTGCTTTTACTGAACTCAATGGATAAAACCCCCCCGAGCTCTAGACCTCCGATTCTGACAAAACTCTACCAACATCCAGGGAAACATGTTGTCAGTATCTGGCTCATCATCAAGGGCAGCTTCGTCATTCAAGCTCCGTAATACAACGTACATCTCAAGCTGATTAAACTCAGAAATGAAAGGCAACCGGCCGCCTTAATGTGAGTCAACTCAACTCGAAGATAAGCTTTGTTTAAGCTAACAATGAGAGAAGACAATGGATAAGTTTAAGTTTAATTTTTGAAAACTTATGAACATGAGTTCAATATCTAAATCTTGTCATGACAAGTGGAGTTGAAGAAAAGAAATTGGTTCACATAACTTAATGATTCTCTCGTGTTTTACAGTAAGGGGATCCTTTTAGTAAAGGAACAGCAGGAAAACTGTGCATTACTATGCAGTTACTGTACAGCTCTGCCATCCACTGCAAACTAACAATGTGACTTATCACATTCAAGATGATGCTACTGAGATAGATTAACAGTGAAGCTAGGAATTCCGAGCTGAGATGAGGTTATAACTTGGAGGTAAAAAGTTGAGTGAACTGACTGATAAAGGCTCTATCTGTGAAAGATTGAGGGAGCTGGCCAGTAAAGGCTTTATCTGTGAAAGACTGTGTGAGCTGGCAGGTTAAGACTTTATCGGTGAAAGATTCGGTGAGCTGACTGATTAAGGCTTTATCTTTGAAGGATTGACTGAGCTGGGTGGAAAAGGCTTTCTTGGTGAAAGATTCAGTGAGCTGACTGGTTAAGGCTTTATCGGTGAAAGATTGAGTAGACTGGCTGGCAAACGCTTCATCTGTGAAAGATTGAATGAGCTGAATGGTGAAAGGCTTTATCTGTGAAAGATTGAGTGAACTGCCTGGCAAATGCTCCATCTGTGAAAGATTGAGTAAGCTGGCAGATAAAGTCCTTATTGGTGAAAGATTGAGTGAGCAGGCTGGTAAAGGCTTTATCGACAAAAGAATGAGTAAGCTGGCCGGTAAGGCTTTATCGGTGAAAGATTGAGTGAGATGACTGGTAAAGGCTTTATCTGTGAAAGATTGAGTGAGTTGACTCGTAAAGGCTTTATCTGTGAAAGATTGAGTGAGCTGACTAGTAAAGGCTTTATCTGTGAAAGATTGAGTGAGTTCACCGGTAAAGGCTTTATCTGTGAGTGATCAATTGATATAGAATGAGAAGTTGCGAGGGGGATTAGGTTCGGCGAGTGGGGCGATGAGCCTGTATGAGTGTGTCCATTGGCGGTCCAAAGCCCCCCTGACAGTGATGTTATTAGCAGGATATTCGGCATCTCATCAAGCCGGATCGCGCTCCTTCCCTCTTCATAAGACGACTGATTTGGCCGCCACTAAGATACTCAACTCAAGTAGTGCGGCTGAAGCCGGGGGAAATCACACCGGCCGAATGAGTGCTGCGGAGAAGGCGACCTCATTACACACCATCACACTCCGCTCATTTTCACTACGAATCGCACAAAACCAGGCGAGCTCCCTGCTTTCTGTGAAAAGCATTAGGAGTGGAGGAGCTTGGGCGCCGGGGGTCTAAGCGAAAAACATCGAAGAGAGAACACTTTCGAGAACACAGCCCCTCAGACATGCACACAAGTGCATTCATTACCCGGTCTCATTACCTTGCCTTTAAAGAGGAAAACAACTTCAGCATGTTCCTAGTATTAAGCAGTCATTATGTAGCATTTTATTATGTCCTGAATTTCAGTCTTTAATGCACTGCTGATTTCAGTTGGGGATGTCCGTCATCTTAGTCAGTGAAAATAGTGTGACTTTTGGAAATAACTTGAGACAGTCATTGTGATAAAATGTAACATCAGTCCACAATTGATGAAACAATCTGGACGCTCAAAGCATCTCGTGGTTGAAGCTCAGATTATGAATGGGTGCCGGCTGCTGTATCAAATGATTGTGGCGTACAGTACCAGACTGTTTCCTGATCAGCAACAGCCAGTTTAACAAAGAGCTCATTGATCTATACCTAAAGGCTGCTGTTCTGAGTACAGCATAATCCATGCTCTGCAGCTCATCACAGAGATTATTTAGTTTAAAAACAGTACACAGGGTGACAGGCCTAAACTAATGTTTACAGTGCCGCCTCTGATTTGTCCTATACTGTTGCCATATCTTAAACACAGTGCCCTACTGCACATGCTCTGTGGGTTCGAGAAGACGAGTAATGACTGTGGATAGTGCACAGCTGGTGTGTTAATGGTTAATGAATCACTCCCAGGAAAACAGCGCAGTGCACAGCATGTGCATTTGGGTCTTAAATTAGAGCTTTGCTGTCCAATTCTTAAAACAAGATCAAATACTCTGCATGAGCCCGAGACGGCAGTTACATATACTTCTGAGAGACTCAACAGATAACCACCATCATGTAGCTTTACACTGCAGACTCATGGGGCAAGGTTTGAGATCCCAGCCAGTTCTCTTCAGGAACAAATAATTTTGATTCTCGCGGGAAAACGTTGGGCTGCAGACTATATGCACAATAGACATACACTGAAAAAGTGATCATGGGTTGCTGTTTATGTGGGGAGCAAATTCTTTTTAAACTAACCCCATGGAATTAGATTTCTGTGCTTTCTAAAAATGTTGTTCTGTTCAAAACAAACAAACAAACAAAAAAATCCAGAGAGAAAACTTAAAACAATTAGATTAAACAAATTAACGCAAAATTTTCAATTTCATCCAACGTCTCCAGTGCAGTGCTAGAAGTGCAGCCACCTTTTACTGAGCTGAAACGTTAAGTGCGGACACATGTACACAAAGCCAAAGGCTTATCAGGTCTGGTTCAGCCCCAGAACAGTCACTGGCCCTGTGGACTCTGTACAGTCGGGAGTGTCCAACCCTCTGTGCTGGACTCCTGTGTCTCTATGGGCTCCCTGTCCTCTGAGGTGTCCTCTCCTCACCAAACTTTGTGCTTTAGTCTTCTTCTCTGGTATCTGGCTGCCCGAATCACTCGGACCAAGTCCCCCCTCCCACCCCCCGCTCAGGGGGACCATGCAGTCGTCTATAAATTACCAAGTACCGCCTCAGCGGTAACCGAAACAATTCAACAGGGCCAACTGCGTACACGCGTCCTTTTAATATTGCATTCACTTCGATTTTTCCGCGAGACTCGCCGCGGTCCCTCGTCCCATTAATCTCAAATTAATTTGCCGTGTTTCCACTGAGCCCTTCGTCCCTCTGACTTTGTGTTTGTTAAAACCTATTTTCTGTAAATTGCCCTAGCCGGTCCGCCCCCCCCGGGGCGATGAGGCGAACTCCCTCGCTGTATCAGTAGTCTGGGAACATTTAGCCATCAACGGGTGTAATTAATCAGGACCAACCTGCTCCCTCCGTCTCCCAGTCCTGCACATCTCAGTTCTGTCCATAGAGGATTCACACTGATCACATGGACAGACTGACCTTACAGCTCTACAGACACAAACATTCTCAGCAGTTCACATGTTCAACACCTCACTGTTCTATGAAGGTCACTTATGACTAAAAACTGATGGTTTTATAAACCGTAGTGCAATAAATTGTTATAAGAATGTTGGGATTACAGCAAAACTACTGAGGAACAATATGTGTATCATATATATATATATATATATATATATATATATATATGTACTGAATTGTGTGCTGGCAGGTTTTCTGAGTGAGCATCTATCCCTGTACTCTATGTTAATAAGCAAGCTTACACTGTGAAACTTAACTCTCCTGGTCTACATTAAAAGTCTGTAATAATAATCAGCCCTACAGCTGAATTACAGCAGGCCAACAGCAGAAAGCTTTTCAGCGTAAACAACAATAGCCTGCTCTCCCTCAACAAACCGAACAACTCAACAGAGGATTCAACTCAGACCGAGCATAATAATGAAGCCGCAAAATTACAATAAACAGCAGCATCGGCTGTGCAGCCCTCCGAGGGCCCCTGACTCAGGGGCGGCCGTGACCTGCAAGGATTATAATACAAAACAGCTAACAGGCTTCCAGCTAACAGGCTTCCCTCCACACTGCTGCTGTCGTGTCCGTGTGGACAGGAGCACAGTGCTGCCTGATTGGCCTTTTACACCATCGATCTGACTGATCCTGAAGCACCTGGGACTCTCAGTTTCAGGGCCCAATGACTGAGAGACACTGGATGGAGAGGGATAGTGAGAAACCAAAAATGTATTTTGAATACAGTTGAAAGAAAGAGAGGGAAGGGGAAAGGGGGAGAGAGGGGAGAGAGAGGGGAGGGAGTGAGGGAATAAAAGAGAGAACATGAGAGAGTGAGAGTAAGAGTTATAGTTAGAGAGATCTCAAGGAATAACTTCACAAGTAAAAGCACAGATAATCCATCAAAAGTAAACAAAAGCTGACTTTCAGCCCGTGGGGAAGGAGGGTAAAAAAAAGAGGGGAATAGATTGGAACACAATACCTGTCAATCATTCCCAAACAGTCTTGGATCCGGGGGCCCGTGCACCTGAAAGAAATTAAGGGAAACCGTTATTAAAAACAAACGCTGAGCAGAGAGTCGTTTGGCTTAGTCGGCAGGACAACGCACTGTCGAGAGCCACAGCTCATTCTGTGAATCCTATATGAGCCGAGCTTTGGTAACTCTCTAGGGAATTCTCCAGGCTTTCATCTCTCCCCTGCTTTCTGACTGACAGAATGGAGCATAATGCATGAACCTGCCCACTCTTCTCTGAACAAACAGCAAACATACGCTCTCATTATGGCATATAAATGCAAACACAGCCACACAGGCCCATACACGCACACTGCATATCATCACACAGAGCAGCTGCAGGCTCTACTGCACGGAGTGTCATCATCGCCGAGGACGACAGAGAGGAGTCAGACCCCACTGGTGGGACCACTTTCTCCACAGATATGTAAAAGTGTGTGTCCCGAAAGGGCTCTGGTGCTGCGAGCTCTTTGATGACAGCAGAGGCCAGATGGGAAGGACGGCAATAAATATTATCTCACCATCCTTACACATACACACACACACACACGCATGCACACACACACACACACACACACACACACACACACACACACACACACGCACGCACGCGCACGCACACACGCACACGCACACACACACTCACATAGGCACACACACACAAAAACTCACAAACACATACATGCGCAGAAACACACAGACTCCCCCACACTCACACACACACGCACACACACACACCTTATCTTTCACTCACCCCTGACTGCAGTTAGAGTGGCAGGGCTGGCACTCCTTGTTGGCTTCAGCGTATTTGAAGATGAAGCTGTGCGCCCCCTGCAGGCCATCGGGACACTTCTCCACACAGTTTGGCCCGTCTTTAAAATGCAGGCACTTCACACAGTGATCAGGACCCTGAAACCAGGGCCCAGCACAGAGGATTTCAGAAGAAACACCACACATCTAAACACGCACACCGATAAGGACCAACGTCACCTGCACACGATCAGGCATTCACAGACTGCTAAGGCAGAAACATATGAACTGAGACAAGTGATAGAGAAATGTGACTAATCATATTCACTTATAGACTGATAGAATATGTATTCTGTTAATATGTGAGTTCTGTATGATATGCTAATCCCACCGAAAGACTGGCTGAACTGTGTGTGATGTGGTCGCTGATGAACAGCCTTATCTATTGCACGACAGGCCTTGCACACTGGCATTACCCACAATTCAGTGGGAGTTGACCTCGCTCTCAGAATCATGAGCACACTTCACTGCCCTTTATTCACACCACTGGTGGCCAGTTTCACCGCACTAAATCCCAAGGGTGGAGTCGTAAAGTGTATTTATACAAGTGTCAGAACCCACAAATAGGGGTCTAACAGACTATCATAAAATGGTTGCAAGAATGGCAGTGTCATCACAAACTTCCCACTGACTCGTCTTTAAAATATGCCAATTTTCACACTTCTCCACTGAAAAATACACAACTGTCCACATTCATCCTTTTGAAATATACCTCTATTCATATTTTACAGACAGCACTTACAGATTCAGGGCCTGGTCTTTGATCATATTTCAAGTTCAGCCCAACCTTGGAGGGTATATTTACATCAAACGGTAATGATGTCTGGCTGGAGTGGGCATGTTCGGCGTGGAGCAGATTTTCAGAACACTTACGGGAGAAATATATTCGCTTGAGTGAAGCGAAAAGAATAAAAAAAGAGCCTGGCATTGCATTCAGTGATATTTATTCATATCAACTTAGCATCTGTATCTTTGACAAAGGCGGTAAATCAACTAGAAAGGGAAATTGGCGGTCCATCTGTGGGTGAGGAAAGCATCACTCGAGCATATGGTCAGGCTGAAATGAGCTAAATAAGACCAGGTTCTGCTGTGCGATTCAGTTCCTCGGTGGCCCAGGCAAACAGAGCGGGACAGCAGAACACAGCCTGCTGCTTAACTTCGCTAACACCCGGCTAACACTGAGAGTCCTGCGCTAACAGCCACAGAACCCCGTCTGCTCCAGTTTACGCTGTTCATTTCCCCGCAGCTGTTCAGTACTGCGCTGGTGCATCATAAGTGCTGCAAAATTTTAAAAAATAAAACAAATAAATAAATCAATGAACATTTGGAAATTCTGGAAAGGTGTTTATTCTCATTCCAATTACATTCTCATTTCAATGCAAATTATAAGATAATGCCAACTTTTTTTTGTTTTTTCCTGAAAAAAGAAATACAGTTTACCGAGCTAATGCTCTACCTAATTACTGTTGCTAGACGGTTCAAGGTAATCAAAGGTCAAAGCCAAACTCACATTTTAACCAGCTAGAGAGGCATTAATTGATAATAGCACTCAGACATGCAGACACTTCAGAAAGATTAATTGTTTTAGAAGAATTTCATATGACTAAAGTAAAGCAGGTGAAGTGTGCCATTTTGGCTCAGTAAGAAAGGACCAAAATGGGTGCCAGACCTTCTCAGTCATGCAAACTGCCGTCTAGGTGTACAAATCGCATAAACTATTCACCGGCGCGGATAGCAGGCTGTTCTTATTGAGGGCCAGCCAACTGTCATCAGCCAGCCAAGAACACTGAAGACTGCCGCAGCAAATATCTCTCAATAACAGTGAGCCTATTCTCTTCCAAAACTCAAACTATGAGCTAACTTCACCCTTTCAAATAACCACAGGGAAGGGAGAGCAGCGTAGATGAGCATGCTCCTCATTGATCGGAACACAGTGTTATCTGTGAGAAAACTGGAACACACTCTCTGCACACTGCACCCACTGTGTCTGACTTCTCTAATGAAATGGCTGAGTGAGTTATACTTCAGTGGATCACTCGATGAGCTGAATAATGTGCGTGCAGAGCGCATAACGTACGAGTCCCACTCAGCGTTCCAGCTGATCGTCCTCGGCTGAGTGAGCAAATGACCACAATACATGGCACATATATCATGGTGGCGTTTGCAGTGTGCGCTGTGTAAAACATGAGAACCCCACTAAGTCATGGGAACTTATTCCTCTTCTTGAACTCCTCATGAAAAGTCTTAGACATTGAACTCAAGTTCATTATTTTCTTAAAAAGTTAAATTTAAAGTTACCCATTGTCATAATTGTGAGTTGAAACAGGGCTTATCTTCATGTTGAGTTAACGCACATTTTTATGGCTACCAGCGAACTTTTTTTTTTTCTAAGTTTAACCAGCTTGAAATGCATTACAGTGTGCCGTGGGTAAAACATGGTAAAAGAAGTTGTTGATAACATATCCCAAATTTAAACGACTTCTTAAATTAATTTAGGCGCTGATGTTAAAGCTAATTAAATGTTCACACAGTGAAAGGGCACCGTCTGAGCAGGAACTGAGTCTAGGCTCTCTGTTTGGTCTTGGAGAGCCACAGTGTGGGCTGGTTTACCTTGTAACTGAGCATGTGCAGAATGGATAAGGCATCGGATAACAGTGTTAGCTCATGGTTTGTGTGTTTGAATCGGCTGCTGCTGTATTAGACACAGACTGCACTGATGGTCCTGTGGGATCTGGGTCGGCGGCGCAGGGTGGACAGGGCGTTTGGATCGGAGGGAAACTCACCGGACCGTGACAGGTCAACATGTCGTCCTCGGCGTTCTCACACTGAGGGTCACACTCCAGGCAGACAGAGTCATTTGCAAACTCACGAATATCCCTGAAAAAAGGCAAAAATAATGAACAGTGAACATGTACAAGAGGATCCGTTTATGTTCCTCTGTTGTTTTAATGTAATTTCCATGCTCTTTATCCTCCACATATTTTCATCTCAAATTATGGGAACGTGATGGTGAGGCTGTCATGCCATCAGTAGCTATGTTTCCATTTAACTTTGAAGGGAAACTTGGGAAAATTTGCAAAAACGAAATACGAATTAAGTGCGTTTCCATATGTTTCCCTCAAGCAGTTGAGAGCAAATAAACAACACTACGTAGGCAGTGACGTGCGTGTGCACATATGTCAGATAAACACGTACATACGTCGTTGCTAAGCAATGTCAAAAGTGAAAAAGGAGAATGGTCTCTGGAGCGTTGTAAATGAGTTAGCGTTTATAGGGCAAACGCTCGCTACGTCAGACTTTATTCGAAAAATGTGTTTCCATTTCAGATTATGCACATTAAGTCTTTTTCGCGTAAGTCAAAATCCACCTCAAGCAAGTGTAAAAACTTTTTTTGCAAATCAGAGGATTTTTTTCGAATTATGGTGTTTCCATTACCTTTTTGGATGCAAAACTTCAAAATGTGCATTAAAACAGGGAAATGGAAACACAGCAACTGTAAACTAAATCTGAAGTGGAGAGAAGATAACTGAAGGAGGGAGGGAAAGAGAGAGAGATAAAGAACTAAAGACTGCGAAAAAAAGCAGAATCAATATCTGTGTCTTCATGCAGGCTCCTGGCAGCGGGTGACTGGTGTGACTGGTGTATGGGGTAATGGAGAGCGATGCAGGCTCGTGGCGGTGGGTGACTGGTGTGACTGGTGTATGGGGTAATGGAGAGCGATGCAGGCTCGTGGCGGTGGGTGACTGGTGTGACTGGTGTATGGGGTAATGGAGAGCGATGCAGGCTCGTGGCAGCGGGTGACTGGTGTGACTGGTGTATGGGGTAATGGAGAGCGATGCAGGCTCGTGGCAGTGGGTGACTGGTGTGACTGGTGTATGGGGTAATGGAGAGCGATGCAGGCTCGTGGCGGTGGGTGACTGGTGTGACTGGTGTATGGAGTAATGGAGAGCGATGCAGGCTCGTGGCTGCAGGTGACTGGTGTGACTGGTGTATGGGGTAATGGAGAGCGATGCAGGCTCATGGCAGCAGGTGACTGGTGTGACTGGTGTATGGGGTAATGGAGAGCGATGCAGGCTCGTGGCAGCAGGTGACTGGTGTGACTGGTGTATGGGGTAATGGAGAGCGATGCAGGCTCGTGGCGGCAGGTGACTGGTGTGACTGGTGTATGGGGTAATGATGCAGTGGCGGCAGGTGACTGGTGTGACTGGTGTATGGGGTAATGGAGGCTGCAGGTCGTGGCGGCAGGTGACTGGTGTGACTGGTGTATGGGGTAATGGAGAGCGATGCAGGCTCGTGGCGGCAGGTGACTGGTGTGACTGGTGTATGGGGTAATGGAGAGCGATGCAGGCTCGTGGCGGCGGGTGACTGGTGTATGGGGTAATGGAGAGCGATGCAGGCTCATGGCGGTGGGTGACTGGTGTGACTGGTGTATGGGATAATGGAGAGCGATGCAGGCTTGTGGCAGCGGGTGACTGGTGTATGGGGTAATGGAGAGCGATGCAGGCTCATGGCGGTGGGTGACTGGTGTGACTGGTGTATGGGATAATGGAGAGCGATGCAGGCTTGTGGCAGCGGGTGACTGGTGTATGGGGTAATGGAGAGCGATGCAGGCTCATGGCGGTGGGTGACTGGTGTGACTGGTGTATGGGATAATGGAGAGCGATGCAGGCTTGTGGCAGCGGGTGACTGGTGTATGGGGTAATGGAGAGCGATGCAGGCTCGTGGCGGCGGGTGATTGGTGTATGGGGTAATGGAGAGCAATGCAGGCTCATGGCGGCGGGTGACTGGTGTGACTGGTGTATGGGGTAATGGAGAGCGATGCAGGCTTGCGGGCGGCAGGTGACTGGGTGACTGGTGTATGGGGTAATGGAGAGCGATGCAGGCTCGTGGCGGCCGGTGACTGGTGTGACTGGTGTATGGGGTAATGGAGAGCGATGCAGGCTCGTGGCGGCGGGTGACTGGTGTGACTGGTGTATGGGGTACTGGAGAGCGATGCAGGCTCGTGGCGGCAGGTGACTGGTGTGACTGGTGTATGGGGTAATGGAGAGCGATGCAGGCTCGTGGCGGCAGGTGACTGGTGTGACTGGTGTATGGGGTAATGGAGAGCGATGCAGGCTCGTGGCGGCAGGTGACTGGTGTGACTGGTGCATGGGGTAATGGAGAGCGATGCAGGCTCGTGGCGGCGGGTGACTGGTGTGACTGGTGTATGGGGTAATGGAGAGCGATGCAGGCTCGTGGCGGCAGGTGACTGGTGTGACTGGCGTATGGGGTAATGGAGAGGGATGCAGGCTCGTGGCGGCAGGTGACTGGTGTGACTGGTGTATGGGGTAAGGGAGAGTGCAGCAGGGGACAGGAGAGTAGCTCATTTATCCCTCTGTGAGGTGGCGGGGGAGTGATACAGGAGGGATTTTCCTTAAGATGAGAGTATTATCTGCATAAAGTGAGAACTATATGAAGAGAAGACCTCGACGCTCTATAAGTCTATAAGTTTTTTTGGACCAGAGGAACCTTCTCATGGTTCTCAACTTAGTCCAAGGAACCCGCCTTTTTATCGTATCTGCACTGCGGGGACCGTGAACAATTGCAGTACTTAGAGCTCAGTTTTGGCAGCCTTCATCAGTGCCAAACTCAGAGGAGGTACTTCTGCAGCAGCAGAGGAACACTGACTCATGTAAGTGTTTGTTGGTATTTCAACTGCCCTATGGGGTAATACTGTGAGATCACTGCTGCCCTATGGGGTAATACTGTGAGATCACTGCTGCCCTATGGGGTAATCCTGTGAGATCACTGCTGTCCTATGGGGTAATCCTGTGAGGTCACTGCTGCCCTACGGGGTAATACTGTGAGATCCCTGCTGCCCTATGGGGTAATACTGTAAGGTCACTGCTGCCCTACGGGGTAATCCTGTGAGATCTCTGCTGTCCTACGGGGTAATCCTGTGAGATCTCTGCTGTCCTATGGGGTAATCCTGTGAGATCTCTGCTGCCCTATGGGGTAATCCTGTGAGGTCACTGCTGCCCTATGGGGTAATCCTGTGAGGTCACTGCTGCCCTATGGGGTAATCCTGTGAGGTCATACTGTGGGCCTGAGGTTAACTCCGGACCAAACGCAGGATATACCAGCTAATGTGGGCTGGGAATAAATCAAAGTGCTGATTGGAAGGTGCAGTATGACCAATGCAACAGGATGCCTGCTGCATTAGAAAATGATAAATTGGCATTTTAATCCCTTAAACTCTGATTTTTCACAAAAGTTTCCCCGAAGTAGGTAAAAGTCAGAAAATAATAATAATAATAATTATTATTTTTTTACATTAAAGGACAATGTCACATATACATTCTGTGTCTGCTGGCTGCAATGCTTCTCTGAAGCTACATCACACTTATATTGAGAGGAATAGTATTCAAAGCCAGGAGACCATATTTTTTGACCACAGTATTATCTTGTACATCATTTGACACACATTTCCCTGTGATTCAGCAGGACACATTTGGGATCATTAGAAGCCTTGGAATCTCCACTAGAGTTTAAAATGGGCCTGAAGTTCCACAGGTTTGAATACAGCAGCTGCATAACACAGACCCATATAGGGGTCTGTAAGTTTTATAAGGTTAAATGAAAAAAGACAGGGAATGTAACTGAAAACTCGCAGCAATGAGTTATGCACAAACACACACCCAAACTGGCATCAGACTGCATGAAATCTGCAAAAATCTACGGCAAAATTAGTTTTGTGATTATCTTTTCATTACCCAGTTTATTTATTTAAATACAGCAGATGGCCTCGGTGATCATGACGTCCTCTTATCACATTTATAATTTCACGTGATACAGAAATTCCAGATTGTGTCTTTTATAGGCTTAGGGTAAACGGTCAGACTAAGTTGATTAATTAAAAGTTGAAACTGTGACAATTCCAGAATTATATTTCTTAGACACAATGAAAGCATACAGAGAATAGCCAATCTCTGAATATAAAGACTTGGAATTAAGGATGAATTCAAAGTTCTTCTCGACATGATTTGATTTTACCGCTAGTCTTCAGGGGTTCCACAGCAGCAAATTAGCTAAAATTTGTAGATTAGTGTGAACAATTGCTGGTTCATGAATTCCCTGTACAAATTCTGAAGCATCCAATTACAGAAGTAAATTGTTTTAATTTCTGAACTTGGTATTCTCAGAAACCCCAAGGCGAATATTCCCAGTGAAACTGGAGTCTAATGGCCACCGACCAATTAGCGATGGAATGAACCACCGCCGAAGGTTACACGTTATTCCTCAAGGATACGACTCAAAAACAGGCATGAAGGGTGAGTCTGTCATATCAGGGAAAGATTAAGGCAACGACATGTACATAAAACAGGAAGTCCTGCTAATAGATGGAGATCAATCCAATATTGTAATTGCAGTCCAAGAAAAAACTCACAGGCAATAACAGACCAAGTTAGCATCAGTTTTGTTGAGAAACAAAGACACAAAATACATAATAAATGCAGGGTCTCTCTTCCGATAAGACGTCACAGTATGATGAAGATTTCTGCTGCAAACACCAGGGTGTAAACCCATGATACTTTGATTTAAAAAGAAAGATTGCTGATCTGGTTAAATAAGGCTCCACATCCAGATAAAGGCTGCATTTCCGCTAAAGCATTGATAAATAAGCTCTAAATATAGCTGGCATCTCATGAGCACTCAAAACACTCTCTCCTGGTTGACATGAGTTGAATGCAGAGAGAGAAAGAGTGAGGACCTTAATTAAGACCTCAGAAGATGAGCATGTGCAGGTGCCCTATAATTACCAAATGTACCAATGCAGCTCAGTGTGTCTGGTGCCCTGGGCAAGGCTACAATTATCTGCACAAAAGTGACTATCATGCAAGGATGAGGAGGCTGAGATAATGTTTCAGAGCGGAACCTGGTCTTCAGGAAGGGGTCAAAGAAAAAAGACGATGGTGACCTCTAGATAGACACAACCAGGCCACAGTTACGAGCTCAAAATTTGCTTCAAGTTGAGAATAATCAAGCATAAATGTAAAAGAAGCAGCATGAGCATATTTTGAGAGGGACAGACAGTGACTATTTATGGAGGGATGAGCAGCAGATCTGAGGTAAATTTGATGTACTGCGTGTGTTTGCACATGGATGATGGGATGAGAGGGGTAAGCCTTCGAAATTGCGAATCATGTATGCCGTACTTCAGAGAGGAAAAATCACTAAATGACAAACATTCTCGTCAGCCATTTCTTACGAGCAATAAAATTGTGCTGCCCATAGCTAATGTAACTCAGCAGGGGCTGTGTACTTCGCTGCTTCCTTAAAAGATAAAACAACAGAAGCATTTTGCTGGGTTATTTCACATGTCCTTGTTATTGGAAATGTTGAGTGCAATGTTTGGTTGTGCATGCGAACCCTCACACATGCTCCAATCCACTTTATTAACACATAAAATGTCCCAGAATCACTAATTCCAAGACTTAGGGAAACATTTTATGCTTTTGTGTGTGTGTGGGTGTGTGGGTGTGTGTGTATGTGTGTGTGTGTGTGTGTGTGTGTGTGTGGTAATGCATGAGTGTGAATGTGTGTTTACGTGTTTATGTGTGTGTGTGTGTGTGTGTGTGTGTGTGTGTGTGTGTGTGTGTGTGTGAGTGAGTGTGTGTTCTTGTCTGCACCTACCTGCATGTGTGTGTGTGTTTATGTATGAGAGTGTGAGGGTGTGTGCTTGTTTATGTGTGGGAGTGAGTGTGTGTGTGACTTAGTGTTAATGTCTGAGAGTGTATGTGAGCATGTGAGAGAGTGTGTGTGTGTGTGTGTGTGTGTGTGCGCGCGCACGCATGTGTTTGAGGATATGTGTGCTTATGTGTGTGTGTGTGATCGTGTGTGAGTGTGTGTGTGTGTGTGACTTAGTGTTAATGTCTGAGAGTGTATGTGAGCATGTGAGAGAGTGTGTGTGTGTGTGTGTGTGTGTGTGTGTGTGTGTGTGTGTGTGTGTGTGTGCGCGCATGTGTTTGAGGATATGTGTGCTTATGTGTGTGTGCGTGATCGTGTGTGTGTGTGCCTGCGTTTGTGTACATGTGTTCGTGTGTGTGTATGTGTGTGTGTTTGTGTGTGCGTGAGAGTGTGTGTGTGAGAGAGAGAGAGAGAGAGAGAGAGAGAGAGACAGTGTGTGAGGTGATGGTGATGTTGAAGGCATACCCAGGACCGCGGTGCTCCCCGTGATCTCTTGAGTGATGGTGGTATCGTCATGTGAGCCTGTCCTTCAACAAAGTACGCCCGGAAAGGTCATTTGTCAAGCAGCTTATTTCGACCTAAAGTTACGTTTAGGAGTTAAGCAACCTCTAGCGGTCAATTAAATAACTAAAATCTGGTTACCATCGTTAGCGTCACCGTCAGTAAATCCCTAACCTAATCCTAATTCTAACCCTAATCCTAATACTAACCCTAACCCCAACGCTAATCCTTACCCAAGCCGTTATTTTAAATGTAAATATGACTGAAACTGTATCTGGAACTCAAACTGTAACTCTAGCAGTACCTTCCTGCTGCCAGTAGGGGCGCGATTTTAGGAAATGCTCCTATGGGTCGTAAATCAGAGTAAATGAGAATAATCGACCTATTTGAGTGTATGGTTGGAGGACAGGTTGCGTCATGTCGCCAGTCGTGGGGTTTTGTGCCCCGTGTTTGGGGCAGTTATGCTCACCCTTCATAGAGGTTGCATGACTCCACACAAGTGCGCCCCCTGCTGTAGAAACGGCAGGACAGGCACTGGTCTGGCCCCGGGCCCCAGCAGCCCCCGTCTGAACATAAGGAGTCACACACCATCTGTTCCAGGGCTGTCAACGGGGCAGAACAAAAACACCTCTGTAAAAGCATATGAACACAAACTGTGCTGAACACTGAACATGCATGCAGTGAAACACAGGATCAGAGGGTTTAAATCACCAAGCGGAAGACCAACCCTTAGAGCGCTAAACGCAGCTACTGTTGCTCACTGATGTAAGATATCAAAATCAGAGCTGTTTAAAACCTATCATATGGCAACTTGTTTAAAAGAGGTCCCGCAGGGGAGCTCTTTTAAACAAGTCGCCGCATGATACGTTTTCAACAGCAAAAGATAATTAAATTCATATTTAAAAATATATATTAATTTCAGCGCTCTATGGGTTAACAATTTTATAGTAAGATGTACTGAAAAAACACACGCCCAACACCGTGGTGCAGAGAGTCACGCTGCTGCCTCATGTCAGGAAGGTTGTGGGTTCCAATCCACACTGGGGCATTACTGAGTGGAGTTTCCATGGTCTCTGTCTGTTTGCCTGGGGTTCCTCCCACAGTCCAAACACATGAATGTCAGGCTCTTTGGAGACTCTAAGTTGCCCGTAGGCATGAGTGTGAGGGTGAATGGTGTGTGAATGATGAGGTGTGAGTGTGTGAGTGAATGGTATGTGAATGGTGTGTGCGCCCTGTGACGGATTGGCGAGCTGTGCAGGGTGTGTTCCTGCCTTTCACCCAGAGTCAGCTGGGATGGGCTACAGCTCCCTCATGACCCTAGTGAGGTAGAGGTGGAATATACAGTATAATGATTGGATAGATTAGTCTGATGTAAGAAGGGGAGTTAATGGATGTAGGAAGTAGAAAAAGTATGAAACTGAAGAAAATGTTATTTACTTCTTTTCAGGGACAATCAGAAACAACAAGTCCCATCAACCCTTGCTTACAGACAGGTGAATAAATTACAACTACTACTCTTGTTCTGGTCTGAGTGATTGTGTTTAAAAGCACTTTCAACTCTTCCTTTTCTAAGATTATGTCTGTCGTTTGTATTTCCATCAAAGCAATACAGGGATCACACAATCTGTGTGCCGGTTAGAGTCTGCAGTTAGCCTGATGTGTGTCATTGGACTGGGGGAGAAAACCCATGCGAACACGAGGCTCGAATCAAACCAACAACCTTCTGGCTGTGAGGTAACAGCACATCATTCATCACTGAGGCTCCGCATCGTCCTGCTCTGTGTTTTACAGCAGGAACTGGGGTTCTAGAACAGCCCAACACCAGAGGTGCTTCATCAGGGGAACGAATTAGGAATGAGGAGCAAATTATCTCAGGGATGATGGTGAAGCAAGTGTGAGAGTGTGTGTGTGTGTGTGTGTGTGTGCGCGCGCGCGCGCGTGTGTTTGTTTTACTCACTGCACTCATCAGCGTTGCGGTTGTTGCGGATGATGACTTTCTGGCCGCTGGTGCGGAAGAGGCTGGTCCAGTTGATAGTGTTGTAGTAGCACAGCTGGCTGTTGTTGGTGATGTAAACATTACCTGCGCTGATCTCTCCCAGGGACTGCAGGTGTAGAGACGAGATCCACTGCTGCTTCAGGATCAGGAGAGAGATCCCACTGCGGAGAGAGAGAGAGAGAGAGAGAGAGAGAGAAGGAGAGAAGGCAGGGAGTTCAGTCAGTGAACTAACGGCGGTGCGGGTTGTTGCGGGTTGTTGGTACAAACACTAATAAACAGCGTCACGGCTCGGCTTCAGATCATCCCAGATCCTGTTAATGAGTTGTTTTCAAAACTCAAGGCAATTCTGTTTTTGCACCGAACATCAAAGGTGCTCACTGAGAGCTCTCTCACAGCTCATTCTGTAGATGAGAGCTCTCCTCCTCGGCTCCGTGCTGTTCTGAGGTCGTGTCCTGTCTGCACAAGTACTCTGTTTTCTGTCTCTCACGAGTCTGAGTCATAAATACGGTCCCTGCAGTTCGGTTTGGGTTTGAGACGCTGATCTGCAGGGTGCATCATGCCCATGCATTCAGCACCTCATCCCAGCTCACAGATCCGGTACCGATCTGCAGCCACCTCTGTAATTCTGCAGTTACAGAGATCTGGATACGTGACGTTCTACTGCTCTTGGATGTAAATGGACGTAAAAGGCACAATTCTTTAGACAAACCCCTCATCAAGTCAAGCACCTTGTCAAATGATCCAATGTGAACATTCTAATAAAACACTGATTGTTTTCCTACTTAAACTCACAGAGAGTTTTTTCTTTAATGGTCAGTTAACTGTCTGAATGGCCAGGTGGTTTTAATTGCAAGACATAAGACTATCTCAACAATATGTTTTTACATACCGTATTTATCTAGCCCTTACATAATGGTAATTATTCCCTATCAATTTGTTCACTTGCTCACGTCTTTCCTTGACAATGCTCAGTTAAAGCCATAGCAGGAGTGTCATGATCAATGAAAGTTTAAAATGCCAGATTCAAGGCTTCCGTTTCCTCCCATCCTAGAGACTATTCTGGCGTCCATCTGGAGCCGAGGGTCCGAACCTTACATTGAGATACTGCAGGTGTTTTGTGTCACCCAAAGAAATGACCAGGCATTCCAGCAACAATCATCAATAAACTGTTCGTTGCTGTTTGCTATGACAAAATTACTTCACAAAATTCTCTAACTATTTCAATCTTTTTCTCTGAAAACAGGGTCAGAATGAAACAATAATAAATTAATAAAAATGGAAGATACTAAGACTGCAGTAACTACCAGGGTATAAGACCTCCTTGCACACACAGTTCCAGTCAAAATTTCAGGCACTTCGCTCGTGTTACATGACTCTGTTTACAGTGAAATTTATGAGGATCCACTTCAGCGTATTACCTCAAATGGCACACAATAAGAAGTTAAGTCAGCAGTTGGAAAAACAGTAATTTAATTTACACAGAAAAATGTCCAAAATTTTAGAATTTGTGGAAAAAAGTCATATTTGGCTAAATAAACTGACAAATCGTTTCCATTTTCCTTTATCTGAATAAAACTTGAGCTGGTTTGGGACTTATTGGACAAAAAGATCTAAAAGAAGCAAACTACAAGTGCAGTCTTGCTGATGTGCACTCTGTTTATGATTTGTAGAAATAAGTACATGTGTATGCTCAGCAATTATTATAAAAAAAACAAAACTTTTTTTTATGATTGATTGTTTATGTTGTATATCAAAATGTCCCTGGATTTAAACCAGCTAACATTTCTCACACGTACCTCATATCTATTGTGTACACCTGAATTACTTTCCTTTGTCAGTTCTGATCTCTGATTGGCTAGCTGACTGAGAGACTGCCTGTGATAGGCCCACCTGTACAGAGACCTCCCTCCGATGGTAGCCAGGTTGGAGAAGACGCTGAGGTCGGTGATGTTCTCCGGCCAGGACTGGATGTTCAGGAATCCTGAGGAGGGGACAGGAGAGGACAGAGGGGCTGACTTTCACTGGAGTTTGGGTAACGACACCATCGCACTCAAGATCACAATTCACACGGAGAATTAAATACCTGCTCCCCACGGAAGCATGGTGAGAAATTTAATAAAAGATTGCAGATAACAAAAAAGTGTACCCTGTAGCCAAACACCACGTCAAAAGGATCTGATAATGCATTTTAAATAGATATTTTCAAAGTGACTGTAACCTTGCTTACTTTACCCTCAGTTTTCACGAGGACAAGGTTGGGCTGAATATAGATAAAATCTAAAATACTGAACATTTAATTTAGAAAAACATTATTTGAGTCATTAAAAAAATATATCAACATAAAACTGGTTGATTCAATTAGAGAACCAAAGCGGCTATTTATTCCAACTATTTTAACCAACCATCAGCACAACATATATAACAATAAATGACGAGGCTGTCATATCAGTCCCTCTGGGCTCTGGGAGGTGACCATCAGCGGCGCAATAATCAGATTCTAATATTCTAATAAAGGACTAACGTTGATAAGGGCCAACAGTCTAAAGTATCATTCTCAAGAGCAGCAAGCAGTCTTCCTGAGCAATGGAAGGTTCTGCTCTTCATATAGTGCCATTGGGTTGAAATCTCACCCTTAACAAACCCCACAGTGGGCAATGAGCCCAGTGCAATCTAACAGTCAGCTGCCTGTTTCTCTTGTACGTCACCATTTTTAGCTTTGTCTAGAATATACTAGCACTCTGCCCGTGGGGATCCACGGGTTCTATTTTACGTTACAGCACGGAGTTACAGCGTTATGATGTCATCACATGCACCTCTATGATGTCAGCACGTTGCTATGGTGTTGCTATGGTGTTTCCATAAACACCAAGGTGGCTGTCATGCGACCGATGTTTTTATAGTAACTTAAACTAAGTAACCATCAAGGGGAATACACTGCACTGACATTCCGCGCTCAGTGGAACACGAAGTCGCCTGCAAGACGGAGCAAAATAGCGTTGCTCACGTTATGCTGCAGATTACGCTTTACTTTCTCTTGCGGCCTGGCATCTGTTTTTTGGGATTCAGGACTCCTGTGGATGAATTGGTTTGGGTTCAAAAGGGGGAATCCCCAGGAGAGGACACACGGGGGGAATCCCCAGGAGAGGGGGATACCGGGGAAACCCCCCTTCATGTCTATATTATAATAGCGTCGCTCACGTTATGCTGCAGATACGCGCCCGGCGGAGTCTAGCACCGATTGGCCGGACACGCGCACACACGCACACAGAGGCCACTTGGCTATTATAATATAGATATTTAATCTGGCTGTCCATCCATTATCTAAACCCCCTTGTTCTTGGCGGGGGGGTTTGGAGTCAATGCCAAGATGCACTGAGGGAGGCCAGGAACACATCCTGAACAGGGGTGCGGTTCTCGAATTAACAGGTGCTAACTTACATAGTTGGAACCATTGTCTGTGAATGGACGAACTTAGTTAGCAGCTAAGCTGTTGTTACAGTATTTGGTGCTTCTGTGTGTGTCTGTCTGTCACTGTCTGTATTGTTGTTGGAGATTGTAAGGTCCCGGCCAGACGAGTCCAGCCACAGATTTCCAGGTTAAGGTGTGGATCCAAAGTGCTCTTATGAGTATAAATCATTCCTAAACTGATTCCCTAGTGTGAAGTGGAGATGCTAAATCACTGACCTGTGATCTCTCTGACTGTGCGAAACACGTTCAGCTTCTCAGGGTCCAGAGCCTCGATGCCGTGGTAGACATCCCTGTGGAGGGGGAGGGGTTACAGTTCTCGAGATCTCTGCACTTGGGCATGCTCAGTGATGTCTCTCTTTAGAGTCACACCAGCCCTCACGGCGAACAAACACTCAGATCAGTGCATCAGTACAAGCGGATGCTTCTGGAAAGAGAGCTCAACTCACACTGAAAACATAAACAACAACCTCACAGGGTGACCAGTGAGAGTCACAGCGAACGTAAAACACACCCCCATCGTGACATCCTGCATCGTGTTCTGGGTGACCTGTGCAGTGAGTTATGGGTACGGTCCTGCGGATCTGCCTTAGGGGGCGACACTGACACTCGTGTGAGACCTCATAAGGCAGCCATGTTCGCTGCCCTCTCTCTCCCAGGGGGACTTCTGTCATTAACACGCAAAGTGAAACAGGCCACCTGAACGACAGACCCAACACACCTCCATTGTCTCTGACATTGTGCTTTTAACACATTCAGGACAAAATTTCACACTTTAGATAAAGGTTCAGCTTAATCAGTTCAGTGAGTATCTCATAAACAGTGTTTTTTTTCCCAGAATTGTATCGTCCTCTGAATAATACAGGCAAACATTCGTGCTTGTTGTGATGACGTAATTCGTCTTTTTATTACTGGATAAGTACTGTTAGAGCCAGTAGAGAGGCAGACAGAGTAATTTGATTGGTTATGTCTCGTTCATCCCCCCACATGTGGCGAATTTTCCTTTCCCTCCTTAACAATAATAATATAGTCTGTTCGGTCTCTGCTCCCACACACACTTCTGCGGACACTAAAGAAGACCGTTTCAGGGTCATTAAAGCTGGAATGAGGGCCATAACCTTCCAGAATCCTGTTATATTCACTCCCGGCGAGAGCTACGCAACATTCTGAGATGAAGAGAACGTTATTACAGCATTATGAGACCCAATCAAGACTTGAGCATGACTGTTTTAATGTTTGACTTATTATAGCTCTGCTGGGAGGTAATCTGCTCTCACCACTGTTTGTGAGTTTGTTAGTTTGTAAGTCAGCTAAGGGGATAACTCCAAAAACTATGGATGGATGTCGATCAAATGTGTGTGTGATAGATACTGTGCTAAGGAGAAAAAGTTCAAATTCTGATTAAGATCAGACAATATTCTTGATCCAAGATCTTAAAGAATTTTTAAGACAGCGCTGCCTAGACTCGTCAAGTCTTATAGCTAAGGGAATATTGAGTTCATCGTCTCGCCAAAATGGCACACTTTGATTGAAATTAAAATTTCATGTTTTTGTTTATATGTATTTTCTTAATTGCGAAATTGAAAAGCACATAAGAGGTAAGAATACAGCAGCCCGGCCCGTAAAGTCCAGATCTGTGAGAAGAGTATGTTGTAAATGACCCAACATTGAGAAGAGTATAGTGTAAATGACCAAACATTGAGAGGAGTATAGTATAAATGACCCAACACGGAGAAGAGTATAGTGTAAATGACCCAACATGGAGAAGAGTATAGTGTAAATGACCCAACATGGAGAAGAGTATAGTGTAAATGACCCAACATGGAGAAGAGTATAGTGTAAATGACCCAGCATGGAGAAGAGTATAGTGTAAATGACCCAACATGGAGAAGAGTATAGTGTAAATGACCCAGCATGGAGAAGAGTATAGTGTAAATGACCCAACATGGAGCAGCACTACAGGTGCCTCTCACCCGTTGATGCCGGTGATCAGGAACACTAAATTCCCGTTGATCTTGGTGCAGTTGATGAATTTGTCGATATTGCTGGAGTCCACAGTCTGAGCAGCCTGCAGGCTGCCGGTGCCGATCCCATCACAAGCTGTAACCGAGTGTTAGTTTACT
The DNA here is from genome assembly GCA_029692085.1 of Gymnothorax javanicus. Classification (NCBI taxonomy): domain Eukaryota; kingdom Metazoa; phylum Chordata; class Actinopteri; order Anguilliformes; family Muraenidae; genus Gymnothorax; species Gymnothorax javanicus. The sequence continues at coordinate 1,610,093 of CM056205.1, read as the reverse complement.
TGCACAGCACCTGTGTGATGTTCTCTGCACAAAAACTATCTATTCTAGACTAGCAGACTTCCTAATTGTCCTATAAAGGCTTATTCAAAGAAACCTGACTTGCTACCCACACCATTATTTTTTAAAGGCAAAATGCAATGAAAAATATCACCTGATACAGCACAATGAGCTGTAGTCCAGGCCCTGTTTGGTTTCTATAGTCCTATTTTACAATGTACTTTATCGTGTCATTTTATTCCAATGGAGCAATAATTTGATTTCGATACCTTAACAACTTAACAATCAGTTTCTTTTTTCCACTTAAAGGGCAGCTACGCTCCCCATTGACAGGAAAGCCGGAGGTGTGAGGCACTGAATCAAAGTTTAGATCCTTCCCAACAAACTGGAGCGAGAGAACAGCTCACATCTTTGTTGGGAAGGATATAATCACACAGACAAGAGGATCATTCTTTCACTTTGGGAAACAGGCATGCAGGTATTCACACTCTGTTTTATTATCAAAAATAATTTTTGAGAACAAGAATGACCTGAAAACTATTTGTATGAAATCATATTTGTGCCCTTTACAATTTTTACTGTCAGCATTCTGTTGTTCCTTCCAATGCTGCAATATGTTTAGAAATACAACGAAAATAGCTTTACGTGATACTCTATTAAGTTAAAGTGACCTACAGCTTTGGATTTTCAAGCATACCTCACATACCACACTATGCAACAGGAACATTTATTTATTCTCAAAGATATTAAACATAGTAAAATCATTTCCTAAATAAATGTTAAACCTATTTCAAAAATATTGAACACGAAGCACCATGCACTCCAGAGGTGATGCAATGATTAATTATTTTTCAAAAAAATAATTTCACGCTTTCATTTTTATCCAAAATGTAATGCATAGACATCATATTTTTAATATTCCATTATTAAAATGCAGTACATTATTGAATTCGCCCAAAATGTTGCTCATTTAGCTTGTGAGTAAAACAGCTTTTCCTGAGCAGGTTTTTTAAAAACTTACTGCTTCTCTTTTGAATCAAATCATGTCCAATCCTGCCGCATAATTTCAGGAGACAGAAACTCAGGAAGTTTCCTCTCATTCAAATCCATTTATGAATGATAATATTTTTTTAAAATTCAGGGTTTGTTGTGAAAGGCTCTCTTCAGTAAGAGCAGAGTGTAAGGAAGTAAGATCATTGCACAATGTCATTGCGGATTACACTGAGTCTGGAGCAACTCTAGGACAGGAGATTTATTGACACAGGGTATGATGAAATATAGGAAGCATTATGCTGGCGCTGGAAGTTACCTTTCGGACAGATGTCAGTGCAGGCGATACACATCTTGACCTGATTCTCCTCCACCTCCATTTTGTTGCTGGGACAGGCGCGAACGCAGGAGCTGTGGTCAACTACGAAATTATCTGAGAAAACACAACACAAGCAGAGGCACATGTAGATGGGACCACATCACATCCCAGGATCGATATTGATTTATGCTTTGAATTGCAAATGTTTGCACACATGTGTGTGTGTGTGTGTGTGTGTGTGTGTGTGTATGTGTGTGTGTGTGTGTGTGTGTGTGTGTGTGTGTGTGTGTGTGTGTGTGTGTGTGTGTGTGTGTGTGTGTGTGTGTGTGTGTGTGTGTGGTCATTCTCACGTGGACAATCCTGGACGCAGAAAGATCCGTAGGTGTACTTGGCTGCAGGGTTGTGTTCCAGCTGGAAGGTGGTTGGGTTGTAGACGTAGCGCTGGGGACACTGGGTCAAACAGGCTCCACTGTCATTGAAGTTGGTGCAGGCCTGTGCACAGAGAAATGTCAAGAATTAAATCAACTTCCACAGAGTTTATTTCAGTCCAAGACAGCTAGGAAAGACTCATATTATCTACAGTATATCGGAGTTTAATTTACACTGAGAATTTTACTGTGTGGATACAGGGTCTCAGTACCAGGGCAGACCAGTGTCCAAACAAACATGGCCTCTACACACAGGCACAAATTATTTACGGCGCACGTAGGTGGATTGTAAGAGAACAAGAGAAGAAGAATGCTTGGCTGGACCTTGCTAGTCCCCCGGATTGTTGTTTTTTTCTTTTTTTTCCCCTCTTTCTAAGTTTACAGCAAGCAATTCAATTGTTAACATCCCTATTTTTTCAGCTTTTCAGAAAATGTTAGAAATAGAGTTCATCCCTGAGAAGGGTTTGCCCAGGTTCAAAACAACAAGCCTTCCTCTGATTTCTCCCATAATTCCTCTCACCAGCCCATGCTGTGTTTCAGTTTAATTTTTGATCTGCCGTGAGGTAAACTGCAGCTCTGGAGCAAAGTCTCTCAGCAGAAAAGGGAAACTGTTTTCTGCACTCTGGTGTTAATCACGAGGCAAAGAAATATCTTTAGAAACAATGTTATCCAGGGGTAAAAACTGAAATTGTAATTAAAACAGCACAGAGGGAAGGGAAGTGCCATTTTGCACTTAAAAATAAATAATTAAGCTGTAAGATCGCTAACTCTGAAGCACAGCACCAGTGCTATGATCTGCAGTCCATGCTAACATCATGGCCTTGATAAGGAACTTCAGAGACCTGCATGAGAAGCAGCACGTCTGGGTATATTTACAGTATCAGAGAATCTGATTATGACGATGTACTTTATCCTTACACTCATAGGATGTGGCTGAGTACAAAATGATAATCCCAATGGGGGAAAAAACAGAACTTACTCATGCTCAGTCTAAACAGATTGTCATAGGTGTCAGATGAGATAATCTTGAGCAGTTTTACACGTGCAAGTTTTTTTTTTCCCTTTTTCCACATTGGAAAGTGTGTTTAACAGAGCAAAGTGATGTCATGTGTTTAACAGAGCAAAAGTGTGTGTGTGCGTGTGTGTGTGTGTGCATGCGTGCGAGAGCGTGTGTGTATATGTGTGAGAGCGTGTCTGTGTGTGTGTGTGTGTGTGTGTGTGTGTGTGTGTATGCGTGCGTGAGCGTGTGTGTATGTGTGTGAGATTGTGTCTGTGTGTGTGTGTGTGAGCGTGTGTGTATGTGTGTGCGTGTGTGTATGCATGTGTGTGCGTGCGTGAGCATGAGTGTGTGTATGTGAGCGTGTGTGTTAGCGTGTGTGCGTGTGAGCATGTGTATGTGTGTGTGTGTGTGTGAGTGTGAGCGTGTGTGTGTTAGCATGTGTGTGTGTGTGTGTGTGTGTGTGTGTGTGTGTGTGTGTGTGCGTGTGTGTGTGTGTGTGTGTGTGTGTGTGAGTGTGTGTGTGTTATCATGTGTGTGTGTGTGTGTGTGTGTGTGCGCGTGCATGAGTGATTGAGTGAGTGCATGTGCGTTTGTACACACAAAGCAGTCGGTGTCCTTGGGCCCAGAGCAGCCCCCTGCACACTCGCGATGGCAGCAGTCGCTGACGTACGGTCCGAAGCAGCGCCCGTCACACTGCTCAGCACACACCGTCTTCGTCACTGTGCGGAGAGACAAGGAGCGAGAGAGATTAATTACAAAGATAAAAACACTGAGAACTAAGATGGATTTGCAATAGCATCAAATACCAGGAAAGGTTAAATGTTGATTAATATAAGCAGAATTATTTTCCACTTCCAAAATGAACACAAAATGAGTGATTCAACTGATCCTCTTTTTTATAACAAAATTCCACATGCAACATCATGTTGATGATTAATATGCTGTCACATGATTATTATGTAATTAAGGATTATAATGAACAGCAGTCGATATTACACCTATCTACAGAACTCCAGACTCCACACTGCTGCCAATTCACTTCATCAAGAAGCCCTGCGATGCCAGGAGCTGAACTTAAACAGGATTCGCTGAAAGAAATCAGCCCTGAGGAGTTACACCACTGTTACTCAGCTTCTGTACAGCAGCACTACACCTCCCCCAACTCCACAAACATACTGTACCTCTAAACTCTTATCAAGACCTCAGGGAGACAATCATGCGGACAGAACAAAATGAAATACTGTTGGGATGTAACCGCAGAGCTCATGAGACTCATATTGTCCCTCTTCTCTCTCCGTACTTCCTCCACATTCAGTCTGAACTCAGGGTTTCTGCTGTCGCCCCTGGTAACAGCATGAGTAAACATGACCTGAGCCGTATAATACAAACAAATTCGCCGGTGAATTTAGCGAAAGAGGCTAATGAAGTGCACATCCCAAAGAAGATATTTTATTTCTGACATCTTCAAATTCTGCAGCATTTCTGACAATACCTCCTAATTACGTCTCCAGGGAATGCAAAAAGGAAGGGAAGTTGTTTTGCAATCGGTATTTACGAAAAAAGGAGATATCGCTGTCCCACAATTCCTAGAGGCGGCCAAATTTAAAGCAACGCGTTGTCCATCCAGTCGTTCGCAAAAGCAAATGAACATGATGGTTAAGGGATGAATGATTAGGTGTGAGCGAGTTGGGTTCTCTCAGCTCCATGGTTGTCGTTTCCTAAGTCCTTATGAATCCTCCCTTTACATCTCTCCTTAACCACATGATGTTTTCCCGTGAAAGAAATAGTTTTTGACTGTTTGACCTCAGCCTCGATGTCGGTGTGAATTACTGATGCAGGGGGCGGAGTCTATGGGCACCTGACTTCTTTAATGGAATCAATTGGCACCTGATTTCTTATTATGGAGAGGAAACTAAGCTGATTGTTTGAAATAAGTATGAATGATTGATGGCAGATAGCAGGTCTGCCAGTGCTTAATGGGCACTGAGGGGGAGCAGAAGGGGGGAGGAGAGGAGAGGGGGATGAAGGAGAGGTTTCAGGAGAGAGAGAAAGCAAACGGACATCTGTAGGGAAGGTAACAGTGTGCTGTGCAGTGACAGTCAGTCCTAACAGTTTACAGCAGCTCATTTAAATTTGGCTGCAGTTCTAATAGAGAGGGAACGGAATGAGAAACAGTCCAGCAGGGAACGTGGACACAGATAAAGGAAATATTCACTTATTTACATCTCTCAGAACAAACAAACTATTTTTCATGATCCAACTTACTTTGACAAAAAATCCCCCAAAATTTTGACTAGCTTGTTAATGGAATAAGAAAATTTCACTTGTCAAGCAAATAGTAACTTAAAATAAGTTACTATTTGCTTGACAAGAGAAAATTGACTTATTATAGCTAGTCAAAATTACCTCAAATCAAGGACAAATTTTTTGTCTTACTAAGAAAATTGGTGATAGAAATAAGTCCTTTAAGTCTTAAAATAAGTAAACTCATCTTACCTAATATTTTCATCTTTCATTTTTTGCAGTGCATACAGGAGGAAACATGGACACAACGCCAGGTACATCGAGTGACATGAAAAACAGTTTATTTTTCCCTCAAGAGGCCAGCTTGGCGTGGTGAAGCGTACATCATCTATTTATAAGCTGTGAAACACAGAGAATTAAAGTGCACGAATCCTCATTCTTGCAATTATCTCCCCCGAAGAGGGTGGGGAGTGAGGGTAAGGATCAGAGTGCTTTCAAGAACCTGCAGTGCAATGCATTTTGGGATATGCTGACCCCCACTGGAAGCCAGAGAGCAGAGTAGGGTGGGGTACTTCTGGGTAGAGTTGCGACAACTCAAGAATAAGGAGCCATTTTGTATCCATAGCGCTAATCCAAGCCGTTTCGCACACTTGTAATAGCTGGACTTTTTCTATCTTTTCTCAGACGGGAAACAAATTAATTTTGGGGGACAAACAATAATGAGCTAGCAATGGTTTGATAAGCATCAGACGGGGAAAGGTTTCGACATGAAAAAAAAAAAACGGAAAAAAACTCCTTCTCTCTGAGACGGTTCCCGATAACACGATGGAAACAAAATGGCTCCATGAGCAGATTTTCTGGAATCCTCATGTCGCAGCTCTCGCTGCAAGTTGAAACTCCGCTTATGGGGATATACTCACAGGTTTGGCACTCGTCCTCATGCGGACCCCAACAGCGGCCATGACAGGTCCGGTGGCACCGCCTACCTGTGGATGACATCAGAGGAAACAGATAAATGTTCTACACCAGTGATCTCCAACCCTGTTCCTGGACAGTTACCATCCTGAAGGTCTTCACTCCAACCAAAGCAAAGATGCCTCAGTTCCAAGTTAAAGATCATGATGTGCTGTTATCAGCCGAATCAGATGTGCTGAATAAGGACTGGAGTAGAAACCGAAAGGATGGTAGCTCCTCAGGAACAGGGCTGGATGTCACCGTTCTACATCTTCCACATACCTGCCGACCTACACCCTTCTCTACAGCGATGACCATTCAACACTCTGAAAATACCTTCAAATCCTCTACATAACAAAAAGTGTCTCTCTTAACAAGTCTTTTAATCTCATTATGAGGGTTATCGTCTTATTTTTTCTCTCAAAAGTGAAAAATATTGGCTTTTGTTAAGTTACCATGTTCCTGACCAGTGAAATTTTCTGATCCCATTGGCAAAGCTAGAAAGGTGTCAAATTTACCTCAGCTCACTTGGCACAATATTACTCTCACTGCGAAAGAAGGGAGTACAAATAACTGTTTGAAGTCTAAATTCAAGATGAACCCTTAGAGCGCTAAAGGCAACTATTGTTGCTCAATGATGTAAGATATCAAAATCAAAACTGTTCAAAACCTGAGGATATGTTTTCAACAGCTCAAGGTAATCAAACCTAAATATTTTTCAAAGTTATTACAGTGCTCTAGGGGTTAAAATGCTCAGTAAGATGGACATATTTTTCCAGTTTTTGCAGTGTACATCCTAACCCACTCCTGCAAACCGTCTACGCCCTTCGCATTCCTGCACACTAAACCCAATCTCATTCCTGAACACCTTCATCCAGCCCTTCAGGAGGCCATGATGATGCGGAGTGTTTGAGATCAGAGGCGGCCATGTAAAACACACATCTCTTCCCTACAGCGCAGCCCCTCCCTTCAGCAGGACGGTACTCACATCCACCGCTGCTGTTAGTGGGAACTACCAGGAGGTCGGACCGTGAGTTCTTCACGATGTCCAGCCAGTGTATTGTGTCGGCATGACACAGGAACTTGTTCTGGTCGACATACACCCCTCCATTTAGGATCTCTGCGGGAAAACACATAGGACAATGTTCAGTTTTTCATACATTTAACATAATCTATTAGCCAAAAGATAAACGTGTTCCTTACAAATGAAACATGAGCAACATTAATACACTTTCGCTCATCCCATCATGACTGGCAAAAGGAAACAGGAGAATAATTTTCATGAGCAAAACAAAGCAAAAAGGCCCCTTTCATCCGGTATATTTTCCCCGAAGAAGAAATGAAAAATACAACAACAAAAAAAAAAAAACCCCTCTGTCCCCTGGAGAGCAGAAGAGCACACAGGGACGATGCCCCTCACCAGAACACCTAATGGGCCTTAACTCTTCCGGCTGCTGAATAAAGTCGGGGAAGCGACTCACAGGGAGTAACGGAGGCTGACGGAGGCTTGAGAGAGGAAGGGCCAGACAGACTGTGGGCGGAGAGCATTGAGGGCCCTTTATCTCCGGGACCACACAGACGGGCACCAGCCCGAGGGCACGCAACCCCAGAGCCAACCGTCCTCTGCCCCTCTCAGCCAATTCCTAGACAGCCGCACTTCAAACGCTTCTGCCCGAACCCTCTCTTCCTCCCGCTGCGTGAAACCCCGAACACTTGTTATAAATGCCTTGCTTTAATCGTTTGTCTTTTAGTGTTGGTTTCTCGCGAGTTTGACATTTATGCACAGCCGTTAAATGGGCTCTGGGGGCCAAGGTTTCTCTTATCTTCTCCTCGGGTAAGGATATTTAAAAAGATAAAGTAAGCTGGGGTGAAAAAATACCTTTACTTACGTTAAATGAGCTCCCAGATGTTTTACTGCTGTGACCTGGTGACCTCCGCGCTTACAACTGAGCCTCATCACTCAAGGCAACCAGACACAAGAAGCATTTTCCACAGATCAGCACGAACACCATGAAAAATGTGCCAAATCGTTCTCAAATAAACCCACACAGAGAAAATCAAGGACTGAAACAATCATACTTGTGCACGCGCACACACACACACACACACACACACACATTGAATGCAACACACACACACACACACACACACACGCGCATGCACTTTCTCACACAACACACACACACACATGCATGCATGCACTCACAAACTCACACTCACACACACACACACACACTCACTCATACACACACACGCACACACACACTAATCTAAGGGACCACAGACTCGTGTGGTTTTGCCCTGCGTCAGTCATGCTTGCACCCCGTCTCTCTCTCCGTTACAGGGGTGACACGGCGGTGCAGTCGTGAGCCCTGTTACCTCGCAGTGAGAAGGTTGCGGGGTTGAATCCAGCCTGGGGCCTCTCTGTGCTGTGCTGGCGTGTTCTCTCTGTGTTCATGTGGGTTTACTGCAGGTACTCTAGTTTCTTCCCACAGTCTGAATACAGGCAAATCAGGCAAAAGGGAAACTTGCAATTGTTAAAAGTTTACAACTCTCAAAAGGTATGAGCGTCAAAGAGAATGGTGTGTGATTCCTATACATGTTTAGAAGAAAATGTCAGGTGGCATGACATAGCAATGAGTGTCGTTAAATGAAATTTTCTATCCCCTTATTTTGCCACATTGATGAATCACTGAGTCATTGGCACTTCAGTTTCTCAGTTAATCTGACGCTCATGTCATTCTGCACATCCTAAATCCTGCTGATCACTCATCACCGGGGGTGACTGGGCCTCAGTGTATTTAGTGAAAATGACATTCGCCAGAATCAAAGCATTTCTGGGCGCATCTGGTCTTTGACAGAGGAGGTTAATTGATTTGGTAGAATTATCCAGTATATCACAATCATTTTGTGTTATTCTCTTTGTGATGTGTTATTGCTGCAGTCCACAGAGTTTTATCAATGACTATCAATGACTCTAATCAAAGAGCCTAACCGACCCTGAGTAATTACACACACATTCATGCATGCTGAGATTTAAGCACTGTACCCACACAAACATGCACACAAACACACCAGCCCATCAGCACCAAAAAAAAAAAACTAAGCATAGCAACACACTCATATACACACTCACATGCACAGAGACACACTCAGAGACAGACAGACACATGCACAAGCACACGGACACGCACACGCGCGCGCACGCACACACACACACACACACACACAAACGTACACACACTTTCATACACAAAAAGACGTGCAAGTACTCATCTCAACATCCACACACAACTTATAACCACTTAAACTATGTTCAACGAAGCTTAACTTAACGAACGGCTTGGAATGATTTAGCAATTAAAACCAGGGCTTTATCAGCAGGAGGTAACCTGCAGCTCTAATTAACAGTCAGGTTGTTTGGCATCGCAGTTTAAGATCCCCTGAGGACCAAACCTTCTAAAGTATTAATTAGGTAGAGAGAGACTAAACAAAAACATTGAGACGAGATCCAAGCCGCCCGGAAGCTGCAGCCGCTAATACACTCCGCTAAATGAGCAGGGGGAGTCTCGTCCTCCAAACGAGATGAGATTCACTTCATGAATCACAATGAAGCCCTGATCAGGCCTCAGGGCTGGGTGGCGCCGCGCTACAGAGGAGAGGGGAATTATGGGAAGGCGTGAGAAGAGTGCAGGGAATTATCAAAGCTTGACAGCAATTTATTGTGCGACTAAACCTCTGCAGAGCACTTTACATGTCAGACAGGTTCAATGAGACTTCAGACTACTCGACAATGCTGTGTAATGAATCATGTGCAAAGGTTGTGTTTATATGGCATCTGTCACAATCATTTATATAAAGCGAAGCACATTAATTGGGGAAGCGCTAAATAATCGCATTTTTGCAGCCCTGCTTTGGAAATAAACAACCAGAGAGCCAGAGACAAGCCAGGACAGAGAGGGACATTATGTAAATTAAAGTGTACACAACTATAATCATTACATGGGCAGCAATATCTGCCTATTAGTACCAAGCCAGAGGAGGCCTTGTACTGCTGACAGAGGGAGGGGTCTTTAATGACCTTACAGACACAGAACCTTGGTTTGACATCTTCAGTGAGTGAATGGATCCCCAGCTGTGCTGTGCAAATACAATCCTGGCACTGAAAAATTATGTCTGGATTGATATTGTCTGATTTTATTGCTATATGTACTTTTCTATTGGCTGGAGTCTTAAATGAGTTAAACCTTCGATTAACTTTGGGGACAACCTGACCTCATTCAGGATCTACGGTCCCAAAAAACATGGCTACTTATATTAGGTTACATTGTCAGCTCTTTTCCTAATCTAAAAGAAAAAAATAAAATAAAATAACAAAATAGATAAATAAAAAAAATCCTTTACACTTCTCATGCATAGGTGTTGTTGGGGTCATTTTCACGCCAAGCTCTGTTGCTATATAAAATCATCATTTTGATTTTAAGTTAATTGTGTTGGCTAATACTGAGGGCACTTTTCTCATTCATTTTGTAAAAATAAAGTAAAATCAATATTTGGGGAGTATGGGGGGGGGGGGGGTTATATTTTCATGTTTTATTCACTGGGTTGTAAGAGGGTCAGTAGAAAGGCCTAAAATAGCTGAAAAGAGAAATTTGGATTAGGCTTTCACTTATATAATTTTCTGTCAGTATTTTGCAAAGGTCAAAAAGACCCCAAACCAAAAAAATTTAGTTCATTTGAGGATAACAGGAGGGTCATCGGGTAAAACTCAAATTTACCCTTGCAGCACATGTGCACATCCATGGTTTCCTCAATGAGTGCTGCCAAGCAGACCATATGTTTCTCAAAAACTAGAGAGAGAGAGAAAAAAAACATCTAATAAATAAATCTCTACTGACACCCTGATTCTATGTTGTGGGTCCATATCAATGGCAGCGCTCTCCCCCGAGACCCCAAACAAACTGCTGCCTGGGATCAGCCAAAATCACTATCCAGCCTTCTGCCCAAATATTGTCTGGTCTGCACCACTGACAACATCAGATCCTACCGCTCTACTCCAGAAACCAAATACTGCCCGGTTTTCACCATCAACAACACCTGGTCGATGGCCCCAGCTAGTTTGACATCCGACCCAGGATTGAAATCTCTAACTGACTCATTAATCATGCTGGTCATCACAAACTCACACGCTGAGCCAATCAGAGGATGACGGGCTTCTCTCTCTTTATCCTGGTTCCTCCCAATGAGTCGTCCTCTCTGTTCTCATATGAAGTTTTTCCTTGCCACTGTGGCCATAGGACTGTTTATAATGCGGTTCAGGGCAAGGTTCTCTGTAAAGCGCATTGTGACAAATGTTTGTGAAATGCACTATACAAATAAAATTTTACTTGATTTGATTTGAAAGAAAAGTAATAATTGTAATAGAAGTAAAATGGGATTCCTGTGGCAGCTTGACAGATCTGGCCGAGCTCCTGACATCGATGATCAATGAGCTGCAATAATCCAGGTCCCACGTTCTCACCTCAGACCCCAGCTGGTGAATATTCTCCCTCTCGCTTTCTCTCTGAGTCTTAATCTCTCTCTTTCTCTCTCTATCTCTCCCTCTCTCTCTCAGTTGCAGTCTTTCTCAGTCTTTTTTGTCTGTTTCTCACCATCACAATCTCAGTCTCTCTCTCTTTCCTCAGCGATGGGACAGGGGCCGTCTAAGCACAATGAACCACACCCATCCCGCCCTGGTCACAGCTTTCCCCTGGTACAGCTCCTCAGCTCTGACCCCTGACCCTGGGAACAGCTCACACTCCTGCAGAGCCACCTGTCCATCATCAGGGCAGAGAGGAGGCCTCGGGCTGCCCAATGGGGCATCTGAGGGGTTTCAGGGCAAAACAAGACAGACACCAAACATTACTTTTGAGAAAATTACTGTTTCTATCTTCCTCAATCACATGTTGTTTTACTGTGTTAATATTCATTCACAGAGTTCATTAAAGCAAATTACTGTTGATTAATTTTCATAACAAAGAAAGACAAAGCGTGATTGAGGAAGATAAAAATGTTAGTTTTCTTCAAAGCAGTTTTTAGGATGTGTCTCATTTTGCCCCTAAATCCTTCATTAGATGCACACAGCCTGTCAGCTCCACAGTGAGTCTGTTAAAGACATGCTCTCTGCTCTGGGAGGCATGAGTCTGCATGGTTACTCACAGATAGAGCCAGTCAGCGACTCGTCTGCCTCTCCACACACAGCCTGCCACCTGTCTCTGCTCAGGTGTCGCTAACGAACAGCTGTCTGTCTGCACACCTGGGACATTGTCACTCCCTACCATCATACAGTCAGAACGTCACCTTATATTAACCAGCACGCACTGCACTGTGCAAAAGTCTTACTCTCGTCCCTCCTGTGATCTGGAGAAACCCAGTATGTCAGCTTTAGCTTAAAATTGAGTTTGAGCCTCGTTTGCGCTAATTAAGGATGGCGAAGATCCGAAAATCTTGCAATTAGTGTTATTTGAAATGTCATAATCAAGCTTTTATTATTATTTGTTTGGAAAAATCAAAAAGAATCAAAAAGTTTTTCTTCAATTGCGATAAACTTGCTCCAAATGAACTTATTAGGTTTTTCCAGACCACAGGAGATTTGAAATAATATAATCAGGCAAAGCTGCTTCCAAAAATCACTGAATGAAAGGTTTGGAATATTAAAATTGTATCAGAAAGAGCCATGAACTCCTAAAAAGTAAATCAAATCAAAATCTGCTGTGACCACAATCTGCTCATAATAAATTTACTTTGATTATAAGGTAATTTTTCACTTTTTTTTTTTCTTTCAGTGTGATATCAGACAAATTCACCAAAGGGCGAATTATTTACAACTTTTTTCACTCATCTTTACCAGGGGTGCCAATAATTGTGGATGGGGTGTACATCCTCTTTCTCATTTCCTGTAAACAGCAGAACCGCGGCGGGACACACCTCTGGAGGACAGGGGTTTGCTTTAAACCATGAAATGGTTTGCAGTGTCCAGATGAAACTGTGGCTCAGTGTTGGACGGACGCACTGTGTAGAGACGCAGTTAAAGTACTGCAGTCATGTTCACTGCTGGCATTTCCCTCCGGCTGCTAACAGTCCTAATGAGAGGAGCAGCACATTCTCTCTGATGAAGGCAGAGAGGTCAGTGACAGGGAGAAACTGTGTCCTTCACTACAATGTCCCAATCACGGCACCAGGAGATTTGGCCGAATTTTAACATTCTTGTTCCCAGTCCGAACAGTAACCACAGCCGGGCACTGCTCGGCCTATGGAGAGGATGATGCAAGTTGCCATGGCTACAAAATGCAAATATCTGGCGAGACAGATAAGAGCAGTCACAGCGTGGCCTGTGAAACTACTTAAAATACTGGCATAAATTCATTAGTGAAAGATTCTTTTCAAGAAAAAAAAAAACCCTCCCAAAAGATAAGGCTGTATTAAATCCATTAATAAGACAGAACAGCTCACGGAGGGATTCTCTGCAAAGACGATGCGACTCATGCGTTGAGAATACAATAAAACCAAGCGCCTCGTCAACAAGGCAGTTAATTTGCTTCACGTTTCGTGAGCCAGAGCTTACACAAGGTCGTGCGCAGTGCTCAGCATAAATACATGGGAGCAGGGATGTCTCTGACATTTGGGAGATGGAGTACAGCAGGGATTCAGTCAGCTGTAACTGCAGTCGGATGTATAAAAACTCTCAGCTGTAGGAGAACAGCAGACTTCTTGCTCAGGTCAGTCAGAGAAAACAAGGAAGAGGGGCAGTGAGGCTACCGCCTGTACTGCTGACCCTGTGGTCAGAATACACTGCAGAAATGCCCTTCAGAGTGCCCTTCAGAGAGTCATTACAGAGGCAAAAATGCAATTTAAGTCCCCTCATAAGTGTCCTTCGGCGGGATAAAATGCAACAAAGTGCCCTCATGGGCGCCTTAATGGAAGATAAGATGTGATGAAGTGCCCTCAAAGTGCCCCTAATTAGAAGAAAATGTGATGAAGGGCCTTCATGAATCAGCCTGTTTACCATTCTGACATCTGTCAAGCACAATGTTTCACTTTGAGCTGGATTTAACTCTGGAAAAGAGTAGAAAGCGTTTCACAAACTATAGAGTAGGGGGTCTAATCAGCATTCATTATCTGCCAATGAGGCATAGTATATCCAATTATGGCAAAGAAGAGTGTACCACAGTGGTGTGTGCAAAAACAAATCACTATACTTCTCCTTAACACTGACTCAATCAGCCAGAATTCCCAGGTGAAGTGATAAGTGGGGCCATGTTAACTCTAGCGTTCAGTATACAAACATCACGTTACGTTCTGCATGTTCTGCCTGTTCTGGTTTTGTGTTTATTTCCACTTGGTTTGTTTAGTTCATGTATTCTGTATTATCTGCCATATTATGCACATCGTTTCCCCTGTGATGTCTTGCGTTTCTATGTTCTTTGCCAGTGCACACCCCTGTCTGCGAGCTGTCACATTTCGGGTGATTTCGGAGGTTTCCGGTGTTTCACGAGTTCCTTCAAGCCTCGTTTACTTCCTTCAACACTATTTACTAATTAAGTACTAATCACACTAACGCTGTATGTGTTGTCTAGTGTATCTACTAACCCTTACTAATACATACTAATCCTGTAAATAACTAACATGCTAACTTGCACATTTGGGTAATATTAATACTGCGCAGACCGTTAACTCTACCAATTGATTCTTTCCACTTTCCACACTAATCTGTAACTCCGCCCTCTTTGCTCTCCCAGTGCTTTTCCTTTGTTTCTGCAGAGACTTTGCAACTATCTCTTATACTTCTTCCACTAAGAGGGTCCTTTAATGGAGCCCTTGTTGTGCAAAACTAGTCTTTGTCATTGTTTCTTATTTTGTATTGTTTTACCACCTCTTGTGTTTTCCCCCCTCAGTTAATGTTTATTCCTCAAACCGGTCGCCCCACCTAGCTCGTTACCCCCCTTGTGTATATCTAATCCCTCACTTCTGCTTAGCTCTTGTCAGACTGTTAATCATCTTTTCCTGCGCCGAGCTCTTTGTACGCCAGTGATTTGATAGACATTCTATGACACCCATCTGCCCGATTCTGATTTCTGTCTGTACCTGCCTGGATTTATTTGCCTCCTGATTACAACCCTTTTTTTGCCCGACCACGTTTTCTGTGTATTGCTGCCCTGACTTACGAACTCGGATTTTAGACTCTCAAATCACCCACTGCCTTACAATTTGGTGCTGAACTCTGTGCTTTTTGGCTTTCGAACCCCTGCCTGTTTCTGGACTCTGTTTTTGGATTGCCCGTCTGTGCTGTCACTTTGATCACTGGCTTGGACTTGGACTGTTAATAAAGACCACAATTTTTACATTCCAGACTACTTGCATTTGGTTCCTTTCACAAGACATAGCACAACACACAAAACTTGTGTTTATTTGTTACTTTTAAACAGGAGTGGTTAATGAAAATGTAAGATTTGGCTTTTTCTTTTGAAACTAAAGTTTTATATATAAAATTAACACTGGCATATAAGGCTAAGTCAAGTGCAATTTTGACAGCACCTGGGTGGGAATTTGGACATCTTGGATCATAGATGTCCCCAGCCGCTAGAGAAAGATATCCCCGGCTCTCCTCTTCAGTTAAATTTAGAGAACTCTCTATCCATATATACTTACTTTATAGGCTAATTCTAACACTGTCCACATGCCAAAAACAAGCTCCAGTGGCATTATTATCTACGTCAAATATAGCTTGCATTTAAGTATTAAAAAAACAATCATGTTAAATTATTTGTATTATTACCATTAAATACAAACAGATAATTCATCTTGTTAGCACCATCAGATGACATTAGAAAAAAGGCTGCACCTCAGCTTAGATGTGGTTTTGCAAGTCATATGTGGTCTGGTTTATGTATTGAAAAGATAAAAAAAAAAAAAAAACTTCCTTTAAATGACAATTTTACTGCCATCGTCTAATTAAATGGGAAACACCCCCTGAAATGTAGCTATGTCTCAGTGTCCATGTCTGCACAGATGCATGCAGCCCAGCAGAAGAGCACCAGCTAGGAAACAGGAAGAGGTGAAGCAATCGGTCTGTGTGCATATCGTCAGATATAGAGCATGAACAAAAATTGGCCCACTATTTCTAATTGTTAATTCTGGCCCAGTTCTCACAGGTTATCTTAGCCACACTCTTTCTTTGGAACATTCAAGTGTCAGTGGATTTCTACAACACAGATTGAAGCTGCTACCTCAATCAAACCCCTTGGCACGCACACCAAAATATTAGATAAGGAAATTTCTCATAATTCTAATTTGCTTCTTTGTTTGACCTATGAGGGAGGAAGATTCCCAACAATGACTCATCACCATCTTCAATTTAATGCATTTTATTTTTTTGTTAAAGTGAAAACCCCTGCTTGATCATAAACTGTGAAAAACCATGATGGCCTGATAACTCTTAGACTTGCATTTAGATGGCATGAAATTCTGTAGGCTCCACATATTTTTAGAACCCTTATCTGCTTAAAATGCCTCTTGAACGGCACACTGGTGGAGCCACACTACCCGCAGGAGGTTCCCTTTTTACATTTTTTGGTCCTGTCCTAGACAGCCTGTGCACGCCACTGAAACAAGGTCTCGTCGGTTAGGTGAAATGTGAACCACAACCAGAAAGTGAGGGAGACTCAGGAAGCCGACGGTGAGCATGAAGTGATGCTTGAACAAGAATTTTAATTCGGAGTCATGCGAGCAGTTCAGGATTTGACATTCAGGCCTGCTGCGCATCACAAACCGCTACACATGCATCCCGGATGGAGGAACAGAGAAAATCTCTTCTTCTGCGTGAGCAAACCGGCGTAGAGAGACGGCAGAGCGAGGTGGTTCAGCGGAGACAGTTGATAAATTACAGCGAAGAGACCTCAGGGACGGGAGGAAAGGAGGGTTTAACACTGACGGCGGCACCAGTGAACCATCACACAGCCTCTGACGACAGTGAGGAAAAAGCCCTGTGGAATCAGATGGGCCTGCGCTGCAGTTACAGGAGCAGCAGAGCGTCCCCTCTGTCGCTGGACCTGAGCCTCACAGCAACACACAGTGAGAACGTTGTGCCGGCCGAATGTGTAACCTAACTGCAGCAGCTCTTGGATTTCATCAAAGCACTAAGACGAGAAAATGGCTGAGTTTTACGACCACCTTACACTAAACGATCAAGATGATCTGAGCGCACCCAAACTCAAGCAAAACTCTCATGATTTTATTACGATACTGGAAATTTATCTGCGAGAGTGAAATTGCTTGAAAAGTAGTTTGGTGTGAGGGCAGCGTGCGGTGGGATGGGAAGGACGGCTCCCAGATGAAACATTTTGTCTGGAAAAAAGAAAAAAAAACTCTTGAATTAGTGAAGGTTCCTCTGTTGGAACAAAGAGCCTTCTGGCACCACTTATTTTCTGTCTATGTGTGTAAGACAGAAAATAACATTAATAACAACAGCATTAAGACAGCTGTAGGCAGAATGTGAGACTTCTCGCAAAGTTGCTTGGAGTTTTTTTTTTTTTTGAAAAACAGAGAACGCAGCAAATTCCATTTCCTCTTCCTTTGCCACCCTTGATTACCGCCTGTGTTTCTGCAATATTGTTTTGCAGAACAGAAGTGAGCCGGACTGGGGGCGCAGAACACTCCTGCCATGGAGCCGTACTTCTCTCCACCAGCTATAATTACATTTAAAGCCAGCTGATTCCATATAAGCACCTCCCGGGCAACGGTTACAGATGAATCAGGGTTACATACACTCCAGACAGAGGGATTAGAGAATTCTCTATAATACATTACTTCTGATTTGGTGGGAAAAGAGGGCTTAGAGCCAGCAGAGAACTGTGAGGGGAATTGTGTATTTTTCTTCATTTTCTACCAACGCCATATTAATCTGTGCCTCACGGCTATAATATGGGGGGAGGAGAGGGTTCTGTGACCGGAGGTGAAAATGGAGTTAAAGCGATGAGAACGCTGGGGTCTAAAGACATTAATAACAGCCTGATAAGAAACAAGAGAAATAATAACAAGAAATAATATTTTCTCTCCTCCACTCTGCAGATTTAAAATGTAAATGTTTTCAAAAACAGAGCAACCCAACCACTGAAAGGGCAATTTCTGACATAAGAGCATTTATTCTTCATTTATTTGTGAATATGCAGTGCACGGTCAATATCTGTTCCAGAAACATCGATCAGAATACTCCATAATAACAAATATTCAGGACTGAAGTCTTCAGCATAGAGTAGGAAGTCCTAAGGGCAGGTGTGGGAGCAAGATTTCGTTCCAGCCATTAAGTTACACACCTGATCCTA
The DNA here is from genome assembly GCA_029692085.1 of Gymnothorax javanicus. Taxonomy (NCBI): domain Eukaryota; kingdom Metazoa; phylum Chordata; class Actinopteri; order Anguilliformes; family Muraenidae; genus Gymnothorax; species Gymnothorax javanicus. Next base: position 1,591,802 of record CM056205.1, on the reverse strand, counting down.
CTAATCACCCCCAACAGGCTTTACTCACGGCCTACATTAGGAGCATCATATGTGCAACTGATTGGCTGGAATGGAAAGTTGAATTTCGACTGCAAGGGCTCTCCTAAAGAGAGGCAACATTTTGCGGTCTCCACAGCAGGGACCTAACATGGACATCAACATGGATCGCGATGGCATGAGTTATAGGGTGGGGAATTTTTGTCCATCTCCTTCACCTGAAAACGAGGACCCCGCTGAGATAAGGGGGCCATCAGATCATTCTGAGCCCATAGCTCACATTTTAGAGAAACTGGATGCCCCGACAGTCAGTGCAGCACACTGACAAAGTCTTGAACTGGTAGTGACTTCATAGCTAACCTGATGTATCCACTCATACAGCTTTAGGTATGTCTAGCCACATGGTTAAATGTCAGTAACAGAGATTTGGGAAATAATCCATGTAGCCTAAGTTTGTCCCATTCGACTTCCTATTCTGGAACAAAAATAGGGATTTGAAAACCAGCCTTTTTTGAATTCGTACTCTGAAATGAAAATTGGAAAAATAAATAACAACGCTTAATATTAATATCAACTCTAACCCGTCAACGTTATCAACAACAACTGCGATATTGATAGTTCAGCTTTACGTGGGCTGTGTCCAGTCTGTTCGCTGGTGGCATTTTGTGTAATCCACTGCATTGATTGCATGCCTTCACCAGTCACACAAATGCTATTGTGAAAACAAAAACACAAAACTAAGTTGAGGAAATGAAATAATTAAATGAGGACCCTAGCTAATGTGATAAGTTAGGCTTGCTAACCTAGCTAATGAACTAGAAAGACAAACTGACACACCGATGCCCCTTGATAGAGAGAGTTGCGACTTGAGGGTCCATGAAACACCTGGTCACATGACTTACACAACCATTTTGTTTCCATTGCTTATCAAGCACTGTTTTTACAGTCAATGAGTTCACACGTAAATCGGTTTGTAATTTTGAAGATACATCCTCAAATTTGTTAAACTGATGGGTTGTTGCGCGTATCGGTGTAACAGCAGGTTGAAGAAAGGCCAAAAAATGTACAGGTTCCCTGTTGATCCAGGAAGAATTAAACTTTGGGTGATGAAAGTCCCTTGTGAAGGATGTAAACTGACTTGGTCATTGTTTCTTCGTGAGGCAAGTCCCTCATCTGGCGGTTACTTTTATAGTTTTATCTCGGCTTCTGACGAAACTGAAATAGACAAATGCATTTCCTATGCATGACAGTAGATGGTAAGATGAAGTTTGCCAAGATTTGTGATGTCAGAAAAATGCTACAGAACGTCATAAGTGGAGGCAATCACGAAACGCATTTAACCATCCATTAAACTGTCATGACAAGCCTCAGCTCAAGGACATGCACTCACTTTGATAGGCTGCGATTAAACCACTTTCAAGGTTTGTTCCCATCATTGCCTACTAATTTTCACAAAAAAGTAAGCACGTGTAATCTATCAAGCATTTACTTTGTCTAGTTAGCACCTTAAAGGGTCAGTTTGAATGTAATAAGTTAATATGTTTCCCATCTGAATATAAAATATCTAAGCAAAAGATATGAGATATTCCCTCCTGAATATCTCATATCTAAGTGAAGTAAATTGCAAGACACTCCTTAATTGTAAGTCAGTGATTGAGATGTGAGGTAGATTCAAGGAGGTTTTACTTGATGCACAATGCAAATTCATTCCAAAGATGTGCAAAATTAAGTTGAAAAAGCAGAATCCTCAGTGGATGACCACAGCTATTCCAAAGAGTTTGAGGGTAAAGAGGAATCTTTATAAGATGTGCATAAAGGACAGTAATGAGAATACTAAGGGTGAATATTGTAAAATGCGAGCTATGGTCAAGAAAGAGCTGAGGAATGCTAGAAGACTGAATGAAAGGCAAATTGCGTAAGGGGCAAAAACTAATCCTAAGCACTTCTTTCAGTACTGTAGTAGAAAAAGGAAAGTCAAAGAGGAGGTTAAGTGTATAAAGAATAAAGATGGATCGCTGCTATATGATAACAAGGATATTGCTGATACCTCAAATAGTTACTTTGTTGAGAATTTTACCTCGGAGCGGGTTTTTATTCGGCCAGAGGGCATTTCCAATGCTCAAGATTATTTAGCAGAAATTGAGGTTAGGGATAACGAAGTATTAGACAAGTTGCATAAACTAGAGACAGATAAAGTGGCAGGTCCTGATGGCTTATATCCTAGAGTGCTCATGGAAGTTAGTGAAATCATCTCTAAACCGCTCTCTGCTATCTTCAGACGGTCTTTAGAAACTGGAGAAATACCAAATGATTGGAAATAGGGCAATATAATACCGATATATAAGAAAGGGGACCGTACTGAGCCAGGAAATTACAAGCCAGTCAGTTTAACTTGCATTGCACGCAAAAAACTGGAATCTATCATAAAAGATGAGCTGGAATTGTTTCTTGAAAATAATAATATCTTGAGGACTAGCCTACATGGTTTCTGTAAGGGAAGGTCATGCCTGACAAACCCTCTGGAATTCTTTGAAGAGGCCACCAAGACTTATGACCAGAGCAGGGCTTATGACATCATATACTTGGATTTTCAGAAAGCATTTGATACAGTACCGCATAAGAGACTAATTTTTTAAATGAGCTCCATTGGAGTTACAGGAGGTATTCTGGAGTGAATTCAGAACTGGTTACAGGACAGAAGACAAAGAGTGGTGGTTATTGGAATCTCATCTGAGCTTGGCATTGTGGGAAGTGGAGTCCCTCAGGGATCAGTGTTGGGGGCCCTGCTGTTCCTCATCTGCATTAATGACCTTGATAGGAATATTGAAAGCAAATTAGTTATATTTGCCGATGATACTAAATTGAGAGGTTTGGCAAACAGTTTACAGTCCACTAAAGCGATTCAGGATGATTTAGATAGAATCCAGAATTGGGCAGAAATGTGGCAAATGAGATTTAATGTAGCGAAATGTAAAGTTGTACATGTAGGTAATAAAAACATTAGACAGTATTACTTCATGGGAGGTTTAAAACTGGAATGTACTCCGCATGAAAAAGATCTGGGAGTGATTGTTGACCAAACCCTTACAGGTTCTAGCTATTGTGCCGTAGCAGTTAAAAATGCCAACAGGATGCTGGGATATATAGCCAGAAATATTGAGTACAAATCCGAGGAGGTCATACTTCTCTTGTACATCACTTTTGTCAGACCACATCTGGAGTATTGTGTACAGTTCTGGGGACCATACTTTAAGAAAGATATAGAGGCTCTAGAAAAAGTTCAGAGAAGAGCCACTAAGCTAATTCCGGGTATAAAAGATGAAAGCTATGAGAAGAGGCTGAAGATCCTTAATCTCTTTAGTCTTAGGAAAAGGAGACTCAGGGGTGATTTGATTGAGGTCTTTAAATATGTTAAAGGGATTAACAAAGTGAGTTATGCGGGATTACTTGGGCCAAGTTTTGCTAGTAGAACTCAGGGTCAGAAATGGAGGTTCGGCAAGGGTAAATTTAGCACTGATATTAGGAAATATTTTTTCACCCAGAGAGTAATCTCAGTGTGGAATAGCTTGCCTGTCTATATTGTTGAGGCAGAGACCTTGGGAGTTTTCAAGAGCAGGCTTGACTCAAAGCTAGATACCATTGAGTCATTGAGTATCTGAAGTCTTAGATCCACTTAAAAAATAGGAAAATGGCAAACCTAGTTGGGCTGAATGGCCTGTTCTCGCCACTTTTATGCTATGTTATGTTATGAATGTTGTTATAAAAGAACAGAAATGAAAGACAGCAATTTCCATTGTGCATAAATGCACGGTTTTGCACGAAGGAAACAAAATGGCATCAAAACTTGAGTTTTCACAACTCTCTCTACTCAGAGGCTCCACACCCACTCGGAGGTGCACAACAAATTAATATAGTATAAACAAGATAAGATGACAAGCAAGTTAGCTTGCAAACATGTTTAATGTTTTGTTGCTCAGACACAACAAGGCATAACAGTGCATCTGTGAAGGATGACGTATGACTAGCAGCTTCTACAAGAGTCATATATCATCATCCTGTTTCAGCGACGGCTTGTCATGAAATGATTCAGAAAAACAGGAAATAACATAAAAATGCCAACATACACTGGAGGGGGGCTTTAAGAAATTCTGAATTCTTGAAATATGTTTCTCTCTCTCTCTTTCACTTTCTCCCTCTGTCTCTCTCTCACACTCTCTCTCTCTGTCTCACACACTCTCCCTCTCTCTCTGTATCTATCTCTCTCACTCACTCACTCTCTCTCTGTCTCACACTCTCTCTCTCTCTCTCTCTCTCTCTCTCTCTCTCGTCCACCCCAAGGGGTAAGAATTGATCTTCTTTTGTTCTGCATGCCTCACTGGGCAGGCTGAAGTTGTGATGACAGGCCCATTTTGTGGCAGAAATGCCATGATATAACCATAGGAAATGTGATGCTAATAATTGTGCTTCTGGTTGATAATGGGATATACTTTAAATGGATGCCATTTCGCAATTGTTCGCCCAGTATGGCTCTGCATGCAAAATGGAGCTTTCGCAGCTAATCTGCACCTTGATCTTCCAGTAATTATAGCAATTACTGCCGAAGTACAATACAAGTTTTTGTTAAATGATCTGGAAGAGAGACACTACATCTGTGCCAAAGGTCCATGCTTATTATTATTCTTTTTCTTTTCAGTTTTTACATTTTATTTGAAGGTAAAGTGCATCCAGTTCCTTTTCTACCATCATATATTATTGTTATTTCTCTGGAGAAAAAGAGTTTTGTTTTGATATTCATCAGTTTGATGTTTATCCTTCTTCGTGCAAATGGGTTTCCGCACAGGTCTTAGCTGTGAAATACAGAATATTCAGTGCCGTAAAAAGTATGTTTCCCCTTTCCTCATGTATCGGATTTTTCTACGTGTCACACTTAATTGTCTCAGATCTTCAAGCAAAATATAATATACGACAAATACAACTGGATTAAACACAAAGTATAGTTTTCTGAAGTTAAGAAAAAGAAAATTATTGTATTATCTCAGTCGGCAAAGAATTGCAATGCCCAAATGCTCTGGGACACCAGGAAACTACAGTCAGATCTATTGTCTCCAAATGGATAAAACTTTGAACTATGATGAATCTTCCCAAGAGTGACTGGCTCACAGAAATAACCCCCAGAGTGCGTTAACGACTCATCCGGACAGTCAAAAAGGAACTGAGCCAATCACTCAACAGAGAAGGAACTGCAGGCCTCACCCACCGATAGGTCATTGTTCCTGATTCCACCAATAGAAAGAGACTCAGGAAAAACATTACGCATAAAAAAAGTTGGAAGGTGAAAACCATTGCCACCAACCGAGAGGAACGTAAAGGCTTGTTCCATATTTGCCAAAAAAAAATGCTAAGATGACTCCCAACCCTTTTCAGATATTGTCCTGTTCAGTTAAAAGTTTAGCTTCTTCAACGCAATGGATCCCATCCCATCTGATGTAAAGCTCACACAGCATTTCACAATACGTTGAACTTAGTGGTTGTGGTGTGATAACGCAGGGATGCCTTGCTGCTTCCAGACCAGGGAAAATTGAAATAATTGACAGAACCATGAATTCTGTACTATACCAGAAAAAAACTGTACAAGAATGCCCTGTACAATAGCCAGTCCACCTCTTAATGGCTCAACAGAAACAGAGTGGCTTAGTCAAAGTCTTGGGTTGAGCCCAAGGCACACAGTACAGATTTACTACAGTTTCAACCTCATGATTTCAAATGATTCTGCGTTTTTTTGTTTTAGCGCTCTGGTGGGATGAGGCGATTGAGTGCGCATCATCCATTTCTGTGGGATGTGATTATGGCGTCATGTCATAGCTCGCCGTAAAGGAAGTTTGTGTGTGAAACCTTGTGCATGCATAGTAGAACTGTAACCTGTGGGGGGAAATATGTTTCAAACCTTTTTTTTTGGGGGGGGGCAGTCGCCAAAACTTTTAAGCAGTTTTTATCAGATTTGACTGGTGATTCTATAGGTGCAGTTTTTCCGTCCAAGTGACCACTGCAAGTGCAGTTATGGCCCTTCCCTCTGTCATTTCGAGAGAGCCAGAGGTCCTTTTCATGAAGGGACAATATCGTAGTTGATGGGGCACTAAAGTCTGAAGTCCTTTAACTCCCAGTGACAGCCGGTCATGATGGGTCTCATTGGGCCTCCTTACTGTCCCATAAGTCACAGGCAGGTAAAAAGGGCCGATAAGAACCACATTCTCCGCATCTCCCCCTGCACGTCTCTCACATCTTCTTCAGCAGTTTTGTTTTTCTTTCGGGCACTGACAAAATCCAACTGAGCATGTGCAGTGGCGAACTCGCTCATATTTTATAAAATAAATGGGTAATTTGCAGCTGGTCCTGCAAACTGCCATCAGTGAATATGTCTTGCGTTCTAAGAGTTACTGTCCTTTAGCTATCACGACTTTAGGGTTTTTGCTCAGGGAAGAATCAGTCATGAACAGGTAGCCAGGTCTTTTTGGCTTAAGTCTAGCCAGGAAAAGAATTTGGCTTTTTAGCCAGGATAGCCTTTAAGTGGTAAAACTTTCTTATAAAAATTTTGAAGATGAATCTTCAGTTATTGGAGGAATTTCTTTGTAGTTTTAACCGCCAAATGATAATTTAATGATTGTGTTTTTGTTTCCTCGTGCCGTCCTTCGCTTACACTACATTTTGTATGAATATTAAAAAACATACAAAAATAGAGTAAATCAGCAGGGTGGAATACTCTTTCACAGCAGGCAGGGGGGATGGAAAGTGGGTCAATAGTCAATATAATCGCTAATCAATCTGATCCTTCCTGCCTTTCCTGCTCTGACTCAAAATTAACTGAAGTCCACATGGAGAGTCTAATCCACCACCAGTCAACACCTTAAACTCCAACTTTTCACTTAAGTTTTCCCTCAAGTGTTATGATTCTGCTCTTTCTGTTCTGATTCTGCCATGTTTGTTATGATTCTGCCACTCCCTGTTATGTTTATGATCAGTTCTGTTAGGTTTTGCCATGTTCTGTTTAGTTTTTGCACTTTGCCATGTTTTCGTTTTTGCCATTCCCAATCCACTATTCTGTTAGATTCCGGTCCATGTCTTTGTTCATGCCCTTCATTGCACTTTGTCTCCCCTGTCTGGTCTCTTGTTAAGTTACAGCTTCTCCCCAGTCCTGCGTGTCACATGCTTAGGTGATTTCATGGTTTCTGGGTTTCAAACATTCCTTCCAATCTCGTTTGCTTCCTTCGCCTCTCTTTTCTATATTACAAACCAATACTAACAGTTTGTTGTTTTCGTTAAAGTTACTAACCCAAACTAACATTGTATATAATACTAACTTACTAACGAGCACTAGGGATTGTATAACTGCACTTACTAATTGATTAACAAGCTCTCCTTTTCGCCCTGTTCTAGTCTCCGCCTCTTGCCTGCACTTAGTCTTTGCTGCAATTCAGCAGATCCTCTGCACCTGCTCCACTCTGTCCTACCTCTCATTATCTGTGCACATTAGAACTCCCTAACCGGAGCTGTATGTTTTGTCATAGGTTGTCTCGTGTTCCCTGTCCGCGTTTTTGGCTTTTGCCAATTTCATGTGATTAGGTTCTCCCTCATGTTCCCTCCTTTGTAATTAGTCTGATCCTCATCACCTGATCCTAATCATAGCATGTGACTTCCCTTGAGTGTATTTAAGCTGTCTTCTCACTGCAGTTCCCCGTCAGAACGTTTCCTCTTGTTTACCTGTGCTGCTTTCTTTTGCCTTGTACTCATAGTGTTTATCTTCTGACTGGACCGCCCGACTTACGATTTTTTTGCTCTGCTCTTTTGTACTTTTGTCTGCATCTGTTTTCGAACCCTTTTTGCCCGACTACGAGTTTTGTGTTTGCTGCCCTGGTAACGGTTTGGATTTCGCCCTCTGGATTTTGGCTTTTGCTTCTATGACAAACCTGTGCCTGTGTAATTTAACCTGTTTTTGTCTGACCACGAGTACTGTGATTGCTGCCCTGGTTTTTCGACTTTTGGATTTTGTCCCTGGGATGGTGTTCTTTGGATTGTGGACTTTGTACTGTCGCCTCCTGCTCTGCGGGGGTTCGCCCCCTTTCCAATAAAATCCCATTTTACCTTCACTGCTCGACTCTCGCGTCTGGTTCCAGAACCGTACCTAACATCAAGACGGTTCTAAGGCAGAAAAAGCTTTTTTCCCATGTTGTAAGACAATGTCACATATATTCTGTATCTGCTGGTTACAGCGCTTCACTGAAGCTGCATCACACTTATATTGAGAGAAATATTCAAACCCAGGACGCCATGTTTTTATGGCCACAGCATTACATCATATGGAAAATATCCATATCTTTTGCATCATTTCTCACAAATTTACAGTGATTCAGCAGGATATATTTGGGAACGTTGGAAACCTTTGGATCTGCACTAGAATTTAAAACAGGTATAAACTTCCACAGGTTTGAATACAGCACCTGCATTTGATGGGCCAATATATGGGTGTATTGGTTTTATGGGGTTAAACAGGAAAAAGAAATTAAAAGACTCCCTATGATGTCTTGAGTAAGGAAACCCGGGAGTATCAGGAAGTACTTTTATGTGGTTCTACCTCCCCTTAATCTACCTTGTATGAACCACATCTGTAACTGACGTTGCTTTGAACTGACGTCATTTTGCGATTCACCTCAGAAACCAAGCTCAGTGCGACTAACAATACAATCCCTGCGTGCTGCCGGTCCCTGGAGATGAAAGCAGCTGGAACCAAACTAAAGGAGAAGCAATCTACAACCCTCAGAATCCTATTCTGGCGACACGGTTGTTTCAAACCCTAAAAGTATCTGAACTATCAGACAGTAAACATATTGATGGGTCAGTTGTGATCTGACAAGAATGAAGGAAAATCAAATTCTGCACTCAAACTACAGACAAGAATGTACATTGTTTAATTGAGTTAATGTGTCAGTGCTTGATAATATCTTTTCAGTCTTATATTGCCTGAAAGACTTTTCTGTTTGAGTTTGAATTAATATTCTAACCACATGCTGTGGTTTTGACTTTACACTGAAAAGCAATATGTACAAATAATAAATCAATCTATAAATGTTCTCTTATTGTAATATTCATCATCCTCATATGGCCATGCCATTAATATTAGTGTGGCTGTCAGAGGATTATGGAAGATTTCTCTATCTGAAACCACAGCTCCAAGCTCACAGCGAGAGCCGGCATTCATCAAATCATCGACTTCAAAGGCCACCGTCCACTTTCTTCGGAAACGTGCTTCTCGATTAGCTGGGAAACAAACAGCATGATTAAGTGCGGCTCTGCGGCCCTCGCTGATCTAACTTTTTAATCAGTGGTTTGCGTGTGTTTTTCTCACGCTGGGTTTATGCATTATTTCTGCAGTGGAGGGAACATGCAGGCTAGTGTGTTCATCAGCGCGGGATTAAACCTCGTCACGTGGCTCTTTATTTATGTTTTATTAAATTCAGTTTTTGTTTGCTGAGGCAATTCCCAGCCCGGGATCCTTAATGAATGGGAATACTCTCGGCAGAATGCGCTGGGAGAGACTGTTTCAATAAAAAAATGAAAAAGAAAAAAAAAACACAACGTGTAACTCAACAACTTAACATGTAGTGTTGCGGCTTTTGTAACTGTGCCTTATTCAGCCAATCCCTGACTGAGCCTAATTCAGCTAAAGCCCACATCAAGGACATACATCCGTCTTTTAAACACATGTGCTCTGCTTTGCACAGGCAAGTGTAACCCATATTAGAAAACCAATGAAAAGAAATACTTTAAGTTCAGTACTGTTAAGTGCCATAGAAAAATCACTTATTCGTTTTTTCTGTTCTCTTTTATCTTGATTAAAGTTGTGATGGGCAAATAAAGTGATTTGTTGTGGCGTAACCTAGGCAACAGGTGGAGCTCCCAGCATTCCTTGCTGGTGAAACGTGAGGCTGTCCTTTTGCTCGGTCAGTCATGATGCTAAGCACACAGCAGCAACTTCTCCAGCTCTATTCAGAGTGTGTGTTCGCTGAACACACACTTACAGCACCAAATTTCACTCTGCTCTCCTGTTGTGAGAAGCGGCGGTTCAGTGTTCAACGGTCAGATCTTTTCTTTTTTTTTGGGTAAATGACCGATCTGGGGACACATCTGGTGCTGCGCAGACCTCCATCGAAGAGAAGAGATTCCAGAGGAAAATCGTACAGACACTTACAATTCCGAGCATTCTTCTTCTTCACTTCAGTGCGGTGGGGCAGAAACCAACACAAACACGGACTGGGCCTCAATCATCTACCAAACTGACGCTTAAAAGACTCAGGGATATTAAAGTTGTTTGATTATGCCTGCTCTTCATTATTTTAGTTTATTATTTTGGGTAATTTTTTAAATGTAGTAATCCTGTAAATGTCTGAGCTTTGCACAGTACATGTTCAGTTAAATTCATTCTTGTGTCTCAACTCTGGGCTCCAACTGTCCCAGTCTTTCTGATACTGGTCTACATCTTTCTTTTCCTCATATCAAGAGTAGCAGAGTAAGGGTTACACAAGGTTCAGGGCCGTCACCCTGCCTGTACTGTTTTCACAGCAACTCCATAAACTTCTACATACCTTGCATCATCCAAAAAGAACTACAGTGTCATCTATGTTGTCATAACATGCTCAAACATTACACAGAAATGTGCAAATATATCAAAAGTCACCATTTAATCGTCCTTGAGATTGTAATGCCTGTTTATGCTCAAAGATCGAAATGCGTGGGCAGTCCTGAGTGAGATCAAATCATTGCCGTGATCAGATGATATACAGGCGGTTACTCATGCCTTAATTTAATTCTCGTAAAATTAGTAGAAATAATCTATATTGCTAAAAGACTTGATACATCTGAAATGGGTTTCAAAATTTTATACAGAAGCTCAGGCTTAAAGTGAAAGGAGAATACATACAAGTCCAATTCTTCCATCCATGGGCTGAATTCCGATTGACTCCAGCACTGAGTAACATTTTAAATGGCTTTTAGGGCAAACGTGCAAATTATATTCCTGAGCTTTTAGCTCCTTACAAGAATGGGCTGATAAATTAGCTGTATAAGTGTCAGCGCGGACTGAAGCCAGTACGATGCCAGAGAGGAGACATGTTGCCCTAAGAAGTGAATGATTGCAGGGTCTGGGAGCTCATTCAGAATTCAGTTCAACAAACATCGTCTCTAATAGTACACAAGGCTCAGCACCACCTGGTGGGCACCGCCGAAACTACATGCCAGGACAGTGAGGAGAGCATCGGTATGAAAATTGAGAAAACGCACAGACCACACCTCTCGGACCAAACACTGCAGCTAATGACGGGGCCCTCAGGATCAGACGCAAGCATTATACAGCTGGTGAGATGCGCTAAGAAGAGCTGGGCAGGGTTCATCACTAGCTCGCTGTCGGACGATTTATACAATAGCAGTACGAGTGTCCTTATACAGGAGCTCTTACCCCAGTATTTCAAAACACTTTGCACAATCCTTTTTCCCGCTGCACCAGATAGGGTGAATCTTCAGCACATTTTTTGCTCGTGAGGCGTGTGGACTCTCCAGAAGATTCCTCTCAAAGCCAGTCCCTGTATTTGCCTGTGTAATCAGGCAGTAATTTGAGCGGTTGTTCTCTCTGAGTGCTGCTACAAATCTACAGTCATCACTGTGCACGGCCAAGCAAGGGGCTCTACAGAGCCCTACAGTCTCCCTCTCCACCTCCGGTTTTCTCTTGTCCCACTTTCTGCATCATTTTGTGTTAGTTTTGCATTTGCAGTTTCATTGTTCTTTCTAATTTATTTTCATGTCTTACAGTAACAGTGTTGTTTGTTGAGTTCATGTTTTAAGTCGGTTTAAATTTCTTGTTTTTTATTTGTGTTTTGCAACACACACATCCTCGTGAGATATTTATACTCTGTTATGTGTTGGTGAGGGTGCGTGAGTGGATAATTTCATTGGTTTGCATTGTTTGATTCTTAGTGAGACTTTAAAAGTTTGTCTCAGATTTTTAAATTCATGATTCTGTTTTTTTGGCCACCCAAACTGGATGTTACAGAGACAAACTGCTTATAAATACTTGGCACATCTCCTTTTCACGCAAAGGGCAGAAGTATGAGAGAGAACGAGAGCAGGCTTTTAGAGAATAAATCACACCCAGCACAATAATCAGGAATTATTACTTCGAGTCTGTCGCTCTGCCGTAAGCACAGCTCACCACTCCCACCAAAATGTTCACTGCAGTGATGTGATAGGAATCTTCCACATCCATACAAAATTCATAACCACACATACTGTAGAGATATTACTCGCTTGAAATCCTTACTATACAACAAATTTGATTGTGGTGTTGCATTCTTGTACTTTTATTCAGCAGAGCGACTGAGTTAGCAAGCAGGACAGCAGACTGAGACACCGAAGGTTGAGCGAATCCGGTCCTCCAAGTGACGGGCCCATAGCATTTCAACAATAATTACTGAAGCCATTAGGAGTGGGTTTAGATTCTCCAAACAGCTCCTAAAAACAAATGAAGGTTTTCAAGAAACTCAACTATAATGGCCGAGAGAGTGAATAACCCTCCACTCAATAGATTAATAAGTATTTAAACTTTCATAAATAATTTAAAGAAATCACAGAATATGATTTAAAAGTATGCCTTTCATAAAAGCAGAGAGTGCCAACTTAAACCAACACAGATTGCTTGATTCTATATTCAAAATTGAGGAGAAAGCCAAAAAATTATGCCTGTGTCCCAAACATTATGGAGCTCACTATAATCTGCCAAGCAGAAGCAAATTTCAGCTAAGTATACAGTAACACTTCACAATGAGTACAATGACTAACTTTAATTAATGCAGTAATAAGTATTAATAAATAGTTTATTAACAGTTACCTATTCTGTCTAGTAATCATTTACTAATAATGTTCATGCTAAGGCATTAATTTAAACATTATTCATGGTTTATTAGTTTGAAGTGTTGCTTGATGGATAATTAAAAGACGTTTTCAACCTTAGAATAAGGGTGATAAGGAGCATTCATAATTAGTTATTAATGCTCACATCATGCTTATTCAGAACTGTAATGTGTTAGTTAACCCTTTGAGCGCTGACTTAATTTTCAAGGAATTAAAAATGTAGTTATCCTGAGCTGTTGAAAACCTATCATATGGCAACTTGTTTAAAAGAGCTCCCTTGCGGGAGCTCTTTTAAACAAGTTGCCACATGATAGGTTTTCAACAGCATCTGATTTTGATATCTTACATCATTGGGCAACTATAGTTGCCCACGGCACTGAAAGGGTTAAGTGTAAATTATCAGTTAATTGACGTTATTATGACATTAATGCATATTTGTTTATCTTCAGAGTGGCAGCTGTCACAGATGCGGAACAGGGACACAGGGCAGGACCAGGGGGAACAGGATGGAGGGAACGGGATCCCTGGAGAGAGAGAGCACCTGTCCTTCAGCCATGAATGGTCACATATAATGCTTAACAACAGCATGGAAAGCAATGACAAACATGAGCTAGGCTGAATCACTTTTCCATTTTCTAGCTGACCATATAGAATCCTTCAGTACCTTTATGTAAAGCCAGTGTACAGGTAACATGAACCTACAGGCACATCCTTTTATCGAAGGCCAGACTAAAGAAGATTCCCGCCATCTCCCATTAGTGCATTTATTTGCCTGAATATTTGGGGTGTTGAATGTATTCTTGCATCTGTAGATTGCTGTGTGTCTGCGGATGAGTGTGTGTCTTTGGCTCAGAGTGCACCTGTGATAAACGTGAGCGTTTGGGTATGTGTGTGTCGGTGAGTCTGTGTGAGTCAGTGTATAAACACATCCTCGGCCCATTTCAGTCAAGGGACCACAGATGGCCGGGAAAATAGAAAGGTCCAGGCCGCACGTTTGTGCGCGGCGCTCGTTTGTTTGAGATGAGAGCAGCGACTGTGGCAGATGGGGAGCGAGATTTGATTGGTCTCCATTTGGGCTGTTTGAGCAGTTTAACCCGACTGCCAAAGAGGCAATAATAGCAGCCATTGGCTGAGAAATAAAGAGAGAAAGAAGGGAACTTACTGAAATAGAGTGAAGTGGGTTTAGAGGGAAAAAAACAGAAATTAAAATGAAATGAGTTAAATGGACTCATCTGCATTATGTGGGTGACACTGCTCATTATCCAAGGCCAGTCGGGGGTAATTAAAATTTGAGAGCATTGAAGCTGCTGGTGTCCAGATTAGGCTTTTAGATTCAGAGGAGTGAAGGGCGAAGTGTGGTGATATATACTAGTATTTATCCATAAGCACTGCCACCTCGCAGCAAGGTCTCGTGTTCGAATCCAGCCTGGGGCCTTCCTGTGTGGAGTTTGCATGTTCTCCCCGCGTTCGCGTGGGTTTCCTCCCACTGTCCAAACATATGCGTGTCAGAGTAACTCCAGACTCTAAATTGCCCGTAGGTGTGAGTGTGTGAGTGAATGGTGTGTGAATGGTGTGTGCGCTCTGCGATGGATTGGCAAGCTGTCCAGGGTGGGTCCCTGCCTTTCGCCCATAGTCAGTTGGGATAGACTCCAGCTAAACCACAACCGTAGTGAGGAAGATGCGGTATAGATACTGGATGTAAGGACCTAGCATCCACACATAAAAACATCACGCAGAGCGATGGAGTGGAAGCTCACAGCCCCAGTGTGCACAAGGGCACAGGGGGGCAGACGGGAGAGACGGTTCACACTCCGGTGTAATTGGGTACAGAGAGAGGTGACGGGCCTGCTACTGCCAGGACACTGACAGAGGAGAGTTTACACCTGGCAAGACTGATCAAAACTGATTTAACCAGGGAAATTTACAGAGGCTGTTTTTCATACCCTCTAAAAATCAGATCCTACATTTACCTGTATTCCAGCGAGTCAGAAAATTGCTCGTAACTTAATAATGTGAAATAGAAGATACTTAACATTGACATGAATATACTGTATATTGGGAAATACATTTTTTGTGAAATCAGTTTTTTGAGAGTGCATTATATATCTGAGCATAAATTGGCAAAACCATTTCTGGTTTAGAAACCGTGTGTCTGTTACAGTGGCCAAACTAAACAAACAAACAAAAATAATAAAAATACAGCATCTGCATTCAAATTTACTTTTCCACTTTGTAAACTTGGGTATCCAAAACTGCAGAAATTACATTAATTATAATCGCTTCAACAAAACTGTCATCAGCCCTTTTTTTTCCCAGACAATATTTTCCCATGTAAAATGACACATGCATTGGAAGCCCCTTCTAGATGTGAAAGTGGAATAATTTGGTATCCAATTAAAACATATTACATGTCAATTAGTTGATATCTGTGTTACTTCATTAATGCTGCAATTTATAGTTGTGTTATAATCCCAAACCATATTTCCCAGGACGGATCAGTTGAAATGAAAGCTGGATTTCTGCACGACTGACTCTGAACAGAACTCATGCAGGTGCATAAGTCTGCTCTCGCGCTCCTGCCTGGCGGTCTGCTGTTAGATGAGTAAGCTAGAGGGACTGCAGTATCTCAGTGTGTTTGGATTCTCAGACGCAGTGACAGCTACTCTAAAGGAGTGTTGAGATAAAAAGGAGCCCCCTCTCTGAACCACACAGTCCAGCATGCATGTCCCCTGTCAGAAGTGCTAATGACTTTAATGCTAATGAATGTGTCCAGTCCTAACATCATCTCTGTGAAATATGTACCTGCCACACATGAGTTAATCCCATGAGGAAGAGTTGCTTCAGAAAAGGAAAGTGGCAGCACATGTTTTTTTTTATTAAATCCACACCCACTCCTGAGAAGACGCACGATGACCACACGGGATTACATGGGAACATGGGGAAGGTTTTCTGAAGCGGCCTTTGGAATATCAGAGCAGCTCATTCATAATCATCACCAAACAATTCATGCACTGTATGTCTGCCAGAAAAACCGTGTACATCCCCCCCCACACACACACACACACACACAAATCAAACAGACGCAGGGAGGTTGATAAGCACAAATGATCAGTAATACTTGATTGATATGACAAAAGGCTACAGAGGAGAGCCAGGAAACCCCTGCGCTGTACACATCAGCTCCATCCCTCCTTCAGCTCCTGCTCTCCGTGCCTCAGGAACAGAAGACAGAAGCAATCCTCTCTCTCTCTCTCTCTCTCTCTCTCGAGTGAGGAATCCCACAGCAGTATCTGAGGAGATCCTCCCTCCTCGAGGTCCCCAGCGCTTCCCTCACAAAGAGCAGTAACACACTCTGCCTCCTCCCATCATCCTCCTCTCCACACAGAGCTCATAAAAACACTACAGGACCATCAGTCTGAGGCTCGGTGATGCTGCGATGATCAAACACATTCTGCAGGCCTCCATCTTTGAAGAAGACAGTGCCACACACACTGACTGACAGCCAATTAGGGCAGAGATCCGGGTGATTCGAAACACACACAAGATGCCTCAGTCTCTCTGATGGCTTATATGGATGAATGAGTATAACCTGAATGACAGGTGTTTATGAGATCTTTATTTCTGTATTTCCACTGATCCCAGGCCAGCACAGACTGTACTGCTCAGGGGTGGCCGACACTATTCCTGCAGAGCAGAGGTGTCTCCGAGGTTATGTTATTACACAGCAGTTAATCAGTTATAGCAGCGATAACACAAGTATCTCTCCTCTCCTGCTTTCACGGGTGACAAACAGAGACCAGCACACCCCGCTGCTCTGCAGGACTGCGGTTACCCTTCCCTGCTATAGAGGCTTACAGTGTCAGCGGAGACACTGCTTATCCGTGCATCCCTGAGATGATAATTAGGACAGAAACCTTCACTAAAAAGAAATTAATTTACAAAAAGCAATCTGTTCCCTCACAGTGCACATGACACATTTCAAATTCACAGCAACTTTAGAAAATTGCCTACGTTACTTGGAAAACAATTAAAAAATACTGGCAAGAGAGAGAGAGGGAAACAGGGAGAGAGAGAGAGAGGGGGGGGCGGGAGTGACAGTATGAGAGCACTAAGTATCTATTATAACAGTAGAGGTCACAGTGTAATTAAAAGGGATTATCAGAAGTCAGAGTTATGAATAACAATGCAGCATCATCTTTACACGCCATTATTATTAGGCTCCCTTCCATTCAACAGAAGAATGTGAGATAAAGCTGCCGCACTTCTGTACTTCTGTAAGTGTTTAAGGGTCCCCAGCTGAGCCTAATGAGATCCATCCAGTGACTGAACACCTTCACACGGAGAGAAGAGACATAAACCTGCACCGTACCTGTAACAACTCATACATCAATATACACACACTCTCACACACACACACACACACACACACACACACACACACACACACACAGAGGAACTGAGTGTGAGAGAGAGAGTAGAGCTGGCTGTTTTCCTGTTGTGTGTTATGTTTGATGGGGTTCAAGTAGCTATGGAGGCCGCACTTCACCTAAATCTCTGACCTCTCTCATATCATCACTCCAATGAGCAGTCGAGAGCCTTTCTCTTGACTTAATTTAAATCTGACAGTTTGTGTTTGTATCTGTGTGTGTGTGCTGTGTGTGTGTGTGTGTGTGTGTGTGCGTGCGTGCGCGTAAGTGCATGTGTGTACATGCGCTTGTGAGAGTGTGTGTGTGCTTAAGTGCATGCGTGTGTGTGTGTGTGTGTGTGTGTGTGTGTGTGTGTGTGTGTGTGTGTGTGTGTGTGTGTGTGTGTGCGCGTGCATGTACGTGTGCATAAGTGCCACAGACTGTATAAAAAGATGGACGAAGCAACTGTGATGTCACCCATTGGTTCCAGCACACCATTTAGGAAGCCTTGATTTTGGCAATTTGAATTGCGCCATTTTGTCATGTTGAAACTGGATGTGATTCCTATTGGACGAGAGCGTGAATTGAAGATAAAGGGAGGAGCGAGGGGTGGGTCTACGGGTGGATCTGACCATATCTGACGAGGACCAGAGGATGGCCATGCCCCAAAAGCATATTCAGGCTTTATCCTTTATTCTAGTCTATTTGGGACCATAATTTACAAAAATGAGCATCATGATAAATCGAAGGAGACTTGAAACTTGCGATAGATACCATAAAATAATGTGGGAAATCATCATTGAAACAATAAATCAGGTGGGAAAGTAGGGTCATTTTCTCATAGACTTCTATAGGATTGACCTTCTTTCTGCAACCATCGACGTCGCTATCTGCTGGCCATTAAATAGAATGCAAATTTTAGAGATTTCCGCATTGGCCTCAGTTTTCAGACCTGAGCGCTGCGTCCATCTTTTCATACAGTCTATGGTAAGTGATGTGTACACGTGAGCAAACCCATTCAGTTTCTGGATTCCACATCTAAATACTTTCTGCAAAATATCTTGCTCATAACTAACTCCACAGACTACTGCTGGTATATAATATGAATAACTTCACATATTTAATTCTACTTCATCTCATCTTCCAAACAGCTTCTTAAAAACAGAATATTAAGAGCTCTGCAGACGAGAGCCCAAAGGGTCTGTTTGTGCAACTGTCGGCCGTCACTTTGTGTTTATTGTTTTAATTTATTTTAAATATTGACAGTTTGCTGCATGACACTCTATCTCCCCCCGGCGAAGCTGATGCACCAGCCCTCACTCCAGAGCCTCTCACACAGATTAACTGTTGGAGGAAAAAACAGCTTCATGCAGCCTCCAGCCCCGCAGGGCCATCAGAATATGAGTAATGATGGGCGGCGCGGCGGGGGCTCAGTGCCGCACTACAAAAGGTTGAGTTCAAATCCAGCCAGGAACCGTTCTGTGCAAAATTTGCATGTTCTTACCTAGTTTACACTGGTTTCCTCCCACAATCCAAACACATGCATGACTGGTAAATTGAGGACTCTACATTGCTCGTAGGTATGAATGCATACCTGCCCACGCTCATGCATACGGCACGAGTCTCACGCATATCATGTTCTCACGCCGTGGAGCAGCAATCTCACGCATAATAACGAAAATCAGGATAGAAAAATGTAATTTGGCAAACAAAATCATATTTCATTTCCGAGTCCCACTTTTAATCAACCCAAGCTGTACCGAGAGTGATGGGAGATATTTCATCGGTCCATGGATCAGACAGTATTCAATCAAACCGTATTTAAGAGATTCTCGCACGGAATTTAAGTCCTATGTATACAGAAGTTGTTTTCAGTTTTGCGTGCATTATGCTAGATTTCGCCATGAGTAACGGCGAAAGCGATAATGATTCCAGTCGTCTCACGCGTTTCTTTTTTTCCAGGGTTGGAGGCTTTGATGAATACGTGAGTGAATTTTGTTTGATCCCAGCAAATTAATTTGGCAAACAGTCCAGGGTGAGTCCTGCCTTGCTCTCTGTACTGTATCTGGGGGACAGACTCCAAGCTCCTGCGGGACAGGCTCCAAACTCCTGATGACCATGAGTAGGGCGAGCAGTTTGGATAATGGATGAATATCAGTGATGTTTCTGCATCACATCATGCTCTGATACTTTATATTTACACTATTCTGTCTTTCCCTAAAAGAGCCCATTTATTAAAACACCATATATTCCCCAAGTTCCTGCATGTAATCTGCGATTCTTACAACTCTCAGCACTTCATATTGTCACAATGGTCTTGGGAATAGATCTGACATTTTATTACACTGCAAACTTTATTATGCTGCAAAAGTATAGCAGGCAAGTAAAAACAAACAGACTGGACATGAGATGGAAGCATACGGAAAGAAAAACAGAGAGGAAGAGAGAGGCATCTTGGGATAGATAAACTAACAGAAGGAGCAACACAGACAGGCTGAGAGTCTGGAACGGGCTGAAGGCCCTGGCATCGCCATGGAAACGGCCAGCCTTACCCGTGAGGTTCCGGAGCCCGAGCTGTCGCAGGCCGAAGTTTCCGTCGCGGCGGTAGTTCAGGAAAACAGCCAGAGCGTAGCGCTCCTCGTACAGTTTGGTTCCCCGAATTATCCGCAGGTTTTCCAAGGGCAGGTAGTCGAACTGATTCAGAGCCACCAGCACGTATCCCGTCACCTCCCGGATGGACTGGAGCAGACAGAGAACAGGGGTGTCAATCATTTATTCATCTCAAACAAAGAAGGTATAGAATGTTATCCTAACCAATCAGCAGTGTGGCCATGTTACTGGGCTGCCAATCAAAAGTGAACATGAAGGTAATATTGACACAGAACAGAGACGTCACTCGAGATCTCCCGTCAGTCGGCTCGTGTTCAGAAGTGGCTCACATCATGTTAAAGGTCACTGTCTTTATGTCTCCTCAAGTCGTTCGGTGAGAGGGTGAGCGACAGGTTAATCACCGGCTCGGTTATTGGACAGTGACCATGTTCCTACTCTGTATTGACTTAATTTCCCGCTTCAATACCATTATAGCTGTAGTAAAAATAAAATTATATTAAAAAATGAAATGCTGTAAAAAATTAAATGTCTGACGCTATAAAAATGGTGATTTTTTAAAAAAACCACTTCAACAATTAAATGCATCAGGCCACTCAATGCGAAATTCAGGGCAGTAAAACGTATTCTGAGTTTTTATTCATTTGTAGCCACCACAGAATGATGTAAAATGCATAAAAGTCTGCAGCCCAGGAGATAATGTGCATGGAAGCGCTTTATAGGAAAAACTGTGTTGCTCTGATTCTGAAACAGGCTTTGGATTCCATACTTCAGTCCCTCAGTTATTGGCACATTCACCTGTCCATCTATGAGAAGGCGCTATATAAATATTACGTAATTTCATGTTTATGCAGTTGATGAATTTCATCTGCCATTGATTAAGGCATCATTGCTGCTGACCAACTAAATATTAAATTTCTCAATGCCAGGACCTCAAAGTCTGTACTTTGTTCTTTGTGCGTTTGTTTGGGAGGCCGCATTTCCAAAATTAAACAGACGGAGATCACTGTTCAATGTTTAATAACGCAATGTTAGCTTGTGACGTGCAGTTTACAAACAGGCAGCAGCAGGTGATCTCGACAGCTTCCACCTCCATAAGGCTACTTCACTCTGGGGTATAATTTCTTACAAATTGCAGACAAACTGCTGCCGTTTTAAACATGAAAGTGAGAAAAGTATCTTTTTCATTAAGCTAGCTAATGGACTTACACCAGGTTGCATCATACACGACTGCTTACATGCCTTTAAAAATCTACCAATCAAATACAGCCTCACAAAGATATACACGACTAAATTGACGTATTGCTTAATTAAAGATGAGATGTCAGGTATGTTCTGCCTGAGCAAGTATGCTTGGGATTTTTCCGAGACATTTCATGGAAATCAGGCCCACTTCCTGGGTCTTCAAGCAAGATTGCCTATTGGTTGTCTTCACAGTGGAACAGGAATCGGGCTGTGACATCATTCGGGGTGTGACTTCACTATGACCGTGACATCACTGGGACTATGACATCATTAGGACTGTGACGTCACCAGGGCCGTGACATCATTGTGGCTGTGTAAGTATGCAGAAGTACAGCCATACAGAAGAACTGTGCAGACATCAGCCCTGCTGCACACGCTATGACATCATACCTGAGGGAGCACTGACTCCGCCCTTACAACAGGCACAGCCTCTGGATCTGGGAAAACCACATTTCCCAATCTGCACTAACCACTGCACTAACCAATCACCACTGTTCAACAACCCAAACAAACTGGGGGGATGTGAAAATACACAAACAAACTAACAAACAGAGAAGCAAACTAAGAAAAATCTGAGGCAATTCATTAAATGTTCCAAAGTAAAGAAAGCGGTTTTAGTGCTGATCTGGCTGCCTTGTGCTCTTTCAGCCTGTTTTAATCTTGCTGTGATTTTTTTTGTAACTAATTTGTTAGTAATTACGATTTATTTATTTATTTATTTATTTATTGCTAGCTTATTTAGTGGCAGCCACTGGACCAGTACCTTTCAAGGCTCAGAAGCAGAAGTTTAGAGTGCTGTGAATTTCTGCATGACGGCTTTTCACTGCTTTCACTATTGGTTTCCGCATAATTAATGATGAAAAATCTCAATTAGAATTCTAAGCTAAACTGGATGGGAATAGAAGGCGTCCACACTGATGCAGAGACTTCAGCATGAGTTAGCAGGCATGCTATTCACTTTCCCCTCTTCCCAGAGACCTGATGCCCATGAGGTAATCATTATTATATTATTATATTATTACTTTGACTTTGATGGAGACGCATACACAGTAAAGAAATGCGCTCTCCCAAAAACCCCAGTAATGATATGTAATGATTTTTCTCTTTCATCCTACAGATATTCTGCTGCGTGCCTCCGCAGGGGGTCAAAATTTAATTCTGAAAAACTTTATTACAGCAGACAGAAATGGCCTCACTCACTACTGTAGGCGTAGATGTGCACCTAAAGAGACAGAAACTGTCAATCATCTGCAAATGCAAAAGCAAATGATCGCACATAAGCAGTGCACATATCAGCATATGTATGCAGTGAATAAACATTCATAGCTGTGTCTATCAGTGAACACACAGACACACAGGCATGCTCACACACACGCGCACGGACACATACGCACACACACACACACGCGCGCGCACACGGATGCACACACACACACACACACACACACATACACACACACACACGCACGGACACACACACGCACAGCGACCTCTCTTACGAGTGATCACAGTTCTACCAGAAGTGTCTTTTTCTTCTCCAGTCTCTTTTTAACTCTGAGGCTGGAACAATGAGAGCAGAATCTCCCATCATGCACTGCATGTTATTTCTAGTCCCTGCTGAAAGACGAACCCACAAAAAGACCAACATGTCAGAGAATAACGATGAGCGAAAAGCTCAGTTCAGATTCACTGCCTGAGGCTCGTCATGTTACTACACTGTGGAAACCAAGTTTTCCACAAAACGGGAAATCAGCACACTTTTTAAGGAAGATGTTGCTCTTAAAAATCATTTTTATAAGCGAGGCGCAACCAGAATTTTAGCCATCCTCGATACAAAAAAAAAAAGAAAAAATTGCTGGATCTAGCTTTTTCGTCAAAATTTCCCACATTTCCGATACTGACACTCTTCCGGCGTGCAGCTTGCTCATGCTTAGGTCTAATGCGTGCGCATAATAACATTGAATGATGGCAATCTTATCATCTACATCAGTGCTTTTCACACCTCTCCTGGAGGACCTCTCCTCCTGCATGTTTTAGAGCTCTGCTGCTCCAGCACAGGTGAGTCAAACGATCAGCTCGTTACCTGTGAAGATGCTTGATAATGAGCAAATCATTAGAATCATCCGTGCCAGCGGAGAGAGATCTAAAACATGCGGAGAGGTGGTATTCCAGGAGAGGTTTGAGATGCACTGATCTACATTATCTGCGACTGTTGACGGCCGTGCCAGAAATTATACGAGAAATCATATCAGTCACCTGAATATCGCCATGAAAGGCCCTTCACAAAACCTCAAGAAATTGACCATTCCCCAGCTGAAAGCTCCTTAATAAGGCTTCTACACTTGGTATCATATGGCCAAGTATCCATAACCCTGAGCGCTAAAGTAACTTTCCGCAGCTCCGCAAGATCGGAAGCGACTTGGCCACAGAACTACCCCATAAAGCATCAGAAATGGGGCGTGACTGCACCATCAGTTTTTTTTTTTTTTTTTTTGTATTGGCGATTGCTCAAATTGATACCACATTTAATTTTGCTTTATTTTCTATGTAATTTTTTTCCCCACAGAAGCTGCACAGTAGGGTGGGAGCGTTGACTGTAACACCTGTAAGTGCTGTAGCTCTGCTCATGAGCTCCTGTGGCTGTTTACTGCGGAGTATGAGGGTGAGCAGGCTGCAGTGATCCCACAACACAGATACTTCTTCTTCTTTCGTGTCCTCACACTATGTTGGTCCACTGCTGGACACACTTCCGTGCCCACTGAGAGTTCTCCGCCAGGTCCCCAACTGAGACGGTTTCCTCCAAGAGCGGGCATTGCAGTAAATGCTGCATTGTCTGTGGCTCTAGACCGCAATCGCAAGTAGTTGGCTCACTGATATAGCCCCATTTATGCAGAGATTGCATCGCCCCACGCCCGTCCTTGCATCGTCCTACGCCCGTTCGGAGGCGGTTTAAACATCTCCAGTGCATCCAGGCTTTGTTTGCCCCTGGTGGTAGCGATTCGCTAGGTTGGATTCCCATCTCAGTGACATCTGGGAGAGTTGATACGCGTTCTTTCCACATCTG
Source organism: Gymnothorax javanicus (assembly GCA_029692085.1). NCBI lineage: Eukaryota > Metazoa > Chordata > Actinopteri > Anguilliformes > Muraenidae > Gymnothorax > Gymnothorax javanicus. The sequence continues at coordinate 1,567,532 of CM056205.1, read as the reverse complement.
AATGCGTGTCTCTGTCGGTGTTGTTTGCAAGGGAAGTGTGCTTGTGAGGAAGCTTTTCCTTGACTTAAGCCGTCTGTCTGGTGGTGTATGGTTGTACAGAGGGTGTCTTTCATCTGTAGCTTGCTTACGATGTTCTTCTCTGCTTGCAACAGCTCTTCTGATGTCTGGTGGTGCAATACCTGCCAGCAGGTAGACCTTGTCCATATTGGCTGGCTTAAGACATCCAGTAATGGAGCGGCAGCTTGCGTTGAGTATGGAGTCAAGCTTCCTGGCATGTGTTGATCTCTCCCAGGCAGGACAGGCGTATTCAGCAGTGGAGAAACTCAATGCTAATGCTGTGGATCGTATGGTATCTGGGCTAGCACCCCACTTGGTGTTAGCTAGTTTGCGCGGAATGTTGTTGCGTGTGCTGACCTTTGCCTTCGTCTTATCTACATGGACTTTGTATGACAGGCAACGATCCAGTGTAACCCCTAGGTAGACTGGGTTAGAACAGAGAGGGAGCTGTGTACCAGACTAAGTGATGTTTAGCTGACGGTTGGCTTCTTTGTTGATGAGATGGAAGGCACAGACCTGGGTCTTTCCTGGGTTAGCACGCAGTTGATTCTCTTCATAGTATTCTCCAAGCCCTGTCAGTCTTTCGGTAAGTGTCTCCTCGATTTCATGAAAGTCAGTGCCTTGGCAGGTCACACACAGGTCATCAGCATATATAAAGCGCTCTGTTTGGTCGTCAGTGGGCTGGTCATTGGTGTAGATATTGTACAGCAATGGAGCCAGGACGCTTCCCTGAGGGAGTCCATTCCGTTGCCTGCGCCATCGACTTCTTTTCCCTCCTACCTCAACAAAGAACCATCTGTTCTGGAGCAGGGTTTTGAGACGCTTTGTGAGGTGGACATCTTTTGTCATCTCTAGAACTTTGGCTAGTAACCGGCGATGGTTGACGGTATCATAGGCTGCGGAAAGGTCAACGAAGACAGCACCTGTGATTTGCCCTCTTTCAAAACCATCCTCAATGTGTTGGGTGAGGTTCAGCAGCTAACTAGTTGTTGATTTCCCTGGACGGAAGCCAGCTTGTTCAGGAATCAGTAGGCCATCCACAAAGGGAGCAAGGCGGTTGAGGATGAGTCTTTCAAACAGTTTGTATGTATGGCACAGCAGAGATATGGGTCTAAGGCTCTTCGCCTCTGATGGGTCCTTACCAGGCTTCAGGAGTGCCATTACACGGGTCCGTCGCCAGATCTTGGGGATTCTTTGGCTGCTCACGCATTCATTGAGGAACTTCAGAAGCCATCCCTTGGTGAGAGGTCCAAAATGTTTGATCTGTTCAACCGAGATATCATCCAGTCCACACGCTTTCCCATTCTTTAGGGCGGTAATTCCTTCCTCTAACTCATCCATTGAGAAGGGGGTGGTGAAACCTTGATCTTTATCATAGTCCTTCCAATCCAGCTTGACCTTCGGTTGTTTCGTGGTTGTTTTCCCATTTAGTAGGAGTTGGTGGGCTACCTGGTTAGCAGTGGTGTTATAGTGTTGCTCAGCTTCTTTTGGATTGTTGCTTAGTTTCCTTATGAGTGACCATGCCTTTTTGCTGTTGTTAGTCATGTCAGTAGACTCAATCAGGTTCTGCCACGACTGGCGTTGTTGCTCTGCACACAGATACTAATGAAATAAAATAAAAACCCACCAAAATAAAGACCTTATCTCATTAAACTCCTTAAGCCTTTTACTTCTTTTCACAAATCTGTAAGATTGAGAATGAATTCTCATTCTTCTTCTAATTAGGGGTTCAAGCCCGTAGGGCTGTAACCCTATTGTTTTTGTGCTGGTTTATTATTATTTATTTTCTTCTTCGGAAACGTTTTCGCAAATTCCCGCGAGATGGTAAATAGTAGAGACCTGAAATTTTGCACATTGGTTGAAAGTTGTGTGCAAATGCTGTTCAAGCCATTTTTAACTCTATCAGCCTGATGAGGGCGCTATAATTCAAGAAAAAGTTTTTCACTTTAAAGGTCATTCTCCTACGCTGTAAGTCCGATTTACACGAAACTTGGTACAGACAGTCCTTGGTCCAAACTCTACAACTTTCCCAGGACCCCTAAGGTCTGCCGTATTGGATTTTCCGCCATTTCGAATTTTTTGAAAAACACATTTTTGAGATCTCCTCCTAGGCCGTAGGTCTGATTCCTTCGAAATTCACCGTGGATCATCAATGGACCAAGCTTATCAAAAATTGCGTAAAGCTTGTTTAAATCTCATTTCACTTCCAAGATATTGACCAATGAACTTCAGCAAGGGAGTGGCTTAGCACATAAATAGGTAAAAGTCAACAACAATTGAGCCAATCATCACGGAACTCGAAGGATATGTCCATATAAATACCAGGAACATACTTTAACAGTTTTACGCAAATCGGCCGATAGGGGGGGCTATAAATGCAATAAATGGGCATGGCATGACACAAATAAGACTATAAATCAGCAATTGTTTGTCCTATAGCCATAAAACTCACAGGATATATTTATATAAGTACCTGAAACATACCCTGAAAATTTCATTCAAATTGACTCATGCGGGTGCTATTAATGCAAAACAGAGCAACGTGGTATAACACAAATCAGACTATCAATCATAAATAGTTTTTCTAATAATTACAAAACTCACAGGGTATGTCCACTTAAGAACCTGAAACATAGCCTGAAAGTTTCAATCAAATCGACTACTAGGGGGCGGCACTAATGCAAAAAAGGGGCGTAGTATTACAGAAATCAGATAATAAATCAGAAATTGTTTGTCCTATCGCCACAAAACTTGCAAAACTTCACAAAACACCTAAAACATACCTGAACAGTTTCATAGCAATCAACCACAAGGGGGAGCTACAAATGCACAAAATAGCCTAACATAACACAAATCAGACTATACATCATAAGTTGTTGGTCCAATCATTACACTGGCAAAATAGGTCCACATAAATACCTGCAACACACTCTTAAAGTGGTTTTTAACTAAGCTGTTAAAGCTTTCAACTACTAATGGTCTATCTTGACTTGAACCCCGGAATTGCCGCTTGCAGCTATATTTATTATTATTATTATTATTATTATTACTACGACTACTACTTCTACTACTGTTGTAGCAGCAGAGAGACATAATGATGCAATCAGGTCTAATGAAAAACTGGAGGCTGTTCTCTGTTGGACTCCTTTAAGGACAATTTTTCCTTCAGTTTGAAATGATAAAAATAGAGAGCAGAATTCGGTGACACCAAAGAAACAAGCAAGAACACCGAATATGTTTCTTCTCAGGGGCCATGTGCATGATTTACTTTATTTTGCAATCGCATACACCATTTTATAATTTAATTGCAAGTTTCCCAAGGTCTTTCGTGCATAAACCACTGCTGAAAATATGTTGTTTTGCATGACAGGAGCTCGGCTCTCACTCTGAGTGACTTACAGAAGAGAAGAGCAATACAGCCAGCCTCGGGAGCACAAATGTGATGATTCCCTGAAAGGCACAGAAAGCCCATTTACAAATCAATGAAGCATAAAATTAACAAAGCAAACCAACAATTACAATTGTAAACAAAGCTGAACTCCACTATAAGGATAACTCCTCTTCACACATCTATCAATAACCTGTGGGGGAGAACCCAGCGAATACCTAGGAGAGGCTCGAGCATGTGACCCCCCTGCTTTATGGGACATTCAGAAGCCAGAGGGATTACCATAAATGCATAATTAATTCTTTTTGGAACGACTGACAATCTGAACAGGCTACGGTAGGTGCAGGGTATGATATTACAACGTATAACAAATAATACAAAAATTATTTTAGCTACTTGTTCATTCATGCCATGTTTCTTGCTTCTATTGCTGCTTAGTATTTACTTTGCATTGTCACTGTTTTGTTACATTGCCTATAATCCCGTAAGGGGATTATTAAACACTGACTTGTATATGTAGTATATTAAAACAGCATTCTTTTTTCACAGTGGAAACAAATATTAACTGTAGCTAAATCCTATGCCACACGATTCTGCTGGAGAGTTCTATTCCTGGAAGTCCGCAGGATGAAAAAACCGAGGAACATTCAAGTGGAACACAGAGCAGATGGGTTATTCTGTATCAAATCAACAAACCTTAGAAAATTTTCCCAACTGATCATCTTGGATTTGCGTCATACTTCATGTGAATGATGTTCTCGTACCTAACATCTGGGGTACAGAATTTTTGACTCGTAACTCCATATAGTTTCTGAGATTTGAAGGTTTTCAAAAAGGGGTCGTCGCCCTAACAAAGGTGCGTTGCTAAAAGAAACTTCCTAAAGTCATTACGTTTAACCTGTTCACGCTACAAGCTTGAAATTTTCACAAATTGTTAAACACTATCATTTGTCTTTAACTTCTAAAATGGTTGGCCATCAGTTGCATATTTGCCAAGTTACGACTGGCAGTCTATTCTTATTGCATTTAAAATTATTTAGTGCTTCGGAGTCCAGCATATCTTCACACAGGACCACATCAGATCTTCCAAATTATTATGCATAATTCTCATGTTACAGTGTTTACTTAGCAACTAGGAGCATAACTGAAAGACATCAAAATTTCCAATTTTTTAGGAACAAAAAATGGAAAAAAAAAAAAATTAAAAGATTTCAAACCTATATATCAAGTGCCTGCTGCCCATACATGACAAAGGCTACCCTTAAAACCATGAGACCACAGGAAAGAGCTCGTCTTCATTAGAAAATGCACAAAATATGAGGTTGGCATGTTCAAACAAACAATATTAAGGTTTGAAACACACCGAATTTTACTTCAGATGACCACTCTGAAAAAAAAGGTTCACTTTATCTCATTTTAACTTTGTCAATGTCAAGAAACTGAAAGCTTTGAATTAATCATGTCTTCCTTCAGATTTTGAACAATGCAGTGATGTCTTTTCCCAAATGCAGTTGACGGATCATGTGCAGTTCAGCAGGTTGCGTTCTAGACAACTGCTCGACCGAGACAATGACAAACACTCATCTTGACCAGCTGAAACTCCTCCATCCCGGGTGATGTGATGGTCAGGTGTGCATTTGCCTGTAAGGCCGTTCGCTGCAGCCAGAATAAGCACAGTGCAGATCCAATGGCCGACAGCTTACTGGCCCAACAGTCCCTCTGCAAGCAAAAACACAGCGTCTCATTCTTTCTATCAGTCTCTCCCCTTACATGTTATTGTATCGGCAGCGTCATGCGTCCAGTCCAGTCATTTGGGCAGCTGCTCCCAAAAAAGAGTTACACAATGGGCATTGGCACGATGGATTGTAATGATTTGAGCCAATAAAGCGGGTGGTAAATGCTGGCCAACTGGAGCGCACCCTGGGTGAAGCACGCGTGGGCTGTTTCCAGGGTTCCTCTCACCCCACAGAGATGCACCCCCACACAGCCGGTCTGGGGACAGGATGACATGGCCGCGTATGAGTTTCCCTGCTGCCTATGCTACAAACACACAGCTAACGGCAGTGATGACTGCTGTTATCCAGGCCGGAGAAACAGCTGACAGCAGGTACACAGTCATACGGCTCCTATTCACCGCGACACACCTGCAGGCCTCGGTGTGCTGCGCGTGCAGTGGGGGAGAGAGTGTTCTGCAGAAGTTCCTTCGATTGCTGCAGCCCTTTGTTGTGCTTTTACAGGAGCCGATCAAACCGGAGTGACAGAAATGCATCAGAGCCTCCTTTTTACATCACTGCCGAAACCCCGCCCCCTCAGCCCTCTGATCCTCCCCCTTTCGCATCAGACTGATGGATGCAGCACCAGCTATTGATTTTCAGCTACAGCAATGAGACACAATCAGTCTGGGGTCTGTCCCGCCTCTCTACAATCTCATGTGTATCTCACTCTGCTCCGTTTCAAATCTATGGGAGACGCAGTAGCGCAGTGGTTAAGTGTGCTCGACTTGAAAAGAAAGGTCTTGAGTTAAAGTCCTGGCCACAGCTTTCGCAGTGTGTTCTTGGGCAAAAACACGTCACTCCCACACTGCCTCACTCCACCCAGGTGTTTAACTGGGTGCTGGCAAATTTGTCAGGGATACCAGGCCAAGAGCTGGGTGGTAACCTGCGATGGACTAGCATCCCATCCTGGGGGAGCAGCAATACGCCAGATCACTTCATGCAACTGAAACTGGGGCTAAGGACTGACCTGATGAGTCACTCGGCTCAGAACAGACTTACTCTCCATCTCACATGCGAGTTCTTACTCTCCTCACCCCTCCTGCACTGTGTACGGTCACTGAACTCATTAAAATGCAAAGCTGAAGTCCTCATCCCAGGACCCTCTTACCTGCAGTCAATTACGCCAACAACTCATCGCCATACGGCTGTTTGCACCCATCTCAGGTTTCAAGTTTTTTTTGTGTTAATGAGTGAGGCAGGAGCAGAGTTCCCTTTAGATGCTGTCACAGCGATATCAGATGACAGATAATCCACACTGTATGGCATACAGTACATTAAAAATGAATATTAAAAAATCTCTTGAGCTGGACTGGAGTTCAGATTCCTGAAACACACAGTGTGTTCGGGCAGCTGAAGTTGTAATAAGTGTTGAGTGGCACCCTGTGTGTCGCTGGCATGTAGCACAGTCATCTATCATAAACTCTTAGAGCGCTGAAATAAATTCTCAAAAACTTGTAAATTATAATATCTTGTGCTGTTGAAAACCTATCATACGGCGACTTGTTTGAAAGAGCTCCCTATTTGTATTTTGCGCTCTAAGGGCCTGATCTACTAAAGCTTTGCGTGCATAGAAACACGTGCAAATGCCATATCACCCGCAAATTAACCTGTAATCTCATCTGCTAAGGGTGTGCACTGAGGATTGCATCTTTGAAGTGAGCAAATTTGCACATTCTATGCAGTTAGTACTTTTGGCCCTAATGAATATGTAATAAGGGGCGTGCCTATCTTAGCGTGCAAAATATGGGAGAAGAAAATGCAAATACAGAATTTTAGCACATGCATAGTGACTTATGAAGCCATAAGCCAATTTCAGTGATGGGGATTGCGTTTGCAATTTAATACCTTTGAAGGGTAGGTGCTAATTGGCTCAGCGTAATTGCGCACAGACATGGCTGCCATTATTGCCGCGAGGTGAAGACACAGACGGCGAGTACACCGAGAACAGGTGTTCTCCATCCATGTGACAATGTTTGGGATGTCAGAGGAGAGAATAATCCAGAAATATTGCCTATCCAGCAATGCCATTTTGGAGTTGTTAGATGAAATAAGGGCTGATCTGGAACCAGTTACAAGAAGAAGTCATGCCGTACCTGCAATGACAAAACAGTAAAATGCGCGGAGGACTCTACTTACAGTTAAAATAACGAGGAGACAATGCGTTAATTTAACTGTAAAATTCAGTCCATTTAAAACAGTGTGTTTGCTTCCTCCACAAGCACCTCCAACTCCATCGAGTTGAATTTCATTTTGCGTTTGCGTTCATCCTTTTCCTCCAAATGGTCCACGGTGGAAATGACTGCAGCACGCAAAGTCCTCATTTAAATAATGCTGTTTGCACCAGCAGTCATTTAGGCGATTACTCTTAGTAGATCACCCACAAAATATAAGCGAACAAAATGCACAAAATGTTACCAAGAGCACGCAATTTAGCACTCTTTAACTGGGATCTTAGTAGATCAGGCCCTTAGGGTTGAAAAGCCTCCAGAACTGCCCCAGGCGATGATCATCACTGTGCTGGGCCAAACACTGCCGACTGCCGACCGCAGCACAAAGTACCCCCCCCGCCCCCCCACAGGCAGAATTCACCGGAGCAGAGAGAGCACAGGGGCGGGGGAGGGGTACGTCCTCCTGTTGACATTTGTTTAATTGGCGATCGATTGGTTGATGATACACGATGGGAATCCCTGAGCGCGAAGGCTCCCCACAGTAACAGAGAAACAGCGCATGCTTCTGAATTTGTCACAAACCAAATCAAAGTTACATCTGTAAACAATTCACTTGATTTAATTCTTAGCGCTAAATCAGTTAATGATGTACTTACAGATATTATGTTTGTGTCCTTATGAAATTCATTCAAAATAAATAAGTAAATAAATAAATGGAACTATGCTGTGGCTATGATGTAAACGTTAGTTATTAAAGCACAACCCAATGAGGCGAGGGCACGTCCAGCCTTAAACTGCACAGATCATCTAACGGCTCATTTACTCTCAGGTCCCTCTAACAGACACTGTCCCACTCTACTCTCTGGACACCCTCCTGCACCTCAGCTTGTCTAATGCTGATGTCCTCTCATTTCTCACAGGTTTGCCATATGTGTGTTCTCAATCATACTTCCAGCTCTAAGTGCTACATTTACATACTCCTTCTTACTGTGTGTAGTTACAGGTACATGCTGGTATCATCTGCAAATATAATAACTTGGAGCCAGGTTTTCATGACCTGAATCTTTTTCTATGCACTCAACTAAGTCCACCCACAAATGTCCATATATTTATGTCCCCAACTCCCTGTTCATTATTCATGTCTTCTTTCAGAAATTCATTATGCAGCACCTCTTCAGTTCAATTCAAATCGGTTCTTATTGCAACGATGAATAAAGCTGCATTGTGTAAATATTCTAGAGGAGAGTACATCGATGAGTCAAAACATTAAAATCACTCACAGATGAAGCAAATAACGTTGATTATTGCACAACAACAGCGCAAGACAAGGTCTGCAGACAGACCTTACACAGTAAGTGAACAGTTGGTTCTTTGATGCTGGCAAAACTGTAATGGCCAGATGAGTTACTTACAACATCTTTTAAGCAGCAAGTGGACTGTGTTTACAAACAGTGGTTTCTTGAAGTATTCCTGGGCCCATTTAGTAATGTCAATGACAGAATCATGCCGGTGAGTGATTCAGTGGCGTCTGAGGGCCCGAAAATCACAGGCATCCAGTAAAGGTCTTCGGCCTTGTCCCTTGCACACAGAGATTTTTCCAGTTTCTCTGAATCTTTTGATGATGTTATGCACTGTCAATGATGAGACCTTCAAAACCTTTGCAATTTGACATTGAGGAACATTGTTTTTAAAGTATTCCACAATTTTTTTACGCAAGCCTTCACAGGTTGGAGAGCCTCTGGCCATCTTTACTTCTGAGAGACTCAGCCTCTCTAAGACATCCCTTTTATAGCCAATCATGTTACACACTTGATGCCAGTTAACTTAATTACTTGCTAATTGTTCTTTCAGTTGATTCTCTTATATATCAATTGCTTTTTCAGCCCTTTTTTTGCCTGTGTCCCAACTTTTCTAGGACCTGTTGTAGCCAGAAAATTTGAAATAAGCTCATTTTGTGGATAAAAATGTAAAATGTCTCAGTTTCAACATTTCAAATCTTATCTTTGTTCTATTGTCAATAACATATTGGCTCATGTGATCTGGAAGTCATTGCATTTTGAAGATTCACAATTTACACTTCGTCCCAACTATTTCGGAATTGGGGTAGTACATACATGTACCAGCATTAACATGGACAGAATATACATCATATTACTGTTCTCACTCTTCTTTATATGATTGTATAATAGTTCTCTATAGATTGGGAATATGTTTAAATATTGCCAGAGTGTAAAGTAATGATACATTTACACAATATAAATAAATGATGCGATTAATAATGGCTGTATAAATCTCCATTGTTCAGCTCAATGCATTTCTCTCTCCTTTATACGTTCCTATCAGGCCAATTTCTTTATTTTTCCCCTCATGTACACCCTGTGCTCGGAGTAATTACGATTCTTCACAGCTGCGTGCTCCAGAGAGATGCGAACACCGACCAAATCTCATAAAGTTTCCCTTCTTTAATTATTTTCAGGAAACACCAACCAGCCAGCTCAGTACTTGAGGCGCAATAAAACTTATTGCCACTCTACAGCGGTCTGCTTTGGAGGAAATGTGTTCTTATATAGTTATAAAATAAAAATCTCAGAGAGAAATTGCAATATAAATGTAAGAAATTCTGCCTTCAGCAATCGTGGGAGTTTGCGTTCCCGACCGAAACGCCAGCCACGGTGGGCAGATAAACGGACATACTAACGTGGGGCTGCTGGGACACGGCTCAATCAGAAGCACTATTCCTTATCAGAGGGGTTTAACTGGGCTCCCACTGGGGCCGATAAGCCCTTCCACACTCCAGTGAATGTTCCTGGCCTCATGCCCATTTTAGATAAAGGATAACCGCAGAAACTGACCGCTCAGCAAACCCAGAGTTATGACATTTACTGCACATCACTGAGTCAACTTTCTCCTGCCAGTGCACACTCCAGTTAACTTTCAGGAGCGAAGTTTGGTAGTTCTTTATGAAAAAGAAACCGTGAATATACTAAAGATGTCATATGTTAGCATCAGCTTATATATTCTGTCAGAGCTGTACTCTTCTGTTGTTGGCTGCTGCACAATTTTTCCACAGAAAAAACATGATGGTACTGCAGGATTATTCCTGGCTCTCTGTGTCATTATTCTAGTAAATCAGGAAGAGAGAGGAGAGTGATGATTGGACTGAAGTGTGAGTTTGCTGCCCGGTTATGGACCGTGTGACATGAGAAGACGAGGACACGAGGGATGATACAGCACCACACTCTGTGAACGACTGTGAGCTCCTCTCCTCAGCTCAAACTGCATCTCCTCACTCCTGAGACCTCAGCTGTGATTTCAGTTCCAGCCGAGAGGTCTGTTTACCCGCCTACAGCAATACGCCCCGCACAACAACCTTCAGTTTGATAAGGAAACGAACAAACAGACAACAAAGGGTATAATTGTGCGAATATATCACAGGAAACTGATTAAAACCGTCCAGCTTCACGGCAGTGCCGGAGGGACCGTGTGCAGTTCTCATGCTGTGATCTCTGAGGTTTTAAATCGAGCTCCGCCGATACCCATCACATCTGACAAGCAGGAAGCCGAGGCCACAGACTCTCCACAAACAACTCAACTCCTCGGGAAACTCTTCCATCAGTCTTCGGAAGCGACAGTGCCTCTAGAAGGATTTCCCCAATCCTGAAGTCGTTCTGTAATTGATTTAAGTAGATTAATTGCAGTGGAGGCTTTTACTGCAACGTGCTTGATGCTGCATAAATTGACGAGAGGGGGACTTCATCGAGGGAACAGTTTTGATGAATGGCAATTATTCAATTAGAGTGCCGTAACTGCCGGTCCTTTTAATCTAACAGTAATCACTTCCATATCGTTGTAATTGCTGTTTGAGTATAATTGGGCTTGCAGTATATGGTGCCATCCTGCGTCAGTTTTAATTAATCATGAATGGCCTGAGGTAGTGCTGAAACACTAACGGGGGAGGAGGCTTGCAGAGCAGTATTTTAACTTCAAGATCGCTACACTGTTTACTAATGCCAACTATTTACTAATGCTACACTGTTTACTAATGCCAACTATTTACTAATGCTACACTGTTTACTAATGTCATCTATTTACTAATGCTACACTGTTTACTAATGTCATCTGTTTACTAATGCCATCTGTTTACTAATGCTACACTGTTTACAAATGCCATCTGTTTACTAATGCTACACTGTTTACTAATGCCATCTGTATGGCCAACAGCCATACCACTATTCGATCTGCTCCAGCCGCGTGACTGAAGCTAAGCAGGTGTGGGCTTGGTCAGTACTTGGATGGGAGACCACCAAGGAAAACCAAGTTGCTGCTGGAAGAGGTGTTGGTGGGCCAGTAGGTGGCGATCTGCCCTCTGGCAGAATAATCCCCATTGCCCCAGTGCAGTGATAGGACACTGTACTGAAGGAGACGCCGTCTTTCGGATGAGACGTTAAACCGAGGTCCTGACTCACTGCGGTCATTAAAGATCCTATGACCCTCTTCAATAAGAGTAGGGGTTCCCCGTGTCATGGCTAAAGTCCCAACCTGGCTCTTTCGAACGGCCACCTAATCATCCCCTGATCCAATTGGCTGCGCAAATTGCCCTCTCCCTCCCCACCTCAACACCCAGGGCTCCCTTGAAAAAGAGATTTCAATCTCAACGGGACTGTCCTGCTTAAATAAGGGTTAAATAAAAATAAAATGAAGTTTACTAATGCTGCACTGTTTACTAATGCCATTTGTTTACTAATGCTACAATGTTTACTAATGCGATCTGTTTACTAATGCTGCACTGTTTACTAATGCCATCTGTTTATTAATGCCATCTGTTTACTAATGCTACACTGTTTACTAATGCCATCTGTTTACTAATGCTACACTGTTCACTAATGCCATCTGTTTACAAATGCGACACTGTTCACTAATGCCATCTGTTTACTAATGCTACACTGTTCACTAATGCCATCTGTTTACTAATGCTACACTGTTTACTAATGCCATCTGTTTTATGCTAATGCTAATGCCATCTGTTTACTAATGCCATCTAATGTTATGTGTTTACTAATGCTACACTGTTTACTAATGCCATCTGTTTACTAATGCTACACTGTTCACTAATGCCATCTGTTTACTAATGCTACACTGTTCACTAATGCCATCTGTTTACTAATGCTGCACTGTTTACTAATGTTATCTGTTAACTAATGCTACACTGTTCAATAATGCCATCTGTTAACTAATGCTACACTGTTCACTAATGCCATCTGTTTACTAATGCTACACTGTTCACTAATGCCATCTGTTTCCTAATGCTACACTGTTTACTAATGTGATCTGTTTACTAATGCTACACTGTTCACTAATGCCATCGGTTTACTAATGTTACACTGTTTACTAATGTTATCTGTTTACCAATGCTACACTATTTACTAATGCCATCTGTTTACTAATGCTACACTGTTTACTAATGCCATCTGTTTACTAATGCTACACTGTTCACTAATGCCATCTGTTTACTAATGCTATCTGTTTACTAATGCTACACTGTTTACTAATGCCATCTGTTTACTAATGCTACACTGTTTACTGTTATCTGTTTACCAATGCTACACTGTTTACTAATGTTATCTGTTTACTAATGCTGCACTGTTTACTAATGCCATCTGTTTACTAATGCTACACTGTTTACTAATGTTATCTGTTTACTAATGCTACACTGTTTACTAATGCTGCACTGTTTTCTAATGCTATCTGTTTAGTAATGCTACACTGTTAACTAATGTTATCTGTTTACCAATGCTATACTGTTTACTAATGTTATCTGTTTACCAATGCTACACTGTTTACTTATGTCATCTGTTTACTAATGCTAGACTGTTTATTAATGCTGCACTGTTTACTAATGCTAGACTGTTCACTAATGTGATCTGTTTACTAATGCTACACTGTTCACTAATGCCATCTGTTTACTAATGCTACACTGTTTACTAATGTTATCTGTTTACCAATGCTACGCTGTTTACTAATGTTATCTGTTTACTAATGCTAAACTGTTTACTAATGCCATCTGTTTACTAATGCTACACTGTTCACTAATGCCATCTGTTTAATAAAGCTACACTGTTTACTAATGTTATCTGTTTACTATTGCTAAACTGTTGACTTATGCCATCTGTTTACTAATGCTGCACTGTTAAATAATGCCATCTGTTTATTAATGCTGCACTGTTTACTAATGCTATCTGTTTACTAATGCTACACTGTTTACTAATGAAATCTGTTTACTAATGCTAAACTGTTTACTAATGCCATCTGTTTACTAATGCTGTCTGTTTACTAATGCTAAACTGTTAACTAATGTCATCTGTTTACTAATGCTAAACTGTTTACTAATGCTGTCTGTTTACTAATGCTAAACTGTTTACTGATGCCATCTGTTAACTAATGGTAGACTGTTTACTAATGCCATCTGTTTAGTAATGCTACACTGGTTACTAATGCCATCTGTTTACTAATGCTAGACTGTTTACTAATGCCATCTGTTTACTAATTCTGCACTGTTTACTAATGCCATCTGTTTACTAATGCTACACTGTTTACTAATGCCATCTGTTTATGAATGCTACACTGTTTACTAATGCCATCTCTTTACTAATTCTGCACTGTTTACTAATGCCATCTGTTTACTAATGCTACACTGTTTACTAATGCCATCTGTTTACTAATGCTACACTGTTTACTAATGCCATCTGTTTACTAATGCTACACTGTTTTCTAATGCTATCTGTTTACTAATGCTAAACTGTTTACTAATGCCATCTGTTTACTAATGCTAAACTGTTTACTAATGCTAGACTGTTTACTAATGCCATCTGCTTACTATTGCTACACTGTTTACTAATGCCATCTGTTTACTAATTCTGCACTGTTTATTAATGCCATCTGTTTACTAATGCTACACTGTCTACTAATGCCATCTGTTTACTAATGCTACATGGTTTACTAATGCCATCTGTTTACTAATGCTACACTGTTTACTAATGCCATCTGCTTACTAATTCTGCACTGTTTACTAATGCCATCTGTTTACTAACGTTAAACTGTTTGCTAATGCCATCTGTTTACTAATCCTAAACTGTTTACTAATGCTTTCTGTTTACTACTGCTAAACTGTTTACTAATGATAGACTGTTTATTAATGCCATCTGTTTACTAATGCTATACTGTTTACTTATGCTAGACTAATTACTAATGCCATCTGTTTACTAATGCTACACTGTTTACTAATGGTATACTGTTTACTAATGCCATCTGTTTAATAATACTACACTGTTTACTAATGCTGCACTGTTTACTAATGTTATCTGTTTACTAATGCTACACTGTTTACTAATGTTATCTGTTTATTAATGCTGCACTGTTTACTAATGTTATTTGTTTACTAATGCTACACTGTTTACTAATGCCATCTGTTTAATAATACTACACTGTTTACTAATGCTGCACTGTTTACTAATGTTATCTGTTTACTAATGCTACACTGTTTACTAATGTTATCTGTTTACTAATGCTACACTGTTTACTTATGCCATCTGTTTACTAATGCTAAATCTGTTTACTAATGCCATCTGTTTACTAATGCCATCTGTTTACTAATGCTACACTGTTTACTAATGTCATCTGTTTTACTAATGTATTTTTAATGCTGCACTGTTTACTAATGTCATCTGTTTACTAATGCTACACTGTTTACTAATGCCATCTGTTTACTAATGCTACACTGTTTACTAATGCTAAACTGTTTACTAATGCCATCTGTTTACTAATGCTAAACTGTTTACTAATGCTAGACTGTTTACTAATGCCATCTGCTTACTATTGCTACACTGTTTACTAATG
This sequence comes from Gymnothorax javanicus, assembly GCA_029692085.1. Lineage (NCBI taxonomy): Eukaryota > Metazoa > Chordata > Actinopteri > Anguilliformes > Muraenidae > Gymnothorax > Gymnothorax javanicus. The sequence continues at coordinate 1,552,251 of CM056205.1, read as the reverse complement.
CCATCTGTTTACTAATTCTGCACTGTTTACACTGTTTACTAATGCCATCTGTTTACTAATGCTACATGGTTTACTAATGCCATCTGTTTACTAATGCTACACTGTTTACTAATGCCATGTTTACTAATGCTGCACTGTTTATCTGTTTAATGCCATCTGTTTACTAATGTTAAACTGTTTGCTAATGCCATCTGTTTACTAATGCTAAACTGTTTACTAATGCTTTCTGTTTACTAATGCTAAACTGTTTACTAATGCTATCTGTTTACTAATGCTACACTGTTTACTAATGCCATCTGTTTACTAATGCTAGACTGTTTACTAATGCCATCTGTTTACTAATGCTACACTGTTTACTAATGCCATCTGTTTACTAATGCCATCTGTTTACTAATGCCATCTGTTTACTAATGCTGCACTGTTTACTAATGTTATCTGTTTACTAATGCTACACTGTTTACTAATGTTATCTGTTTATTAATGCTGCACTGTTTACTAATGTTATCTGTTTACTAACGTACACTGTTTACTAATGCCATCTGTTTAATAATACTACACTGTTTACTAATGCTGCACTGTTTATTAATGTTATCTGTTTACTAATGCTACACTGTTTACTAATGCCATCTGTTTACTAATGCTAAATTGTTTACTAATGCCATCTGTTTACTAATGCTAAACTGTTTACTAATGTTATCGGTTTACCAATGCTACACTGTTTACTTATGTCATCTGTTTACTAATGCTAGACTGTATTTTAATGCTGCACTGTTTACTAATGCTAAACTATTCACTAATGTCATCTGTTTCCTAATGCTACACTGTTTACTAATGTTATCTGTTTACTAATACACTGTTTACTGATACCATCTGTTTACTAATGCTACACTGTTTACTAATGCCATCTGTTTACTAATGCTACACTGTTTACTAATGCCATCTGTTTACTAATGCTACACTGTTTACTAATGCCATCTGTTTACTAATGCTGCACTGTTTACTAATGTTATCTGTTTACTAATGCTACACTGTTTACTAATGCCATCTGCTACACTGTTTACTAATGTTATCTGTTTACTAATGCTACACTGTTTACTAATGCCATCTGTTTACTAATGCTAAACTGTTTACTAATGTTATCTGTTTACTAATGCTAACTGTTTACTAATGTTATCTGTTTACTAATGCTACACTGTTTACTAATGCCATCTGTTTACTAATGCTACACTGTTTACTAATGCTGCACTGTTTACTAATGCTACACTGTTTACTAATGCCATATGCCACTGTTTACTAATGCTATCTGTTTACTAATTATGTTATCTATTTACTAATGCTACACTGTTTACTTATACCATCTGTTTACTAATGCTACACTGTTTACTAATGCCATCTGTTTACTAATGCTACACTGTTTACTAATGTTATCTGTTTACTAATGCTAAACTGTTTACTAATGCCATCTGTTTACTAATGCTAAACTGTTTACTAATGCCATCTGTTTACTAATGCTAAACTGTTTACTAATGCCATCTGTTTACTAATGGTAGACTGTTTTCTAATGCCATCTGTTTAGTAATGCTACACTGTTTACTAATGCCATCTGTTTACTAATGCTACACTGTTTACTAATGCCATCTGTTTACTAATGCTAAACTGTTTACTAATGCCATCTGTTTACTAATGCTACACTGTTTACTAATGCTAGACTGTTTACTAATGCCATCTGTTTACTAATTCTGCACTGTTTACTAATGCCATCTGTTTACTAATGCTACACTGTTTACTAATGCCATCTGTTTACTAATTCAGCACTGTTTACTAATGCCATCTGTTTACTAATGCTACAATGTTTACTAATGCCATCTGTTTATTAATGCTACACTGTTTACTAATGCCATCTGTTTACTAATTCTGCACTGTTTACTAATGCCATCTGTTTACTAATGCTACACTGTTTACTAATGCCATCTGTTTACTAATTCTGCACTGTTTACTAATGCCATCTGTTTACTAAATCTGCACTGTTTACTAATGCCATCTGTTTACTAATGCTACACCGTTTACTAATGCTATCTGTTTACTAATGCTAAACTGTTTACTAATGCCATCTGTTTACTAATGCTAGACTGTTTACTAATGCCATCTGCTTTCTATTGCTACACTGTTTACTAATGCCATCTCTTTACTAATTCTGCACTGTTCATTAATGCCATCTGTTAACTAATCCTAAACTGTTTACTAATGCCATCTGTTTACTAATCTTAAACTGTTTACTAATGCTTTCTGTTTACTAATGCCATCTGTTTACTAATGCTAAACTGTTTACTAATGCCATCTGTTTACTAATGCTGTTTACTAATGCCATGTTTACTAATGCCATCTGTTTACTAATGCTACACTGTTTACTAATGCCATCTGTTTACTAATGCTACACTGTTTACTAATGTTATCTGTTTACTAATGCTACACTGTTTACTAATGCTACACTGTTTACTAATGCTATCTGTTTACTAATGTTATCTGTTTACTAATGCTAAACTGTTTACTAATGTTATCTGTTTACTAATGCTATACTGTTTACTAATGTTATCTGTTTACCAATGCTACACTGTTTACTAATGTCATCTGTTTACTAATGCTTACTGTTTACTAATGCCATCTGTTTACTAATGCTACACTGTTTACTAATGCTAAACTGTTTACTAATGCCATCTGTTTACTAATGCTACACTGTTTACTAATGCTACACTTTTTACTAATGCTGCACTGTTTACTAATGTTATCTGTTTACTAATGTTATCTGCTAATTAATGCTAAACTGTTTACTAATGTTATCTGTTTACTAACGTACACTGTTCACTAGTGCCATCTGTTTACTAATGCTACACTGTTTACTAATGCCATCTGTTTACTTATGCTAAATTGTTTACTAATGGCATCTGTTTACTAATGCTAAAATGTTTACTAATGCTACACTTTTTACTAATGCCATTTGTTTACTAATGCTAGACTGTTTACTAATGCCATCTGTTTACTAATGCTACACTTTTTTCCAATGCCATCTGTTCACTAATGCTGCACTGTTTACTAATGTTATCTGTTTACTAATGCTACACTGTTTACTAATGCTGCACTGTTTACTAATGTTATCTGTTTACTAATGCTACACTGTTTACTAATGCTGCACTGTTTTCTAATGCTATCTGTTTAGTAATGCTACACTGTTAACTAATAATCTGTTAATGCTGTTTACTAATGTTATTATCTGTTTACTAATGTACATCTGTTTACTAATGCTTATGTCATCTGTTTACTAATGCTACACTGTTTACTAATGCCATCTGTTTACTAATGCTAGACTGTTTACTAATGCCATCTGTTTACTAATGCTACACTGTTTACTAATGCCATCTGTTTACTAATGCTAAACTGTTTACTAATGCCATCTGTTTACTAATGCTAAACTGTTTACTAATGCTACACTGTTTACTAATGCTACACTGTTTACTAATGCCATCTGTTTACTAATGCTACACTGTTTACTAATGTTATCTGTTTATTAATGCTACACTGTTTACTAATGTTATCTGTTTACTAACGTACACTGTTTACTAATGCCATCTGTTTACTAATGCTACACTGTTTACTAATGCTATCTGTTTACTAATGCTACACTGTTTACTAATGCCATCTGTTTACTAATGCTAAATTGTTTACTAATGGCATCTGTTTACTAATGCTAAACTGTTTACTAATGCTACACTTTTTACTAATGCCATTTGTTTACTAATGCTAGACTGTTTACTAATGCCATCTGTTTACTAATGCTACACTGTTTACTAATGCCATCTGTTTACTAATGCTACACTGTTTACTAATGTTATCTGTTTATTAATGCTACACTGTTTACTAATGCTATCTGTTTACTAATGTACACTGTTTACTAATGCCATCTGTTTACTAATGCTACACTGTTTACTAATGCCATCTGTTTACTAATGCTAAACTGTTTACTAATTCCATCTGTTTACTAATGCTAAACTGTTTACTAATGCTACACTTTTTACTAATGCCATTTGTTTACTAATGCTAGACTGTTTACTAATGCCATCTGTTTACTAATGCTGCACTGTTTACTAATGTTATCTGTTTACTAATGTTACACTGTTTACTAATGTTATCTGTTTATTAATGCTACACTGTTTACTAATGTTATCTGTTTACTAATGCTGCACTGTTTACTAATGCCATCTGTTTACTAATGCTACACTGTTTACTGTTTACTAATGCTACACTGTTTACTAATGCCATCTGTTTACTAATGCTACACTGTTTACTAATGCCATCTGTTTACTAATGCTACACTGTTTACTAATGCCATCTGTTTACTAATGCTTTTTACTAATGCCATCTGTTTTACTAATGCTACACTGTTTACTAATGCCTATCTGTTTACTAATGCACTGTTTACTAATGCTATCTGTTAATCTGTTTACTAATGCTATCTGTTTACTAATGCTACACTGTTTACTAATGCCATCTTTTTTACTAATGCTACACTGTTTACTAATGTTATCTGTTTATTAATGCTACACTGTTTACTAATGCCATCTGTTTACTAATGCTACACTGTTTACTAATGCCATCTGTTTACTAATGCTACACTGTTTACTAATGCCATCTGTTTACTAATGCTACACTGTTTACTAGTGCCATCTGTTTACTAATGCTACACTGTTTACTAATGCCATCTGTTTATTAATGCTACACTGTTTACTAGTGCCATCTGTTTACTAATGCTACACTGTTTACTAATGCCATCTGTTTACTAATGCTACACTGTTTACTAATGCCATCTGTTTACTAATGCTACACTGTTTACTAATGCCATCTGTTTACTAATGCTACACTGTTTACTAATGCCATCTGTTTACTAATGTTTACTAATGTACTGTTTTACTAATGCCATCTGTTTTAATGCTACACTGTTTACTAATACCATCTGTTTACTAATGCTACACTGTTTACTAATGTTATCTGTTTACTAATGCTACACTGTTTACTAATGCCATCTGTTTTTACTACTGTTTACTACTTTTTACTAATGCCATCTGTTTACTAATGCACTGTTTACTAATGTTATCTGTTTACTAATGCTACACACTGTTTACTAATGCTGCCATCTTTTACTAATGCTATCTGTTTACTAATGCTACACTGTTTACTAATGCTACACTGTTTACTAATGCCATCTGTTTACTAATGCTACACTGTTTACTAATGCCATCTGTTTACTAATGCTAAACTGTTTACTAATGCCATCTGTTTACTAATGCTACACTGTTTACTAATGCCATCTGTTTACTAATGCTACACTGTTTACTAATGCCATCTGTTTACTAATGCTACACTGTTTACTAATGCCATCTGTTTACTAATGCTACACTGTTTACTAATGCCATCTGTTTACATCTGTTTACTAATGCCACTGTTTACTAATGCTACACTGTTTACTAATGTTCACTGTTTACTAATGCCACTGTTTCTGCCATCTGTTTACTAATGCTACACTGTTTACTAATGCCATCTGTTTACTAATGTTTACTAATGCCACACTGTTTACTAATGCTGCACTGTTTTCTAATGCCATCTGTTTACTAATGCTACACTGTTTACTAATGCCATCTGTTTACTAATGCTACACTGTTTACTAATGCCATCTGTTTACTAATGCTACACTGTTTACTAGTGCCATCTGTTTACTAATGCCATCTGTTTACTAATGCTACACTGTTTACTAATGCCATCTGTTTACTAATGCTACACTGTTTACTATGCCATCTGTTTTAATGCTACACTGTTTACTAATGCCATCTGTTTTTGCTTTACTGTTTACTAATGCCATCTGTTTACTAATGCTACACTGTTTACTAATGCCATCTGTTTACTAATGCTACACTGTTTACTAATGCCATCTGTTTACTAATGCTACACTGTTTACTAATGTTATGTTGTTTAATGTGTTTACTAATTTATCTGTTTACTAATGCCACTGTTACTAATGCCATCTGTTTACTAATGCCTCTGTTTACTTTACACTGTTTACTAATGCCATCTGTTTACTAATGCTACACTGTTTACTAATGCCATCTGTTTACTAATGCTACACTGTTTACTAATGCCATCTGTTTGTTTGCTACACTGTTTACTATCTGTTTATCTGTTTACTAATGCCATCTGTTTACTAATGCCATCTGTTACATGTTTGCCATCTGTTTACTAATGCCATCTGTTTACTAATGCTACACTGTTTACTAATGCCATCTGTTTACTAATGCTACACTGTTTACTAATGCCATAATGCTACACTGTTTTACTGTTTTAATGCTACACTGTTTACTAATGCCATCTGTTTACTAATGCTATCTGTTTACTAATGCCATCTGTTTACTAATGCTACACTGTTTACTAATGCCATCTGTTTACTAATGCTACACTGTTTACTAATGCCATCTGTTTACTAATGCTACACTGTTGTTAGTGCCATCTGTTTACTAATGCTACACTGTTTACTAATGCCATCTGTTTACTAATGCTACACTGTTTTTGCCATCTGTTTGCCTAATGCTGTTTGCCATCTGTTTACTAATAATGTTTACTAATGTCATCTGTTTACTAATGCTACACTGTTTACTAATCTGTTTGTTTACTAATGCTACACTGTTTACTAATGTTTACTAATGCCATCTGTTTACTAATGCTACACTGTTTACTAATGCCATCTGTTTACTAATGCTACACTGTTTACTAATGCCATCTGTTTACTAATGCTACTGTTTACTAATGCCATCTGTTTACTAATGCCATCTGTTTACTAATGCTACACTGTTTACTAATGCCATCTGTTTACTAATGCTACACTGTTTACTAATGCCATCTGTTTACTAATGCTACACTGTTTACTAATGCCATCTGTTTACTAATGCTTTCTGTTTACTAATGCCATCTGTTTACTAATGCTACACTGTTTACTAATGCCATCTGTTTACTAATGCTACACTGTTTACTAATGCCATCTGTTTACTAATGCTACACTGTTTACTAATGCCATCTGTTTACTAATGCTACACTGTTTACTAATGCCACTGTTTCTGTTTACTAATTACACTGTTTACTAATGCCATCTGTTTATAATGCTACACTGTTTACTAGTGCCATCTGTTTTAATGCTACACTGTTTTACTAATGCCATCTGTTTACTAACTGTTACTAATGCCACTGTTTACTAATGCTACACTGTTTACTAATGCTACACTGTTTACTAATGCCATCTGTTTACTAATGCTACACTGTTTACTAATGCCATCTGTTTACTAATGCTACACTGTTTACTAATGCCATCTGTTTACTAATGCCACTGTTTACTGTTTACTAATGCTACACTGTTTACTAATGCCATCTGTTTACTAATGCTACACTGTTTACTAGTGCCATCTGTTTACTAATGCTACACTGTTTACTAGTGCCATCTGTTTTACTAATGCTACACTGTTTACTAATGCCATCTGTTTTACTAATGTTTACACTGTTTACTGCTGCACTGTTGCCATCTGTTTACTAATGCTACACTGTTTACTAATGCCATCTGTTTACTAATGCTACACTGTTTACTAATAATGCCATCTGTTTACTTACACTGTTTATGTTATGCCATTGCTACACTGTTTACTAATGCCATCTGTTTACTAATGCTACACTGTTTACTAATGCCATCTGTTTACTAATGCTACACTGTTTACTAATGCCATCTGTTTACTAATGCTACACTGTTTACTAATGCCATCTGTTTACTAATGCTAACTGTTTACTAATGCTACACTGTTTACTAATGCCATCTGTTTACTAATGCTACACTGTTTACTAATGCCATCTGTTTACTAATGCTACACTGTTTACTATGCCATCTTTGTTTACTAATGCTCACTGTTTTAATTTTATCTGTTTTCTAATGCTACACTGTTTACTAATGCCATCTGTTTACTAATGCTACACTGTTTACTAATGCTAAACTGTTTACTAATGCCATCTGTTTACTAATGCTACACTGTTTACTAATGCCATCTGTTTACTAATGCTACACTGTTTACTAATGCCATCTGTTTACTAATGCTACACTGTTTACTAATGCCATCTGTTTACTAATGCTGCACTGTTTACTAATGCCATCTGTTTACTAACTATTTTGTTTACTAATGCACTGTTTACTAATGTTATCTGTTTACTAATGCTACACTGTTTGTTACACTGTTTACTAATGTTATCTGTTTAATGCTACACTGCCATCTGTTTACTAATGCTACACTGTTTACTAATGCCATCTGTTTACTAATAATGCTAACACTGTTTACTAATGCTACACTGTTTACTATCTGTTTACTAATGCTACACTGTTTACTAAATGCCACACTGTTTACTAATGCTACACTGTTTACTAATGCCATCTGTTTACTAATGCTGCACTGTTTACTAATGCCATCTGTTTACTAATGCTACACTGTTTACTAATGCCATCTGTTTACTAATGCTACACTGTTTACTAATGCCATCTGTTTACTAATGCTACACTGTTTACTAATGTTATCTGTTTATTAATGCTACACTGTTTACTAATGCCATCTGTTTACTAATGCTGCCTGTTTACTAATGCCATCTGTTTACTAATGCTACACTGTTTACTAATGCCATCTGTTTACTAATGCTACACTGTTTACTAATGCCATCTGTTTACTAATGCACTGTTTACTAATGCCATCTGTTTACTAATGCTACACTGTTTACTATCTGTGCCATCTTTTTACTAATGCTACACTGTTTACTAATGCCATCTTTTTATTAATGCTACACTGTTTACTAATGCCATCTGTTTTAATGTTTACACTGTTTACTAATGCCATCTGTTTTAATGCTAATGCCATCTGTTTACTAATGCCATCTGTTTACTAATGCCATCTGTTTACTAATGCTACACTGTTTACTAATGCCATCTGTTTACTAATGCTACACTGTTTACTAATGCCATCTGTTTACTAATGCTACACTGTTTACTAGTGCCATCTGTTTACTAATGCTACACTGTTTACTAGTGCCATCTGTTTACTAATGCTACACTGTTTACTAATGCCATCTTTTTACTAATGCTGCACTGTTTACTAGTGCCATCTGTTTACTAATGCTACACTGTTTACTAATGTCATCTGTTTACTAATGCTGCACTGTTTACTAATGCCATCTGTTTTACTAACTGTTTACTAATTTATTTATGCCACACTGTTTACTAATGTTTTATAATGCTACACTGTTTACTAATGCCATCTGTTTACTAACTGTTTACTAATGCCATCTGTTTACTAATGCCATCTGTTTATCTGTTTACTAGTGCCATCTGTTTACTAATGCTACACTGTTTGTTTAGTGCCATCTGTTTACTAATGCTACACTGTTTACTAATGCCATCTTTTTACTAATGCTGCACTGTTTACTAATGTTATATGTTTATTAATGCTACACTGTTTACTAATGCCATCTGTTTACTAATGCTACACTGTTTACTAATGCCATCTGTTTACTAATGCTAATGCCATCTGTTTACTAATGCTACACTGTTTACTAGTGCCATCTGTTTACTAATGCTACACTGTTTACTAGTGCCATCTGTTTTCTAATGCTACACTGTTTACTAATGCCATCTGTTTACTAATGTTACACTGTTTACTAGTGCCATCTGTTTACTAATGCTACACTGTTTACTAATGCCATCTGTTTACTAATGCTACACTGTTTACCAGTGCCATCTGTTTACTAATGTTACACTGTTTACTAGTGCCATCTGTTTACTAATGCTAAACTGTTTACTAATGCCATCTGTTTACTAATGCTACACTGTTTACTAGTGCCATCTGTTTACTAATGCTACACTGTTTACTAATGCCATCTGTTTACTAATGCTACACTGTTTACTAATGCCATCTGTTTACTAATGCTACACTGTTTACTAATGCCATCTGTTTACTAATGCTACACTTTTTCTAGTGCCATCTGTTTACTAATGCTACACTGTTTACTAATTCCATCTGTTTACTAATGCTACACTGTTTACTAATGCCATCTGTTTACTAATGCTACACTGTTTACTAATGCCATCTGTTTACTAATGCTACACTTTTTACTAGTGCCATCTGTTTACTAATGCTACACTGTTTACTAATGCCATCTGTTTACTAATGCTACACTGTTTACTAGTGCCATCTGTTTACTAATGCTACACTGTTTACTAATGCCATCTGTTTACTAATGCTACACTGTTTACTAGTGCCATCTGTTTACTAATGCTACACTGTTTACTAGTGCCATCTGTTTACTAATGCTGTTTACTAATGCCATCTGTTTACTAATGTTTACTAATGCCATCTTTTTACTAATGCTACACTGTTTACTAATGCCATCTGTTTATTAATGCTACACTGTTTACTAATGCCATCTGTTTACTAATGCTACACTGTTTACTAATGCCATCTGTTTACTAATGCTACACTGTTTACTAATGCCATCTGTTTACTAATGCTACACTGTTTACTAATGCCATCTGTTTACTAATGCTACACTGTTTACTAATGCCATCTGTTTACTAATGCTACACTGTTTACTAGTGCCATCTGTTTACTAATGCTACACTGTTTACTAGTGCCATCTGTTTACTAATGCTACACTGTTTACTAATGCCATCTTTTACTAATGCTGCACTGTTTACTAATGTTATCTGTTTATTAATGCTACACTGTTTACTAATGCCATCTGTTTACTAATGCTACACTGTTTACTAATGCCATCTGTTTACTAATGCTACACTGTTTACTAGTGCCATCTGTTTACTAATGCTACACTGTTTACTAGTGCCATCTGTTTACTAATGCTACACTGTTTACTAGTGCCATCTGTTTACTAATGCTACACTGTTTACTAATGCCATCTTTTTACTAATGCTGCACTGTTTACTAATGTTATCTGTTTATTAATGCTACACTGTTTACTAATGCCATCTGTTTACTAATGCTACACTGTTTACTAATGCCATCTGTTTACTAATGCTACACTGTTTACTAGTGCCATCTGTTTACTAATGCTACACTGTTTACTAGTGCCATCTGTTTACTAATGCTACACTGTTTACTAATGCCATCTGTTTACTAATGCTACACTGTTTACTAGTGCCATCTGTTTACTAATGCTACACTGTTTACTACTGCCATCTGTTTACTAATGCTACACTGTTTACTAGTGCCATCTGTTTACTAATGCTACACTGTTTTCTAATGTCATCTGTTTCGTAATGTTACAGTTCACTAATGCCTTCTGTTTACTAATGCTAAACTGTTTACTAATGCCATCTGTTTAGTAATGTTTCACTGTTTACTAATGCTAAACTGTTTACTAATGCCATCTGTTTTGTAATGCTACACTGTTTACTTATGCCATCTGTTTAGTAATGCTACACTGTTTACTAATGCCATCTGTTTAGTAATGCTACACTGTTCACTAATGCCATCCCTTTTTCACTTTCCATTTTCACTCCCCACTCAAAATGACTGGCACCACTTGGTTAATGAAATTAGTCGTTTTCACTTTGATCTTAAGATCGTGTAACAAATAAATCCATTGTTGAAATACATCAATAAAAGTTAGGCAGAGTAAAGCAAAGTAGTATTACAATAATTTTTTTTTTATTAAGTAAACCACTGAGAGTAGCTTGTTTAACACTACAGTGCTATAAAATTTCACAGTGATTACATTGTGATTTCAGGCTGATTTATGAGATGGAAAGAGAGGACAATTGAGAGCAGAGGTGAGTTGCATACAAGCTGAGCTATTATTCTCGTGTGTGTGTGTGTGTGTGTGTGTGTGTGTGTGTGTGTGTATGTGTGTGCGTGAGAGAGAGAGAGAGAGAGAGAGAGAGAGAGAGAGAGAGAGAGAGAGAGAGAGAGAGAGAATAAGTGAATCCATCTAAATTTGTCTGAGATGTATATGCTTTTACCTTGAATATGATATCAAAGATGGCCAAACAATCACAGCAATATAACTGACAGGGAATTTGCATCATCAGCAATTTGTGTCACCAAAGAGATATAATATTTCTCCCGGACATCAAAATCTCAAGTGTTCTTATGAAAACATGTTTAATGTGAAAATATATGAGAATATGGACTAAATTCTACTGAGGTGGCATAAGTAGCTGGACAGTCCAGTTTCGCTAAGCATGTAATGAAGCCAGAGTAGATAATTAATCATCAATCCAGGTACAACTGAAACACAGACGCCTCAGGTAACTCCCCTCTCCCTTACGTGCAAAATGGTTGGATTCTGTGCTTATCAACTAACTTTTTTGTCGAAGTGTTTCAGTTGCAAAGAACTTAACATTGACAGTCGAGAAGTTATCGACCATCTCTATATGTGTCCACAAACACACACCGTATGAACACTGTCTGCTGTTCAATTTTATTTCAGCTCTTGAAAACAGCTGAATATAATGAATAAAATATGACTGTGAGCATGACTCCTGACAGCACCAGTTTCAGGATACAGACGACTTGAATTATGCAGGCCTGGAAACGGCAGAGCAAACGCAGTGTCAACTTACAGTAAAATGTGAAAATAAATAATTCATGCAGTTGACTGACGGTGCGTCGACACAGCATGCAGTTTCCTCTCAAATGAAAATGACCTCACCGGCGCTGTCAAACACAGGTGTAACACTCAATTACGGAGATGATTGTGTCGAACAGAGCAGCCTGTTAACGGAGGGGGTTTCACTCTGAGCTGCGCTGGTGTGATGTGACGTATAAATGGGCGCTTTGGTCTGACGGGTCACAGTGAGAGCTGCAGGGCGAGAACAGGCTGAGAGCACAGACAGTGCCTCCCTCTCGTATGAGCTGATCTCCAGCTTCCGTCTCGCTCTCCTTCCCCCAAATATTAATGAATAAATAAACATGCCGTCGTCACACAAGCAAGCTTGCGCAAGCAAACACATGTTAAGTCTGTCACAGTCTGTGTTCAACAATAACAGGCAGACGCACGCACACACGCACGTACGCGCGCTCACACGCACACACAGACACACACACGGCACTCGCAAAAGCAGACACTGTGCTCAGCTTTTCTTCCCACGAGAAGCAACGTCATTATTCACAGTCATGTAATAGCATCAAAACAGTGAAATCAAAACAACATAACAACACGAGATAACATTCTGAACCACCTGCCTGAAGACATATTTTCACATGATGCAGTTCAAAAACACGATGATGAAACAGAGAATGAAGTATTGGCATCCTTGGACTATTAAAACAACAAGAACCAGTGTTAAACACTCGAGTCAAATATAAGTAAAACTGGGCCATCAACCTGACAGATCAACACACGGCCACTCCCCAGTTACCATTCCTGGCATGTGGAGAAATCATAATCAATAATCCCATGCCATGTTATGGACTTAATGTGCTTTTCAGTAAATGTTTATGAGAGCAGCCACATATCAGTGTCTGCATCTGATAGGCGAAGAACGCAGGCGTCTGCATGTTATGGACTATGATTCATTTATTTATAATATTACGACAAATCACTCAGAATAAAATGTGTCTCCCAATGATTGAGCATCTGTGGGAAAAAAAAAAGTCGACATTAGCTCGAGGTTGAAAACATTATGAATGTTTCAGCAAAGATGATGACAGTTGGTTCAGAGAAAAAACATCAGATATTTAGATGGTGAAAGAGAAAATATTTGAGGATTTTGCCCACTGAGCTGCATGTGTTCATGTTTCACTGCTTTCGCCTGTTTGCAAAGCTATATGTGCTGGATTTATGTTCGCTGAGTTGTGTGCATCAGTGTGTCTCGCTGATGTTGGTTAAAATTCATGGCCAAACATGGGCTTCACGGTTTCAGCGCATCTCAGCCGTTCAGTAATTTTCCTCTCCTTCGTATCTTTCATGTTTATATGACAGAGCTGATGGCATCGGGACATAGATCACCCATCGCCAGGCAAAAAAAAAAAAAAAAATGTCCCAGCAGAATATTTTTCCCTTGGAATTTCTTTATAATTTAACAAAGATTGTCAGAGCACAAATCTTACCTGTACACTGCCTGAATATCAAAATGAAAATAAAAGTGATTGCAGAGGGCTCACCACCATTAATTTAATTATGACATAATACATGTAAGATCCAGCAATCTAATTCTGACAGGGTTTAATGGTGGAGAATGTTTATATAAGTCATTCACAGCATGATGGTATCAGTCGCATATTATGTACAAATGTTATGCTTTTTTTTCACTCCAATTGGCAGAAAACAGCAGGACACCTTAACATCTGCCATTACATGGAGGAAGCGCGTTTCCAAACATACAGACTAAAGGCTTTGCTGAGCTGGCCCCGCCCTCTTCATCAGCCACGCCCAGATTTCTTGGACTCTGATTCCACATGCAACTCTCCGCCTCTCAGGGATTTCAGCTGTGTCTCTCACGAGCTGCGCTGGGGACACGCCTTGGTCTTCAAAACTCTACTCACATTTACGTAACCTGCCACTTCAATTATTAGAACAGAGGTAAATGATGAATGAACACATGCTAGTTCGGCGTAACACATACAGTTTTGTGAAAAAGTATTTGCCCCCTTCCTGATTTTCTTATTTTTTTGCATATTTGTCACACTTAAATGTTTCAGATCATCAAACTAATTTTAATATTTGACAAAGATAACCAGAGTAAATACAAAATGCAGTTTTTAAATGATGATTTCATTTATTGAAAGAAAAAGGTATCCAAACCTACCTGGCACTATGTGGAAAAGAAATTGCCCCCTAAACCTAATAACAGTTATGCCACCCTCGGCGACAACTGCAATCAAGCTTTTGCAATAACTGGTAATGAGTCTTTCACATCGCTGTGGAGGAATTTTGGCCCACTCTTCTTTGCAGGATTGTTTTAGTTCAGCCACATTGGAGGGTTTTCTGGCGAGCGTAGTTGGGCTGAACGGCCTGTTCTCACCATCATGTTATGTTATGTTATGTTTTATGTTTTATGTTTTATGTTTTATGTTATGTTATGTTATGTTATGTTAAGTTTTCGAGCATGAACGGCCTGTTTAAGGTCATGCCACTGCATGTCAATCGGATTTAAGTCCGGACTTTGATAACCACTCCAAAACCTTCACTTTGTGTTTTTTAGGCAATTCAGAGGTGGACTTGCTGGTGTATTTCGGATCATTGTCCTGCTGCATAATCCAAGTACACTTGAGCTTGAGGTCACAAACTGATGGTCGGTTATTCTTCTTCAGGATTTTCTGCTAGAGAGCAGAATTTATGGTTCCATCAATTATGGCAAGTCATCCAGGTCCTGAAGCAGCAAAGCAGCCCCAGACCATCACACTACCACCACCATGTTTGACTGTTGGTATGATGTTCTTTTTATGAAATGCTTTGATAGTTTTACGCCAGATGTAACGGGACTCACACCTTCCAAAAAGTTCAACTTTTGTCTCGTCAGTCCACAGAATATTTTCCCAAAAGTCTTGGGGATCATCAAGATGTTTTTTGGCAAATGTGAGATGAGCCTTTGTGTTCATTTTGGTCAGCAGTGGTTTTCGCCTTGGAACTCCCCCATGGATGCCATTTTTGCCCAGTCTCTTTCTTATTGTTGAATCATGAGAACTGATTTTAACTGAGGCAAGTAAGGCCTGCAGTTCTTAAGATGTTGTTCTAGGTTCTTTTGTGACCTCCTGGATGAGTCGTCGATGCGGTCTTGGAGTAATTTTGGTAGGCCGGCCACTCCTGGGAAGGTTCACCACGTTTCCAAGTTTTCTCCATTTGTGGATAATGGCTCTCACCATGATTCGCCAGAGTCCAAAAGCCTTAGAAATGGCTTTGTAACCCTTTCCAGACCGGTAAATGTCAATGACTTTGTTTCTCATCTGTTCTTGAATTGCATTTTAGATTTTAGATTGCAACATGATGTGTTGTTTTTTGAGATCCTATAGCCTACTTCACTTTGTCAGACAGGTTCCATTTAAGTCATTTCTTGATTCAACAGGTCTGGCAGTAATCAGGCCTGGGAATGGCTAGTAAAATTAAACTAAAAAAATGTAGTTAATCACAGTTAATTCATGATTTAACAAGGGGGGGTGTAATTACTTTTTCACATAGGGTCCGGTCAGGTTGAAGTGCTTTTTTCCCTTCATAAATGAAATCATCATTTAAAAACTGCATTTTGTATTTACTCGGGTTATCTTTTTCTAATATTTAAATTTGTTTGATGATCTGAAACATTTAAGTGTGACAAATATGCAAAAAAATAAGAAATCAGGAAGGGGGCAAATACTTTTTCACAACACTGTATCTATAGATTGATAATTGGACTGTGTCCATATCAGTTTGCAGGTAGAATGTTTTTGTTCTGTTGATACCGGTAAGTAAGAGTACTAACTGTAACCAGGCAGTGTCATTAAAACCAGGTTTTATTGACTGAACATCCTGAAAAGCACCATTAAATGAACCAGACTGTGACTCATAAGTAAGCCCCCAAAAAAAACCTCTTTTTATCTGGCTATTAAGCACAGTCTGGCAGCCAAACAATTACCCAAAAAGTAACAAATTATAGTTCATCAGAGTATATAATAAGCATGCCAACAGTCTTAAAATCTCAAAATTATTTGTTCAAATATACAAGTATCTATCATTGCATCTCCTGGGGGCTAAGGTTACCAGGGAGCTTCTAGTTAGCCATCTCACTAGAAAGCTAGCTAAGATAAATAACAGGGGGAAGATTTCAAACAAAAACATAATGATTCAAATACAGCGAGTTTGCCCCCCACACCTCATTTCTTCAACTTTTCATATTTGTCACGAACTAATTTTAATAGTAGACAAACATAATCCAAGTAAACAAAATCTGAAATATTTAAAAGATGATTATATTTATTCAATACAAACAAGTATTCAAGACTTATACAGTATCACCCATGTGAGAAAATAACTCACTGCCCGTCTAAGCCCTATAACTGCATGAGCTGCCCTTGGTGAGATCACCTGCAATCAAACGTTGGTGATAACGAGTCTTTTACATCGCTGTGGAGGTATTTTTGGCCCAATCCTCTTTGCAGAATTGTTTTATTCAGCCACCATGAAGGGTTTTCGAGCATGAACTGCCCATGTAAGGATGTGTCACAGCATCTCAATTGGACTCAAGTCAGGACTTTGGCTAAGCCACTCTGAAACCTGCATTCTGTTCCTTCTGAGCCATTAATAGGTGAACTTGCTTGTATGCTTTAGATCATTTTCCTGCTGTATGACCCCACTAGCCTTTAGCTA
The DNA here is from genome assembly GCA_029692085.1 of Gymnothorax javanicus. Taxonomy (NCBI): domain Eukaryota; kingdom Metazoa; phylum Chordata; class Actinopteri; order Anguilliformes; family Muraenidae; genus Gymnothorax; species Gymnothorax javanicus. The sequence goes on along the minus strand of CM056205.1, from coordinate 1,534,836 downwards.
TAGGTCACAAACAGATGGCCGGATATTCTCCTTCTGGATTTTATGGTAAAGAACTGAATTCATGGTTCCATCAATCATGGCAAGTCATCCTGGTTGTGAAGCACCAAAGCGGCCCAAGACCATCACACTACCACCACTCTGACTGTTGGTATGATGTGCTTATTGTGGAATGCACCGTTAGCTTTATGCCAGATATAATGGGACCTTTGGCTTCCATAAAGTTTCACTTGACTCCATTGTCCACAGAATATCATCCCAAGAGTCTTGGGGGGTCATCAAAATGTGTTTTTTTTTTTTTTTTGGCAAATGAGACAAACCTTTGTGATCTTTTAGGTCTGCAGTGGTTTTTGCCTTGTATTTCTCTCAAGGATGGCATTTCTCCCCAGTTTCTATGTTTCTGTGGAATACAGACCTCAACTGAGGCAAGTCAGGCCTGCAAGTCTTGTTGATGTTTAGCTTCAACAGAGCTAACAGGAATTCCCTCAGGTGTCAATGCTTATAAAATGTCAATGGTTTTAAAATTTTACTTTTTTTTGTCTAGTTCTGTGTCTTTTGTCAGCAACTACCGGTGTTTATATACTGCTGCCTGCCTTGGCCAGGCCTCCCAAGAAAGAGAGATTTTGAATCTCAATGGGGCCTTGCTGCTTACGTGCAGAAAGGTTAATAAATTAAATAAATATAAAATCATGCCCATGTGAGTCTAGTGAATTTGAGCCCAGTAATCAATTTAACCCTTAAATGCCCAACTATAGTAAAAGTTGAAAGAAAAATCTATGTATTCTGTTAGTATGTCCTGGGGAGGGGCTAATAACCCAATAGCAATTTTTTATTTTTGGTGACCTTTGACCTTAGTTTTGTGACATATATGTCACTCTAAGTTTCTAGGATATAAAGAGAACTTTTGTCCATCATTGTTTTGGTAGTTGACATATCGCTGAAGTATTAGGCATAGCTTATTTTTCATTAGCTTACCTGTTTGTCTACTTTATCCAGTGATGAATGGGTGCTGATCGATCGCGTGGATTCCACCATGGGGGCGGCCATATTGGAAAGGTTAGCTGGTGCAGCCAGTGTAGTGTCAGTTCCACTTTTATGCATCAGATGGCAGCACTGATGGTCTAAATATGTCACTATGGATGTTAGGTTGCAAAATTTATGTGGGGTCAGTGGTTTTGACAACCCCCAAAATCATGTGACAAATTTGTCACAGGAGGCATTTAAGGGTTAATGTGTTTAATTTCTTTATTTAGTCACTAAGGGGGCAATTGCTGTTTGCATTGCGCCAGGTTGGGTTGGATAACTTTTTTCCTTCAATGAATGGAATCGACATTTAAAAACTGCATTGCATGTTTATTCGGATTATCTTTGTCTAATATTAAAATCAGTATGATGACCTGAAACATTTAAGTGGGTCAAATACACAAAAATGAAAGAATCAGAAAGGGGACCATTTTTTTTTTTTTTTAAACATTACTGTACTGGCACCTTGGACGGGGAATGCAGTAAAAACACTCTTTAACAAATCATAACTTTGGAGATATAAACTCTGAAAGCCAACATGTGATAAATGATGTACGATATTAACATTTCAAATGGAATGAACAAAAATTAGATATTCATTTAATTAAAAATCTATTTCCTACATCAAAGTTTCACAATACGTGAAACCCCTGCTTTATTATTTGATGTAGCCACCTCTGGCGAGGCTGACAGCATCGGGTCTCGTCCTGTTCTGTTTGATAAGGATAAAAAACACATTTAAAGGGATTTTTGGCGGATCCTGTATGCAGATCCTTTCATGATCAATCCTGTTCCTGTGTTTGTGTTTATCAGCTCTCTGCCTCTGTTCAGCCCACAGTTCTCTGATCAGATAGAGATCCCCTGACTGCAGAACATTGATTTTGTTCTTCCTGAACCAATTCAGACTGGATTTTGAGGTGAGCTGTGTGTTATTGTGCTGCTGAAAAATGCACCTGCGGCCAAGACCCAGCCTCCTGGCGAAAAGCAGGACTGCCAGTCACAATCAGTTTGAAAAAAAAAATAAAAAATCAACTTTCTTTGAAAAAATTGATTCGAAGGACACAAATTTTTATTCAAATGTCTATGTAATTTTGAATGTTTTGATTGAAATATCAATAAACAGCATTTTTAATCATTTCTCAAAGTACAATATTTCTCACATGGTAATATTTTGTGTTGATGCCAATAATTTTATTATTTATTTTTAAAAATATTTTTTTTAGTAGTATTTCCAGTCAATAATTCCGGAGCCACTGGTCAGTCAGCCTGCAATACCTGCAATCCTGTTCCATCACTCTTCGCCAAGTGAAATTTAAATATTTTTCTTTTTACTTCAACATGTAGTAATATGCGCTCTCCAGTTCTTTTTTTCTTAAAAACAATAAACATTGATTCCTGCCCCGATTCTCTAAAGCTGTGGCTGGGTGTTCTGTCTGAGGAACTGAACTCTATTGAAGTTGTGGTTGTGAGGAGAACATCATTAGCCAGTGATTAATTAAATTACTTGGTCCATCATTCTCTCTTTGTGAATCAAAAGCCATCGATGGAACATCTCCCTGACTTTAAACATAGTTTCCTTTCTCAGCTTTAAACGAGCTCGGAGAATAGCGGTTGTCTGCACCAATGGACAGAGGAGTCTCGAATTCTCTTTCAGTCTTAATTACAGGCTATTCATCGTATGATTACATCCCAGTTCATTCTCTTGGGTGATGAAGAACTGTTCATATCTCTACAATACTAGTTAGATAATTACATTTTGTTCCAAGAGCAAAAATGTGCTAATGTTTGAGATGAAGGTAATAATTATGCGAGAGCATGAACTGAGGAGTTCTTCAATGGAACAGAGCGTGATAAAGAGTGAAAATGATGAGGACTAACTAATAAAAAGAAAAGAAATAACATTGTAAATGACAAAAGGGAGCCGTTAGATACCCAGAATTCTTGACAGGACATGAGTGGGTGTCCTGTCCTCAGTGAAGGCGGATCTGGTTAGGATTAGGGTCACCGTGAATCCGCAATACTGATTTGCAGACTCCTTATCAATGGCTCTTTTTATGCAAAGTGCAGATAATTTATTTGCGATGAAAAATGTAAAATTGTGTGAAAATATCAGGAGGGACTATACTGCGGCACAGCAAACTTCCTATATCCCCGGGTTACGCCACTTCATACCTTGAGTAACAAGATTTTTTTAAATTATGCAGCGGTTAGCTCCAGTCAAGGGTTCTGATTGGACATAAAACATTCTAAGAATCACAAAATTTGTTATATCACTGATTTTTTAGCTCCTGCATCAGTCCGCTATTATTCACAGTTAAAAAAATTAAAATGAATTAGAACATGATTTATTCATTACAGCGAAGACCACTGTTAGCAAGGCCACAGTAATCTTACAACACACAGTATGTGGTATAAATCAATATGGGTCAGCCAGCGAAGGAGTAACGCACAAACTGCTGCTGTGTGCTGGTGTTGCTTAGCAGCAGCCAATGCTCTATCCAGCTTGTCTTCCTTCAGAACTATTTTCCCAAAGGAGCAGAAATTAAACAACAAGTTTGATCATAATTTGTCTGAAATTTCAGTCGTTCATTATTATAACAAATGTGTAATTTATGACATCATTGTATAATCACTATATCACACTCATAGTTTTGCTGTTATCCTAAATATTTAAATCCTGTCTTTGCCCGAAGAACAATCGTGACAGCACTCCCTCTCATGTCAGATTCCTTGAGTAATGATAGAAGTAACTGTTGGTTATTTGCATAAATTAAATAAAGCAGAAGCTGATTACATTATCATTTCATTTAAAATCCATTCGTTTGCAGTTTTTAAAGTTGAAAAATGGCAAAATGTCTATCGTGCTGTGGAAAAGTATTTGCCCCTTCCTGATTTCTTTTTTTTTTTTTTTTTTGCATATTTGTCACACTTAAATGTTTCAGATCAAACAAATTGTAATATTAGACAAAGATAACCTGAATAAATACAAAATGCAGTTTTTAAATGATGATTTAATTTATTAAGGAAAAAAGAACTACCCAAACCTACCTGGCCCTATGTGAAAAAGTAATTCCCCCCCCCCCCTTGTTAAATCATGAATTAACTGTGATTAACCACATTTTTTGACTTCAGTTTCACTAGCCACACCCAGGCCTGATTACTGCTAGACCTGTTGAATCAAGAAATCACTTAAATAGAACCTGTCTGACAAAGTGAAGTCGGCTAAAAGATCAGAAAAAGTAACACATCATGCCGCAATCTAAAGAACAGATGAGAAACTAAGTCATTGACATCTATCAGTCTGGAAAGGGTTACAAAGCCATTTCTAAGGCTCTGGGACTCCGGCGAATCATGGTGAGAGCCATTATCCACAAATGGAAAAAACTTGGAACTTGGTGAACCTTCCCAGGAGTGGTTGGCCTACCAGAATTACTCCAAGAGTGCATCGACGACTCATCCAGGAGGTCACAAAAGAACCCAGAACAACATTTAAAGAACAGCAGGCCTTACTTGCCTCAGTTAAAGTCAGTGTTCATGATTCAACAATATGAAACATAGTGGTGGTAGTGTGATGGTCTGGGGCTGCTTTGCTGCTTCAGGACCTGGACGACTTGCCATAATTGATGGAACCATGAATTCTTCACTGTACCAGAAAATCCTGAAGGAGAAGAATATCCAACCATCAGTTTGTGACCTCAAGCTCAAGCGCACTTGGGTTATGCAGCAGGACAATGATCCGAAACACACCAGCAATTCCACCTCTGAATGAAAAAAAAAAAGAGCGTGAAGGTTTTGGAGTAGCCTAGTCAAAGACTTTAATCTGATTGTGATGCTGTGGCATGACCGTAAACAGGTCGTTCATGCTCAAAAGCCCTTCAATGTGGCTGAATTTAAACAATTCTGCATAGAGGAATGGGCCAAAATTCCTCCACAGTGATGTGAAAGACTCATTGCCAGTTATCGCAAATGTTTGATTGCAGTTTTTGTCGCGGAGGGTGGCACAACCAGTTATTAGGTTTAGGGGGCAATTTCTTTTTCACATAGGGCCAATTAGGTTTGGATAGCTTTTTTCCTTTAGTAAAATTAAAGCATCATTTAAAAACTGCATTTTGTATTTACTCTGGTAATCTTTGTCTAATATTACAATTTGTTTGATGATCTAAAACATTTAAGTGTGACAAATATGCAAAAAAATAAGAAATCAGGAAGGGGGCAAATGCTTTTTCACAGCACTGTATGTAAATATGTTTCACTACTTACAAAATAGCAGGTACACAGGTTTGCATTATTATAATAAAGCTTGCCAAGTTTGAAAACAATCCACCATATTGTTCATGAACAAAGTTCTGGACAAAATTCACGCCCCAATACTCAATTTTCAAAGTCAAAAAAAAATTTCCATAAAAATACATCAAATCTCTTTCAAAATCACAGGTGCGCAAGTTCTCATGGTGACAATAAAGCTTGCCAAGTTTGAAAAAGAAACAAAAAAATCCGCAATGTGGTTTATGAAAAAAGCTCTAGACAAAGTTGTATCCTCAGATGGATGGATGGACAGACTGACCGATGGTTACTGACCAATTTAACGCAGAGTGAGAGAGACAGTCACACAGAGAGGTGAGACTGATTGACAGAGGGTGCAGAGAGAAGAGAAACACCAAACCTCACATGATTCACACACTCCTCACGGAGGGCTTCTCTAGCCATTATTCTCTTGCCCACTAAATAAATTCATTCATTCATTCATTTTTGCAGTCAGAGCCCCACACTGTGTATCAGAAGGCAGCGCCGTCGTATGGGGGGGAAAGGTGATGACAATTATAAGGGCCCACAGTCCATTAGGGCCCACAAAACCCACAATAGCCGCCATGACAAAATTATTCTGTATAGATTTACCTAATATTCATACTAAGGCATCAGAGTTTAAACAAAGCCATTAAGGCATGCAATATTGATGAAATACATTTCAATAACCCCCTTCTTAAAAAATGGTTCGATCCATGCTTCTTGCTTGTATTGGAAAATTGTCTATGCGTTTTTTCTGGCGAGGTCGCGAACTAAGGCAGCAAACAAGGTACACCGTCCTTGCGAATATGATGTTAAAAAAAAAAAAAACCCACAAATCTGGACACCAGAAAATAGAAAGAGGACAGCAGGAGCAAAGCAGCGGTCCAGAACATTACAAAATTCTTTTCAAAGAAAGGTGAGAGTATTTAACTAGCTTGCTATGTTAACTGTTCAGGCAGGCTATTCAGCTGCTAACGTTACGTTAATGTAACATGCGGTCAGCTGAGTAAATAATCGCCTGACAAGAATGACATTACTCAGTTATTAACGGTATCATCCACAGAAAAGATCGGTAAGGTTATCATTCGCCAGCCATAATAATATGCCGTCAAAAAATCCAGTAGCAGCAGCCTAGGACACGTTTCTCCATTCTTATTATGAGTGGTTACTGCATACTTCGCTCTCTCTAGCTGTAAGTGAATGTACAGGCTAGGTTTGGCTAGCGAACTGCATGCAGTCAGCGTGGTAACCTTAGGTGTAACTTACATAATCGCTTGACAAGGCTGACATTACTTTTACCTTCAGTGTTTACTAAAACTAAACTGCTACTTTGGCCTGTTGACATAAGTCTTGTTCACGCAGGGGGTAATTTTGCAGAGCTTGCACTCCTCTTAACAATAGCAAAATGAAGCTGAGTGCTTAGAGCTATGGTACTGAGAAGCCCATTTAGATTTTGTTTATTCTAAGACTCGGTAGGTTAGTTCTTCATCAGTTGTTCCATGGAACTTAACTTTAAATGTTCACGAAAGTAATATGAAATGGAACAATTAAACCTTTATGTACTGCTACTCCAGAATCAGCTGTGGTCACTTCATCTGAACCGGACCCAGCAATAGATCCTCACCACCAGCAGTCTGAATATGTTTTTGATGGTGAGTGAGTGAGTGAATGTGAATAAAACAACTAATCATTCATAATTTACATAATGATACTCTCTTAGTTGAGTGGTTAATCAAAAAAAAGGAAAAATTGGGTGTATTGCATTAGGCACTGCCAAGAACACTGAGAAACAGAAAAATAAAGAATAACATCGTGATATATAGTCATAAAAAAAGGCAATGAAAAGTTGGGGGCGGGGGCCCACACCGATATTCTGTCGGGGGGCCCAGAATTCCTAGCAACTGCCCTGTCAGAAGGGTCCCCTCTCCTTGCCTTCTCTCAGGGATGCTCCTGCAGTCATTATTTTCAGTTGCGAGCGTAATCGGGCGAGGGCTAATCAACATTTAGCTCTTCGGAGCGCGCCATTACACAGCCTCTGAATTATGGCACAATTACGCATAATGTCACTTGGCTAAATGGCTGTGTAATTCTAATGAGCTCTTATTTAAACACAAACAAGCTCCTGTGTGAGGAGAGATGACACAAAACAGGCAGGCTGCTGTGACACCAGAGCCAGTTAACCCTGTGATAGCTGACCTGGGATCAGTTTATTTACTATGTTTTACACCCACCTACAATTCGGACAAAAGGTGGGTACCAATCAAGTAGCTGCTGCAAATTCATAGTTTAGTGCAGAATTACTTCTGATGTGAGGCATTCTTGACGATGCAGCCCTTATGTCTTTGATGAAGGTCTTGTTAGTTTTGCATGCAGGACGATCTCATTCTTACCTCATGGCTTATTATCTGCTCTCTTTCAACTCACATGGTCCCAACAGGCTCTCAAGCCACTCTCATTTCAAGATACCCTCAAGATTTCAAGATAACCCAGCAGACACATATATTTATGGAGCTCTCTCACCCATAACATTTTCATCTGAAAATCTGTGCATGAAGTCTGTAATCAACAGTGTCACCATCTCTAGCAGGATTACCTCCTCGTCCCCAAACATTTGGGCTCCAGGCGTGATGACTGCACTTCTTCCAAAGGATTTTCAGACAGTGGAGGTCATTCTTCTTTCCTTAAAAATTTTACCCTCCAACACCAAAGTTCAGGAAAACATCACTGAATTTCAGCCTGATGTCACAGCCAGGGGCATTCTATTATAAAACTGAAATTGGGAACTTCAGACTTCAGACACTAAATTTTGCCACGATTAAGGTACATTGTAGATCTTGTAGATTTAAGAAAATGCCAAATTTATTATTTATGTATTTATTTTTCTTATTTTTCCATTTGAGTCACCAATTCCCTGGATATAGGTACTGAGGTGAGGCATCTTGGGGCACTTTCTGAATTTAAAACCTTTTGAGGGCAGAAAATGCCTGATATGTTTTTAAAAGTTTTGCCAAATTTTTGTTACCTACTAATGAGACATTAATTTCTGACAACAAAAATCTCGATTTTCGGCAGGGTCAAAATACCCAGCCAATCAACAAGCTCCATAAAAGCGATCAAAATCTGCATGTTTGCAAGGATTTTGTTTCAGACTGTAGCATATAAAAAAAATCTTACCAAGAATTTTAATCTTGTAAACAATAAATTAATAAATAAATTGCAACTAATATGAGAAAATTATCTCAGGAGCAGAACTATCACCAGTACTGACTGCAGACCTCTCACACAGAGACAGACAGGAGAGAGGTAACAGCACAAACACAGAGAGAGCACCCAGCGCTGTGAGCAGAGCCCACGCCTCTCATATATCCACCGAACCTGGCCGAGGCCAAGGCCACATTCCTCACAAGGTTAATGCAGCATTCCTCCAACGACACTTTCTCACGTGAACTGTGCTTCAGCACCACGGACAGCAGTCGGCAGCGCGAGCAGAGCAGTGTCTATGCTGATTTCAGCACCCTGAACAGCAGCCAGGAAACAGGACTAAGGCCCGTATTCAGAAACGACACTCACACTAATTGAGTGTGAGTGAGTACTAAAACGCAGTTAGTGTCAGGTTATACTAAATGAGTCAGAGGTTGCCCTAACACTCATTTGCTTTCAGAGACCTCACTCACGCTGAAAATAGTGTCTCTTCCTGAGTGAAGGTTGAGTGCAGGGAACACCTCCCTTGAGCCGCACTAACGAGCTGGTATTTCATTGTCATGGCTTTCAGGTGGTTACAAACATTGGAAACTCTGGATCATTTACCGTCACGTGCTCGACGCAATCGCAACTACGCAAATTTTAACTATAATGATGATAAGGATGCCGGTAACTTGCTGACTGACCACCTGGTTTCAGTGGTTACGAACTGCACTGTGGTGAACTCGAGGTTAGCATCTGTGTACCCACCAGTGGCTACTGGTGAACTGGCACTAGGGGAAGCTCAAAACCATCCCTTAAAAATAATTATTGGACATGACCTGTTTTCAATCATTTAATAAAATTTTATTTACTTGAACTCCAAAAATCCTAAGGATTATAATGTGTCACCAGTTCTACTTGTTAAGTTAGAATCAACACTGATCATTATTGCCCTGTGTTCAATTCATTTAAATTACCATTGCAGAAACTCCGAAAACTCTCAACATTATCAGGTGTGGCCAGTTTTCATTAATGACGCATATCTGTCAACTCTCACGCATTCGGATTTCTCGCGCTTTTCTTTACTCATGGGTTGGAAAATTCTGCACTCAGCTGGCTCGTGGGGCGCGTGTGGATTGGTCTGCGCTGCTCATGTAGCTGTAAGTCACGAGAATCCATTCTTTTCTACATTCTTAATTGCTGAATGTAGAAGGAAATGTCTGGCATGTTTCACAGCTTGTTGCTTAGTGAGCCTCGCGGGCTGTCCTGCGTCTTTCGCCAGCCACTCGACCACAGAATTTATGAAGACATGCTGATATTTTACGTTGTCATGTATGTGCGAAAGAAACGCCTCAATTTTGTGAAGCAACGCATAACAACGCTATCAAAAATAAATTTGATTGTCATTTTACCAATTAGTCTGAGAAACTCTCTAATCAAGAAAAGTAAACAGCGACAGGTTTAGGACATTCAGCACTGAAGGGCGAGGATTGAGCGTCCCTTTGCAGCAGCCGACGCAGCGCCTGTGGTACCCAGTGCCCACTACTGTCAGTTATGCTCGAGGGGCGTTTGTGAATAGCAACTGGCGAGGAGTGGGACCGCTCTCTCGGTAAGTGGTAGGTCGATGTCTTTCTCACAGTCCAGTTACATTTCAATCGTACTCACTATATGCTGAGTGGAGGGTGAGTGTGAGTGTTGTTTCTGAATACGGGCCTAAGAATCAGCTGAAACCGTTAACTCATCCGCTCACAGCATGTGTTTGGCCAAATAATGTTAGCCGCCTGGCAACAAAGGGGTACCTAGTAAAAATGCATACAAGCATCTTGACCAGTTTGGGTTATCTCTGTGCGTACTAACATTAGCTTTGATGGTACTGACAGTCTCCATAGAGCAGCAGGCTTGGTGAGCCTCTCCAGATTGGCTTGTGCAAACTTGCTAGATAAACTGAATTAGCATTGGCTGTTGTTCCAACATTTGCACTCTGTGGGAGGCAGAGCTGCAGGAGAGCTGTGAATGCTGCCCCCCTCTCTGCTGGATCAGAGCCTGTGCGCTCCAGCTCAAACAGGTAAAGCTGCACGTGATTGTGGCGTATTCTCTCAAAAACACTGTCATCGTACGAGCCATGCTCATCCAGAACTCTCAATGGGGCTGCAGCCATTTCATCTGGTATTAAAGTCTTTATTTGACAGGTTATGATGTCCTCCAATTCATCTTCACACTCATACTAATGGAAAAAATTTGGATACAATTGAGTGGATACAATCGTGGAAAGCCCAAATGATTAAACGTTTTGCCTTATGCCTCAAATCAATACATTTTGAATATTCTTAAACCCTGTCCTCATGTAGACCTGCAGTGAAATGGAGCTCATTGTGAAAAACAGCGCTCAGGTGCCACAGTCGAGTTACAGAACTTTGCCCTCAAAAACCAGCCATCCTACTTATGGTCTCGTGTGCTGGCAGGAAATAATCAATTGGACTTTGCTACCTCCGGAAAATAGCATTAGAGGTGGCGATTAGCCTGAGTTCCAGATCTAGTGAAGTAAGGGTACGAGACGTTAGACTTAGCACAGGCAGGAAAATCGGTCACAATCTGTTGCTTTTGCATTGGCATAAAAAGCAATAATGACCACTGAATTCTACACCTCCTAAACAATAAAAAACTGTGTCCTCGTACCATTTATGAGGCATTTTCAGGCTTTTAAAGATATTTTAAAAGAGAATGAGTGTCTCCAAGGGGCCACATGTCAAACAGCCATATCCTGGGAACCACATCCTGCTCAAATGAATGAAGTGCTTTTGATACTTTCTGGCCAGTTTAAGTCTATGATATGAGTTTTAAATATTCTCACTCTTGTACACCAGCATGTTCACCCACCAGCTGAAGCTCTTTCAAAGAGACACTGAACAGCTTCTCTAGGGCACTTAATGGTGCTCTAGTCAGTGTTGATAGTTCTGAATAAAACAAGCTAAAGCAGGTCTAACAGGTCTTCCTTCAAATGAATAAGAGAATGCACCACTTTCTCAGCCATTATTTCAAACTGACGGCAGTTACAGACCCTCTAATCAGTTATGGAGTCTATAGTAGTGCCTTATCTTCCGGATAACGTGACTCTGCCTCCAGGCCAGCGTATATTTTCAATGCTGATGAATGTCCAGCAGCCTTAAACCTTTTACATCTCACTCATACCACACAACCTATGAAGCAAATTCTGGACAATTATGACCGGAGAGTCAATAAATAACATACCGGTCGCACTTACTTTTGGAACAAATTGGTGGAGAAATTTAAGCAAGGATTTTTGGTGGTAGTTCCTACCCTCTGAGTCTAAATGACAACATATACAGAGTTACAATTTTGATAGTATAAACACAGTGTAACTTCAGCCAGTCAGACCGCAAAATCTTTATAAACACCAAACTTATTGCATTTGCCAGTCTAGAATTGTGGTACATTGTAGAACAGGAATATAAGTGTTTTGTTTTGAATGTACTGTTCTGTTAGCTTTAATCAACGGATCCTTACAGCTTTGTTCCAAAGCATTATTGTGCTACTTCACATTTATTTTAACAAGTAACTTTTATTTTATTTTGTTCTCCTTATCTTGGTCAGGTGTATCAAGAAACGTGGGATTTTGCACTGCGAGAGGTTTTTGGGTTAAATTAAGACTAATGAAAATAACAGAAACAGGAAGCACTGTGAATCTGACATTAATAAAGAATGATACCATTTCCAGAGCTCAGCTCAATAATGAAAAATACTCACAAAAAAAACCTAAAATTCTGCCTCCGACTCAATAAAATAAGGGCAGCTTGTAACACGGAGACCAACCAATCATAATTACAGTCAGCATGAAGACAAACTCCGAGCTCGCAGTGACCTGGCTCTAATGGAAATAGGAGATTGTCTGAACCTCTCCCACCACTACAGGCACAAACCAAAAACAAAGATTCACAGGATTCTGCCTCAGTCTCAGGTTTACTCCCATGATGCCACAGTCCTTCTCTCCCATTATATCTGCCATTTATTAGAGAATCTCGAGAATCAAACCGTCCATCTCCTCAATATCTCCCGCTCATCAGCAGCAATGACTCCGTTCCCTTGAGCTCATTTAAGTGCTGCTGGCTGTGAATCTCCTCATCACTCTGCCGCGCCTCCCTCTCTCTCTGTGCATTTGGATTTACTGCTGTAGGGCAGGACTCACTGGCATCAGATAGCACATTCTGCTCTAAAATAACATTATGCCAGTGGTGACATTTTAAGGGTAAAATGCATTAACATTTCACTGAGTAGCACCATTTTTCAAAAGAGGAAGTGTCGGCACATTACCCGAACCATTTGGACAATTTGAATGAAAAAGTGATTACCTTTCAAAAAGGTTCCTGCCATAAAGAAATCATTTGGGTCAACAGCGCTCTTTACATCTTTCCAGTATTGCTCTCAAAAGTGGTCATAAATACAGTCAATGCACAGAAAGCCTGTCTAACTCAGGAGCAAAAGCCATAGGAAAAAAAATGTATGAGCAGCTTGACAACATTAATCATTTTCAAAGCGATACATTTGCCACGCAACTGCAAGTCAGCCAAGGTAAGTGATAAGCTAATAGCCGCAAGCCAAACTTATCACAAGGATATTATTGCTAAATAGCACAGGAATTGGTTAACTCATTTGATAACCACAAAAAACAGTAACCTGGACTGAAGTGCAGGTCAGTTATTCATTCCTTGTGGCCTCATAGGAATGTAATCACATGTTAAACCACTGTTAAATACTCACTTTATTTGGATGAAGGACGTTCTCAGGATGAGCATTACTTTCTGATAACTGCACACCATCGAAGTGATTCCAAACATGACAGCCTTTTGACTCTTCGTATTAATTCACCACATTTTGATTCATGAAGTTACAAACATTGGACATGAAGGCTAAATATAGACACTGGCAACAATTTTTGAGTTTACCGATATAATTGGCCGAATACATGGTACGTGAATACAGTGAGTGGCCAATATTTTTCAAATCAATTTTCCTCCCGTGTGCGAGATTTTCTCCCCTATCGTATCTTCCATGATGGCACCACAGCAAATAGTCGAAAGTTCAGCTAGTCTCTACTTTAACAAAATTCCCAGCTGGCATGCGGATGCATGAGCAGTGCTCCGTTGTAGCGGTTTTCACAAGACTAAGTTTCGCACGGCACTTGATCAAGGTGGACCTGAAAAATTCCCTTATCGCTGCAGATTCATGGGAAATTAATGACACCCTTATGAATTTGTGTGCCGTGTATTCAACCCTTAACCTTTTAAATCTTTGGCGAATATGGTGATTGTAACGAATGGTGGAAAGCACAACATGAAAGTTAGTGGCCCTCATTTATCAAACTTGCATAGGATCTGGTGTAGATTCTGGTGTAAATATCAGCGTTCGCCAGGTGTCACGTCTGATTTACTAAAAGTGTGTACGTCGCTGATTTCGGTGTAGAACTGGCGTGGTATTGATAAATCTGGTGGCAGAAACCATCGTAATTTACATGACACGCCCCTATAAATTCATGCTCCAGGAGGCATAGTCCTGCCCACTTTACGACATGGACTCTCGAAAGACGGCAAAGAAGAAAGAACTTCACTGAGGAATAAATATTGTCGGCCTGCTGATAGAACCTCGTATCTACAATTTGATAAGAAACAAAAACTCGTATGTCCACGATAATAACATAAACATTGCAAAATACAAAATTTCATTGATTGGATACATTCTTGGAGGAAAAATAGTCATCCTACCCGAACACAGCTCAACTGCATTCTTACATGCAAAATAAAACTTTTTTTTTTTTTTTTTTTGCTCTCCTGTAAAGTTTATCATTTTGAAGATACGAGTTTTTATCAGCAGGCCGACGGTATATGGAGAAAAACAAAATAATTTTATTTGGAAGCCTTAAGAGTGGCATAAAGGGAGCCCAGAAGGCTGCAGTTTGGAAAACTATTGCTGCTGCGGTAAACACTGTTGGGGTGGAAAACCAGAGTGCAGCAGATGTTTTATTTAATTCATTAATAAATCGAAGTGACTATTCGCACTTATTTAAGTGCGTCCAAGCACAAAAATTGACCAAAATTCTTGTTAGACGCACTTATTATTGTGGCCAAGATGCACACTTAAAAAATTTTTCTTGGCCAAACTTATTTTAAGCGGTACTTTCTATAAGCGGCACTGGAATGGTCATCAACTGGTGCACTTATAAGTGTGGTCAAGAAAAAAATTCAGCATTGGCCACACGTATAAGTGCGAATAACATCGGCCTGAATAAATTCAATTTATAGATCCATGATATTTCATGTTATATAGCTTACATAATTACACAGTCCAAATGCTTTACATGTAGGTTAAAAAAGTGGTCCGATTTTAAGATCGCCTCCAAAAAACGGGTTGCTGCGCTCAAGCGCAGCAGCGCACAGACCGGTGGAGGCCAACCAGACAACTGTCACCGTTCCAGGAGCGCATGGCAGCACTGATAGGCTCCCCCTCCATCATGGGAATGCGAGGTGGGGGAACATGGATGAGTCCCCACCGCCTCGATCGGAGCTGCATGAGGGTAATTGTTAAAATACAGTCTGCAGAGATCACTCTTCATTGTACTTTTATCAGTGTTACTCCATGACATTTTATTGGATGCCACACAAAACGACCAGCCACTCGTCACTTTGCCGGAGGAGATCTCTGTGCCGAAAGTTCCTCTCACTTCAAACAGAAGCTTATTCCTCTAACAATAGAAGATCTGCCATTGTCAAAATGTGGTCACGGTCGAAGTGTCCGTAGGCATCTATATATTGAGCAACAAAAGAAACGCAAGTTAGCTAGTTAGTTAATGTACTCTTATGGTCACTCAGTCGAGGGGACCGCAAAATAAAGAAAAGTTTGATGAAACAAGTGTAAATGTGCACTCGCTAGTAATAAATTTGATTTTCTAAAATAATTACGCGCAAACTTATTTTCCAGTCTGCCTTTAATAAGGCTAACTTGCGTTTCTTTTGTTGTTCAGTGTATATCTGACTGGATGAGCATCTGACATACCACACTGCATATCTGCCAAGCTGCGCATTGCGCTTAATCAAATTGATTGTAATTGTCAGCCGTCTGGCCTGACAAGCAGGTTGTCTCAAAATATAAATTTAATTAATTTCTCAACACAGGTGTTTAATTTATTTATTCATTCATTCATTTATTTATTAATTTAGCCAATTTATCTATTTAGACTGACTATTCATTTTACTTATAAGAGTAACAACAGCATGACATCCGCATCGTTGTATATGGTTTAGCACTCATTTTGTCAGCTGCACTCGTTCCTGCATGTTGTTCGCTGGTTTCAAATTTGCGTACACCTGGTCAGACCTGGCGTGAGATTTTTGCGGACCGTTCGATCACGTTCAGATTGATAAATGCCGATCCTTGCGGCAGTTTTGGCGTGCACCAATTTTTTTGATGTACGCACGTTTGATAAATGAGGGCCATTGTGAGCAGAACTATAATGCTATGGAATAAATAACCACAGCTCTTTCATGGCAAGAAACTAATGACTACAGTCTTGCAGTTAGCACAAAAAATTCTGCTGTTTTTAAGCAACAGTAATTAATAGTTTGCACAATCAAACTAAAAGTCCATGAATTAATGCAATTTTTGAACAAAAACACAAATATTAAGTATTTATCAATGCATATACACTGCCAGTCAAAAGTTTTAGGACACCCCAATTTTTCCAGTTTTTTAATAGAAAATTATGCAGTTTAATATCTCATTGTACTCTGGAATGAAAGCATAGACATGATAGAACAAATTAACAATTGAAGTAAAAAAAGAAATCATGGAATCAGTTTATAAACCAAAATGTATTTTAAACTTTTGACTCAAAGTAGCCACCTTCGGCAGATATAACTGCTGAACACACTCGTGGCATTCTTTCTACAATGAAAATCAAATATTCTTCATAAAGTTCTTCCCAACTCTGTTGCAGAGGTTCCCATAAATGTGTGGCATTTGTAGGTTGCTTTGCTTTCACTCTTCTGTCCAGTTCATCCCAAACCATCTCGATGGGGTTTAAGTCTGGAGACTGTGCTGGCCACTCCATGCTTTCAAGCTTACCATCTTGTTCTTTTTTCCTAAGGTAGTTCTGGCAGAGCTTGGACTTATGTTTTGGGTCATTATCTTGCTGTAGGATGAACCCCTGACCAACTAGGCGCACACCAGAGGGTACTGCATGGCGCTGCAGAATGCTGTGGGAGCCGTTTTGGTTCAGGGTGCCTTTCACTCTATGTCACCGACCCTGGATCCAGCAAAACAGCCTCAGACCATCACGCTTCCTCCTCCATGTTTGACAGTTGATGTCACATACTGAGGAACCATCCTTTCACCTACTCGACGGTGTACAAAAAACCTGGGTAACCTTTTTTTTTATTCATTGGACTGGAACTGCATAATTTTCAATAAAAAACTGGAAAAATTGGGGCGTCCCAAAACTTTTGACCGGTAGTGTATGTGTTATCCATGGTAAAAGCACAAATAAATAATTCCATGGCAGTCATTATACGAATATAATCGCACACCTGTGTGGTTAACCGCCTTCCGCTTCACAGCAGGCCTTATTACACCACAGAAGTGTAATTATTTTTGTATAATTAATATTAATTATTAATTATTATTTATATTATTTAATTATAATATTAAATATTAATTATGATTAATTATTATTAATATAAATAATTAATAATTAATTTTGTATAATTTGCAGATGCTGCATATTTATTTGAAAAAGAATATCCTGGCCTTCCATCAGTTGATGTTAGTTGTTTGAATGCTGGGAGCCACACTTCTTGTTTTTCCTTCCGCCCCTTCTATTATGCTGATGTTCTGAATGCGCTGCAAGCCTTAGACCCCAGGAGTTCCACTGGGGAAGACCAATTGGATTCATTCTTTCTGAAATTGGCTGCTCCAATTATTGCTGAGCCATTAAGGCATATATTTAATTTATCCCTGACCACAGGAAGTTTTCCAATGTTATGGAAGCCTGCACAAAGGAGGTTCAAGAGATGACATGAACAATTATCGCCCCATCTCCAAATTGCCATGTTTAGCAAAAGTGATTGAATCCCTGGTAAACAATCAACTAAAGTCATTTCTTTCAACCTACTCTGTACTTAGCCCACACCAGTCTGGTTTCAGAACAAATCATAGCACAATTTCAGCCATTACATTAGTCACAAATCACATCATATCAGCTTTGGACAAGAAGCAACACTGTGCAGCAGTTTTTGTAGATCTGTCCAAAGCCTTCGAAACAGTTGATCACGACATACTGTTAAGTAAACTGTTCAACATAGGACTGAGTGAAAGTACATGTGCCTGGTTTCATGACTATTTGTCTGAGAGGCGTCAGTGTATTAAATCAGGTGACACCAAATTAGATTTCTTGTTTATTAATAGGGGTGTGCCGCAAGGTTCCATTTTGGGCCCTGTACTCCTTTCTATTTACATTAATGATATTGTGTCCTCTTTAAGTGGTTGCCATGTCCATTTGTATGCGGATGACACCATTGTTTATTGTATTGCAGACTCTGTACAGCTTGCCATCAACAATTTACAACTTGCTTTTAATGAGCTTCAAAAATCTCTTTTAAATCATAAACTTATTTTAAATGTAATAAAAACAAAGTACATGCTGTTCTCCAGAGCCAGAAACATTGATCTTGAAACTTTGAATTTGTTCACTTTAGAAGGCTCTAAAATTGAAAGAGTCACTGAATATAAATATCTTGGCGTATCGATTGACGAGGATTTAACGTTCAAACACCACGTAAACCACCTTGTCACTAAAATGCGACAAAAGATTGGTTTTTTGTACAGAAACAAATCCAGCTTTCCTTTATTCTGTAGAAAAAGAGTTGTTGAAGCTGTGTTATTATCAGTCATTGATTATGGTGATGTGATTTACAGACATGCTGCAGCTTCAGTTTTAAAGCCTTTGGACAGTGTATATCACTCTGCTCTTAGATTTATTACTGGTGATGGGTACAGAACTCATCATTGTGTTCTGTATGAGAAGGTTGGTTGGCCTTCCCCGGAAGAGAGGCGCAACAAACATTGGTTTTTATATATCTTTAAGGCCCTCGTTGGAAAATTACCACCTTATATCTCAACGTTGTTAGAGTGGAAGGCTGGTAGCTATACAACTCGCTCTACTGATTTGTTACTCTTGAAAGTTCCTCGAGCACGTACTGAACTTGGTAAAACAGCTTTTTCCTTTGATGCTCCAAGATCATGGAACATCCTCCAACACTCTCTAAAAATTGATGTTCTTCCTTCTCTTTCAGAGTTCAGGACTTCAATTTCTAGCTATTGTGTTTCACATTGCAACAGTTTTACTTGATTTTATTGCATTTTACCTTGTCACTGACAAAATTGTTGCTCACAATGATTGTTCTATATTATACTTGTTTTATTGTGCTGTGGTTTTAAATGTGTCTGTAATCTCGACGGCATTGGAAATGAGGGAAACCTCAATGTCCTTTCGAGAATAAATAAAGGTTTGAATGAATGAATGAATAATGTCCGGCATGTTGTTGTTTACTACTTACCTATGAAGAGCGAACCTACACCAACATTCAGACTAACAACAGGCCTCAATTGCTTCAATTAAGGTCAGTGTTTATGATTCCAGAATCAAAAATTTTAAAAAGAGACAAGGCAAAAATGGCATCCATGTGGGAGCTGAAAGGTGGAAGCTACTGCTGACCAGCAAGAACACAAAGGCTCGTCTCAAATTTGCCAAAATACAGAAACACCTTGATGACCCCCTAGATTATTCAGGTAATAATCTTTTCATTGATAGTCAAATGTGGAACTTTTTGGAAGACATGGGTCCCATAACATCTTGCGTAAAACTAATACAGCATTCTGCAATAAGATCATCTTACTAACAATCAAACAGTGATGGTAGTGTGATTATCTGGGGCTGCTTTGCTGCTTCAGGACCTGGGATACTTGCAATAATTTATGGAAGCATGAGCTTTGTTCACAGCCAGAAAATCCTAGAAGAGAATGTCTGGCTATCAGCTTGTGGCCTAAATCAGGAAGGGGGAAAATACTTTATCAGAGCTCTGTAACTTACAGAATTGTCCTGTGTTCTGATTTAGCCTCTGACGTTGTATGAAATTTATCAATTTTGTTGACGTGGATTCTGAAGCAACAAACATAGCAAGCTAAACTAAGCTTTTTGCTTCAGCTCACAGTTGCATTTTATTTGTCTGATGGACATTCAATCAACTAAACTAGGCAAATTGTCTGTGCGTAATGATGCGCATCCACTGATTAAGAGCTTCACAATAACCTAAAGTATGAAGCTTTAATAGCTCGTCATGATTACCTAATTACAATGTTGTGTCAGTTTTGAATGATTTATTTAAAAGTGGGGTAATATACACAGCCTTTATCCACAAAACTTGTTTGTGAAATGTTACTGGTGTCCTTCGCCTGAATGGACGACTCTCCGCCAAGTATAAAGTCACGAAAATACCACCGTGCACGCGTTTTTTCTGCTAAAACCCTATCGCATTACCTCACAATGATAACAAAAGTGAAAAATAATTTGTGAAATCGCCCAGCAATTTGGATTCACTACAGTATTTAATCGGTTCTTTTTTGACCCAAGCTGCACCCCTCCCACCGAGTTTCATGAAAATCAGGCCTGTCATTTTCCCATAATCCTGCAGACAAACAAACAAAAAAACAAACAATCAAAGCAAAAATATAGCATCCTTGGTGGAGGTAATTAAATGAATTAGCTGATTGCAACTATTATTTTATGTATGGTTGTATAGGTGATGTGAATGTGAGGTGAGAACTTGTTCTTCTCAATCAAACGTAATATTTTCCACTTCAATTTGCAAAAACAAAACAGAGTTCAGAATGAGATACTAAGAATAATGAGAAGTTTTTTTCATGCAAGAAAAGAACAGATATTCCAGTCTTTTTCAAAGTTATACTGTAGTGAAGAGCAGACCTGGAAAGGCCCGAGCAGACCCATGACCATCTTCAGCTCTGCAGACCGTTTACAGCGTGCATCACAAAGGACATGACTTCCAAAGAACAGACACCTTTGAATTCTCAAGAGAGAACATTTCTTCTAGTTATGAAAAAAAAAAGAACACAAAAGATTCTTCAACATGTACACAATGGCTGATATCACGGCTCAAAGTCCTCAAAAATGCTTGAAGAGAGCGGTGCATTCATATATCAACCCATCATGCATGCCAAAATGACATGAGATAAATTAGAAATGAGTGTGGAAAATGGGGCCTATATGTGCAGTGAATAAAGTCTGTCTGGGATTTTGCCAAATAAAGGCTTGAACCAAGATGTGCTTGTGTTGCTTGATTTCCGTCAGTTTTTCATCTATCTATCTATCTATCTATCTAATGACTGGCAGAGGCTTCCCATTCCCTTATTCCCACATGCTGATCTCCTGCACTGCACTATGTATCCAGCAGGGGGCACTCAGCACACTCCTAGCCCCACCCACGACGTCTGGAGCATGAGAACTGAGGGAGCAGAGTGCAGTCCCAGCACTGACGCTACACAGATACTTCACTGTCTCGGCCATACAGCACGGCAGTGTATCAATCAATCAATCAAAACTTTATTTATAGAGCACTTTTCATACAATAAATGT
The DNA here is from genome assembly GCA_029692085.1 of Gymnothorax javanicus. Classification (NCBI taxonomy): domain Eukaryota; kingdom Metazoa; phylum Chordata; class Actinopteri; order Anguilliformes; family Muraenidae; genus Gymnothorax; species Gymnothorax javanicus. The sequence goes on along the minus strand of CM056205.1, from coordinate 1,513,631 downwards.
AGCACAAAGTGCTTTACATAGACAAATTAGGTATTAAAACAATAAAATAAGTAAATAAAATGGAACCCCCCACACCACTCCCCCCCCTTCCAACTCCAACCCCTCACCCGTATTTCCATTAAACAAGCACACTAAAAAAGAATACTAAGGCTGCGCAGAAGAACCTAGGAGGAAACACTATCTTAGGGAGCCGTCTGAGTCAAGAGGCGGAAGCCTCTCCCCAGGAACCCGGCCGCTAAAATGGGTGAACTTTGTGTGTGTGTGTGTGTGGCTGTCAGACAACGTGGGAATGCTCTCCCAGATCAACAGTCAGGCTGTCAGACAACAAACACACACACACACACACACACACACACCCCCCCCCACACACACACACACACACACACACACACACACACGTACATCCCGGATCCTGTGACAGGGGCACTGCTAGTGACATTTCCCTGATTTAATTTCAGTGCATCTAATCACAAAACACACTTTCATTTTATAGCAGATCCTCCTGGAGGTGCTTGTGGAGTGGGGGCAGTGATAAAGACACGGGCTCTCTCTGGTCATCTGAGCATTAAAGGTGGGGTGTTTGGTGGGTGACGTGTGTGTCTGTAGAGCAGCTCACTGAGAGCCCATCTTTACAGACCAGGGGCCACCATCTGATTCTTCTCTCCCATCAGTTCTGCTGTTTCTGTGCTAAAGACCCGAGTGCTTCTCTTACCACCAGACTGAAGCTAAGGACATAATCCTGAGCTCTGATCCAAGACAATACTGCCAGCCTGACACAAGACTACAGAAAACTTCTGATAGTTTGAGATACTAGAGCAGCAGCGCCCTCCCTTCCGCTTTGTCCTTGATTAATTCAGATTGAAGTGATGGGAAATGAACTTGAGGAAGTGCTAATTGCGCCTGTCAATTGAATCTGAGCGAACCTCGTCCACAAGGCCTCGGAATCAGTCTTCATTAATTCTGAAGGAGAGGGCGAAGAGGCCGCGCTGGAGAGGACCTTCGCTCACTGGCTGTGTTCTGTCTGATGTTTCAAAATCTTTCAAGGGCGAAGTTTTCGCCGGAGAGCACATCTCCAGACCAGCGTCTCGCACAGAGCAGAATTACACTGAACAGAATATTCACTCATACGTAAATCACGTTTTTTCCCCCGTCGCAGGATTTGAGAAATGGTGGTCGTGGATGGGAGTCAGAAACTGGAACTCAAGAATACTCCGGCATATTTAATCAATCTTTAAAATCATCTTCTCTCTTTTGTCTTTCCAGCGTAAGCCAGCATGATATCTTTAGTAAAGTGCAACAGCTAATTAGTCAACTCAGAGTACAAGGTTACGTTTGAAGAGCCAGGCTATTGACTCTAAACTCATCCGCAGCCATAGTAGCCTTGAGCTTGATACTTAACACAAATCGCTTAAGTCAATGGCTGCGAAATGAAGTGAGGGTTACGCTTAAATGAAGCTCTCTGATTTCACCTGGACCAGGCAATCAGCTAAGCTGATAAATGCAATAGTAATGCACTCTGAAAAGATCCAATCAGGAGCGTTACCATTACAAAGATCCCCTCCATCCAGGAAGAGCCCCAGGTGTTTAATTCATGAACCAATATTTCACCTTCTTTATATTACAATGTGATTACAGAACAGTAACACATTAATGTATAAATCAGTGGAAACAGTCTTGGTGAGGTATAGGGCTTCCACAAGCTTCCAGACCAGCCTCAAAACTCCTTGGCATAGAGTCTTTCAAGTGTAAAACTTTACTCCAGGATGGAGTATCTTTCTCCTTCTTCCATCTTAATTCATTTGGAGTTTGACGACGGTTACAGAGAGCACTGTCTAACACGTCCCATCATTGCCCACATGAGTTGAGTCAGACTGAGATCTGGTGGCTGAAGGCGGTGGCATGTGCTTATGAGGCGTATCATTCATAAAGTCATAAAACCATTCAATGACACTGAGGACCTCTGGTCACTGTAATCTTGGAATAAACCTCCATCATTATGGATGGATAATTTCAAAAAGGCTGTTTGCTCATTAAAGCCTGAGAACTGTTACAGAAACGTCCCATTTTGATGTCAGTGTGAACAGAGCAAAAGTTAATCAAGTAAGGAAAACTTGAAAATATAAAAATATACTTAATTAAGACAGAAATGTGGCGGTGAGCGATGGGAGAGCGTAGCCGCTGAATGTGCCAGTATGAGCCACAGATACCAGCTGTACTCACTGTGCCTCCAGCAGGATCGGGCGCACTGATCAGGGCCCGCCACAGATCGCTCTTCTCACGATGGCCAGCCTCACAAGACTGGCCACAAAAAATATAAATACATAAATAATAATAAAAATAAAATTGCATGTCATGTGGAGGACTCATATCTTCCAGGCTAAAATTGGACACATCCATCCCCAACATTTGTTTCTTTCAGTGAGCGAAGTCTTCACAGTTTTCCCTGGCTGACTGACAAATTCTCCCAGTCTGGTGTATTGCTGTGAGCTCTCTGAAGCACACTCCATCTGGGCCTTGAAAGATGAATTATCCTGATGATAAATTATTTTTGTAAGTGGACTGTACCATGTAAGCCCCTCCCTCTCTATCAGCTGGCAAACCCTGCTCACGGTGTGAGGTCACCAGGCTGTTAAACCGAACTCCGTTGGCATCACACAGGTGGAGGCTTTTTGCAGTTTTCCATGACCTTGGGCATCCAGTTTCATTTTTCAACAAACTCACTCGCCCCACTGCATTTCCAGGGCAAGCGGCGCACTTTTAATCCAACAGGCGGGGGTTCAGAATGAGGACAAGGTTTCCTCCTGGCGATACGCTAACAGATTAGCACCTGTGAATACCCCACGAGGAGAGGAGCCCGGGGTTTTATGATTGAGTGTGTCTCAAGTGCATCTGTGCCAGCTCATGTTTGCTCACATGCAGTGTGCGTGTGTGCTTCTGGTGTGTGTGTGCGTGTGCGCTTCTGGTGTGTGTGTGTGTGCTTCTGGTGCATATGTGTGTGTGCGTGTGCTTCTGGTGCGTGCGTGCGCATGTGTGTGTGTGTGTGTGTGTGTGTGTGTGCTTCTGGTGTGTGTGTGTGTATGTGCGCATATGTGCTTCTGGTGTGTGTGTATGTGTGTGCTTTGGTGTGTGTGTGTGTGTGTGTGTGCTTCTGTGTGTGTGTGTGTGTGTGTGTGTGTGTGTTCAGGGGTCGTACCCTGAGGAAGGACAGGTCGCGGACCACGTCGATGTTGGTGATCTCCAGGTTCCCCATCACCACCTCACAGTTCTCGTAGTACTTGCGCAGGGTCCGGTACTGCTGCTCCAGGTCCGACAGCGTGCTCAGCTTGTTCTCAGTGCCGGTGCAAACTGTTAGGAGACACACAGGCCACAGGAGGCGCTGTTAGCAACAACACACGCAAAAAAAGAAAAAAATAATAATACGGACAGACAGACCATTTCCTCCCGCAGACGGGCAGAGACCTGCCACAGCAGCATACATAATACAGCAGGAAAAGCCCCAAACAGCTGTACCATGAAAAGAAAGTAATTTTCTCATAAGAAATGGAACAAAACACAAATTAAAAATCAATAATCCTTTTATTTGTGTAATATTTCTTAAGAAGCTCAATCTCTTGCCTCAAACAACAATAGATCCAATTTTCCTCAGAAATATTTCCACAGGCAGTATTTTATAGTAACAAATTCCAATAAAATATCATTCCTTTTTCTGAAAAAAAAAAACCTCTCAAAAGATAAACTACTCTTATAAAAAAGAACCGCTAGTGTAAGTTGATCAGTCGGAAAACAGACAGAAGGATGGGGGCTGTGTTGTCAGCCCAGGAAAAAGTGGTGTGTATAATTTAACATAACACAGGAAATTGTGAAGTTGTTAAGAGCCAGTTTTTATAACAGTCAGGCAGGCGGTGATTCATGACCCCTTCAGATTTGTCCGAAATTTTTATATTGATAGATGTATGTTAGAAACAAACAAAAATCACATTTTCTATCCTTAATAGGGACTGCTTTTTTTTTTTTAGGGGGTCCTGGAATATTGGGGTCAAAATCAGCCAAAATGGCAAAATCACCAAAATTGGGTTTTTGAATGCCTGTATTTCTGTGCACCCCGAGTGAGCCAAATTGATTTTCATTTGTGCAAGTCTATCGGGTATGGACGCTCCAAAAATGTGAAAACTTTGGCGGCTGACTTAGGGCGCAGCCCATGGGTGGCGCTGCAAATCACTACTTTTTGTAATTATGTACACTTTCCCAGGGGTTGTGTGGCTTGCGCACCAAGTCAGCCAAGGTATTTTATGCACGTCATGATAGATCAGCACCTCTTATTTGGATTTGGACAAAAATTTTGACTGACTTAGCGACAAGTATAGGGGGCTTTTTTGCGAAAAGGTGAAATTACCACATTTGCACACCGATTTCTCCATGCGCCCCAAGTCAAAAGTGATGAACTATGGCTCATGTTGACACTCAGCATCTCTAGTGTCAGTGGTAGAGAGTTATGTGGCTGGTTTCGGGATTAACCCTTTTTGCACCATTTTTCTTGGGCCACTTCACGAAAAAGCCGAATATGGTAAGCTGGGAACTTTCTCCAATTTTCATTAAACTTGCAGGATTTGCTTCCTTAACTGGGGGAAAGGTGTTCTGTAAGTTTGAGTGCAGTGTGGCAAGCCACTTTGTTTATAGGCTGCCACTTGGTGGCAAAATTGGAACTAAACCTCAAAAAATAGCGCTTTCAAGTAACCTTATATCTCATAAAGTAAAGGAAGCAAATCCTGCAAGTTTCATGAAAATCGGAGAAAGTTCCCAGTTTATCATATTTGGCTTTTTTCGTGAAGTGGCCTGACAAGAATGGTGCAAAAAGGGTTAATACCGAAACCAGCCATGGAACTCTCTTTACCACTGACACTAGAGATGCTGAGTGACAACATGAGCCATATTTCATTAATTTTGACTTAGGGTGCATGGAGAAATCGCTGTGTGAAAATGTGGTAATTTCACCTTTCGGCAGCAAAAAGCGCCCCCTATACTTGTGCGCCCTTAGTCAGCCGCCATAATTTTCATCCAAATCCAAATAAGAGGTGCTGATCTATCATGACGTGCATAAAACACCTTGGCTGACTTAGGGCGCAAGCCACACAACCCCTGGGAAAGTGTGCATAATTACAAAAAGTAGTGATTTGCAGCGCCACCCATGGGCTGTGCCCTAAGTCAGCCGCCAAAATTCTCACATTTTTGGAGAGTCCATACCCGATAGACTTGCACAAATGGAAATCAATTTGGCTCACTCAGGGCGCACAGAAATACAGGCATTCAAAAACCTAATTTTAGTGATTTTGCCATTTTGGCTGATTTTGACCCCGATATTCCAGGACCCCTAAAAAAAAAAAAAAAAAAAAAAAAAAAGCAGTCCCTATTAAGGATAGAAAATGTGATTTTTGTTCGTTTCTAACATACATCTATCAATAAAAAAAATTTTGGACAAATCCGAAGGGGTCATGAATCAGCCTCTAATAGAAATCTGCCTGACTCTTATAAAAATTGGCTCTTAACTAGTAAATGTTAAAGGTCAACCCTGCTGAGTCTCACCCCAGGTTCAGGTGCCATTTGAAGAGTGAAGATAATCAGTATCCTGTTGTTGTTGTAACAAGGAAAATGCTGCTGAGGAAAATGATCAACCATCAATAATGAAACCACCCTTTTCCTGCTCAGGGCTGTGGTGAGCAGGTTCTGATCCAGAATATAACGGATGAAACACAGGAATTCGCCCTGCAGTTTCCTGACCCATCACTCATATCAACAGCCTGTGTCGAGTTTCCATGGAAATGCATGTTTGTTTTGGACTGTGAGATGAAACCAAAGAAGCTCCCACAGTCCTGCTCTGATACAATTTCTCTTTTTCAAATGGTTGAGTTCGGAGGTCAGGAAGTGAACTGAAGGCTAGAAAATGGCCGACCATCATCTGCATTACCACTCTCACATGATCTGATTCGCTATCACTGCCATGGTATACGTTCTTTTGCCGGCGAGCTTAACTTCTCGCGCGAAATCAATCCTGACAGGTGAGGCATCAATCTAAGATTGGTTTAGTTATGTTGTATCTTTCATGTTCCAATCCTTGATCTTTATATCTTAGATGGTCTGATTCCACAGCAATGCCCTCAGCTACTCCCAAAATCATAGCTTTTCAGGCTTGAATGACTAGTCATCAGCCTGAATTTTTCAGCAAATGCATTCATTGACACCACCGACAGCTATTGTAAGAACAAGTAGTTCATTTTTGATTAGTTTGGCATTTAGTCCAATACCCAATCAGGTCTTTGTGCTGCTCATAGCTGCATTACTGCAGCAACCAAAGTCATCAATAATATCTGAAAGGTCAACTGATCATAAGAACTTCAGGCAGCACTTTTATTCAACTTTTAAAAAGTGTTTTAATTCTGACCTTCACTCCATTTCACTCTAAAAACTGTTTCAGCTTTAACAGTCTGGATGTCAAGGGCTCGTCTTCTCCTCACTGAAGATTAAAAACTGATGGTTTTCATAACAAATGTCAGATTCTCCTCCATTTGCAACATGCACACATCCTCTGTTCCATAATACAAGCACTGAGGCATCAGAATTAATGAAAATCAGCTTCAAATTACATATTACACAACCCATCTGTTTTAACTCAATACAGACCATGGTCATATGCAAGGCCATGGGTGAAAATTACTCCCATAATCCTGAAAGGTATACTGTAGAGAAAGAAAAAAAAATCATATTTGTCATTGCTTGTAAAAAAAATAATTACTCAGCATCTGTTGCAGATAAAAACAAAGAAATGAAAGGCAGAAGTTAGTACAGATAGCAACATTTGAAAAGTTAGGAGGTTTTTCAGAAATCATATCACAATTGACACTGCTACAGTGTAAGAACTATAGTTCAGCACTTTGCAATATCTGTCAATATGTGAAAAGTACTGCTCTACAATGCCTCCCAAACTTCTCAGAACAGCGAGGCCGGTAAAAACAGGGCACCAACCATGACGCACAAGCCCACACACCCCACACTCACACACACAGGCAAACATGCAAACACACACACACACCCTCCCCATCTCTCCTCACTCCTCCGTGGGGCCGGAGATACAGGTCTCTGCAAACGAGCCTCTCAGGATAAGCTCAGTCCCGTCTGCCACTGAGGCCCTCAGTCAAATCAGATGAATGTTGGGTTTTTGCTTTGTCCTCATTTATTCATGTATTTATGTAGCTATCGGCGGATTTACTTTATTTACAAGGTCTGTGCAGACTGTGAGAAGTCCCTGCCCACAGGACAATAAAGCACTGTATTATTGTACTGCATAGTCATCCTAATATCCAAAGAACATGGCACCAAATGTGTCGTTAGGGAAGTCTAACAAATCACCATCTTCAAATGACTCATCTACAGAACCCTGTCACGAGGGTCATCATTAACTTCGTCTAAATCCTCAATGTCAGTGCAACAAATCTGGTGTAGACATCCTCAGTATCACGGTCATCACTACGCTCATCGACGGTTGACCACAGTACAGTTCAGGCAGTCCAATACATCTCAAACGCATTTCAGGACATAACCCCATCATCTCAGTATGTCTAAACCCAAACTTGCTTTCAAACTTTCCTCACCAATGTGTTTAATTTGCCAGCGAATGGCAGCATTTTTGGTGAAGCTCAGTGGTGTTTCGATAGCCGTTACAATTCACTAGTTGCACCTAAAAACCGAGAAAGTGCACCTTTTTCTGAGAAATTCCTATAAAAACTTAGAATACACCGAGGTTTACTGAAGATTTGAGGCCAACTCGGTTAACCTCGGAAAAATTTCACCGAGGTAGACTGAAGTTTGTCTGCTAGGCCTGTGCTCACACCAGAACAAAGGGGAGGTGTGAAGACAGTCAAAACACATGCCTCATTAAAGACCTCCCTCCAGTGCTGCAGTCAAAACACCAACTAATTATGCAAATTACCAGCAGTGCATGTTCAATGAGGTGCAGTGTAATTAAGCCAGGCCCTAGATGCAGTCTGGATGAAGTACAGGCTTACAGTACTGGCCATTCCAAAGTTCCCCAATCCGAAATTCGCTGAATTTTCAGTGATAATTTGTTTTGCGAATTTTCCTGAATTTTTTTTTGGCTATCAAATTTTTAATGGAAAACTATCCAAAAAATTTCAGCCACCGAAAAATTTTCAGATATATGAAAAAACATGAATATTCGCCGAATTTCGTGGGAACTTTGGAATGGCCAGTACTGTAGTTCAGCCTGCTGTGTCGGTGCTGCATACAGGAACTGGCAAAGGGCAGACCACCACCAATATATTAAGAACAACAAAAACATGTTCAGTATTCAGAATATATTCAATCTGCAAAAGCTCCAATTTGCAAACAAATCAGACACACAATGTAATTTTTAAAAGAGGCACCTTGAGAGAAAGTGAACATCGAGGTGTTGTCCAAACTTAACTAAACCGGACAGACTTCGGGATACCTCGGTAAAATTTTTCAAAGGTTAACAGAGTTGGCCTCAAATCTTCAGTTAACCTCGGCGTGTTCTAAGTTTTTGTAGGAATTTCTCGGAAAAAGGTGCACTTTCTTGGTTTTTAGGTGGTAGTAGTGATTTAACAGTGAAAATTTTTATTGCACCAGCAGCCACAGAGTAAACCCACTACATGCTGGTAACTCCTTTCATTTACCTTTACATTTCAATAAACATTCTTTAACCCTTAGAGCATTAAATGCAACTATTGTTGCTCAATGATGTAAGCTATCTAAATCACAGCTGTTGAAAACCCATCATGTGGCGACTTGTATAAAAGAGCTCCCACAGGGGAGTTCTTTTAAAAAAAAATAAGTTGCCACATGATAGGTTTGCAACAGCAAAGGATAATTAAATTTATATATTTTTTAATTAATTTCAGCAAGGGTTAAAGTGTATTCATACATAAGTTAACACATGGATTTTCATTTCTTATCACATACTCACTTTTATTAGTTGATGGCATAAGTTATCAAAATTGGGTGCCCACATTTTGTTTAACTTTGTCAGTTCTGCTGTTGGTTATTGAAGTTCTGGTTCTTGTTAGAGTTACCTGTGGCTGCTGTGGGCGTCTTGGCTGGGGAGATAAAAGAGGGACAAGCTGCATATGACTCCCCTAAAGAGCCTGAGGGAGGCGATTGGGCTGTACCACTTCCTCCAGCAGCATAGGGGGAGCATGAAGATGTTGGCGTTGTTTTACTAATATGTTTCTTTTCAGTACTTTTATATAGTTGATATTATTGTTCTGTTAGAATGTTTAGGGTTTTGTGAGCAGTATTAGGCTGACCATTTTGTGCTTATTGCATTTTGTTAAATTGTTATGTTTAATTCTATCCCCTGTGTGTGTAAATGGTCTGATCAGCCACAATATAAGTTTCCCTCATGCCTGAGAGGTCAGTTTGTGCTGTTCAAATCTCTTCTGTTTGGTTTTAGATAGGGATGGCAAATTTGAAGTTTCAAAACATTTAAATCATTGTTTCGAAATGTTTTGAAACATTTCAAAACTTGCTTGCTCAGCATTGGCATCCACTGGCAGAAGTTGTCATTGCAGCTTTTAATTATTGTTGGTGTTGATGTGCTGAAGCCCCCCCCCTTTCAAAAATCCAAAAATATTAATAGTTCTGACAGAGGCACAATCAGTAAATTATTTATTTTTTGTACGGTATGACTATTTCTTATTGTATGGCACAGTTTGTTTATTTTGCCGTTAAACGTTCACATTCATTCATTGAGAATGATTGTGTCAGGTCAGCCTTTTGCACTTAACAAAAATATAAATGCCCCATTTGACTCTTTTAAACTTTAATTGGCATTAAGGGTTTTACAATATATTAAGTCATACACAATTCATTTTATTGTTCAATATGCAACAGATTACTGTTCATTAAAGCAAGATAGTGGCGTATGGCGATCAGGGATACTCGTTGACACGGTTGGGATCACGATGAGGATGACGAGTGTGTAGGTTCGCTTCTCTCAGGCGGTTCGGGACAGTTTGAGGTGTGATATGTCTGTTGTGCAGACAACAGTTTCATCTGCTGTGCGTGTTGCTGGTCTGAGGCGATCACGTGAAGAAGCCGGATGTGACGATCTTGTGCTCGTGTGGTCACACGTGGACAACGAGGGTGAAGTCGATTTGCTGCACTGCCAGTCTGTCTAAAACGAACTCTTAAACCGCCAATTGTCCGATAGTGAACCAGAGCAACCGCTCTGGTGGACATTCCTGCATCCAGCATTCCTATGGCGCGTTCCCGCATGATTTTCGACATTTGTGGCATGGTGACTTTTGATGAAATTTGACATTTTGGGGTGGCCTTTTATTGTCCCCAGTTTTAGGGAGTGTCTGAGTTCTGTTCACGCTGTTTGAGCAGCGTCTGCACATGCCACACCTGTGTTGTGGGTGGAGTCAATGCATCACTGAGCAAGTGCTCACTGGCAGAGATGAACACAAATGTTGTACAAATCAAGACAAATAACCATTTTGCACAATTAAGACATTATCAGCTCATTTAGGGTAACGCATTTCATGTCACATAAATAATTTACATGGGGTGTTTATATTTTTGTTCAGTGTATATATAAATGGACTTGACAGTTACAATTTTTGATTCTGCCTAGTTGGTATTGCACCTCATTGAGATTATACAGATCAATAAAATGTACTATAAAAATTTAGATTCAGAAACATTTTTCTCAAAGATTTTTATTCAGGGATAAAATTTGCTCCACATTTTTTTCTGATTCAGCTGGCTTCTCTGCCTCTCTACCATCTGGAATCAAATTACAAGTTTATTTAAAAAAAAAAAAACAAATAAAAAAACACTAGCCGATACCTGTGCTACGCACAGTTGATTGAATTAGCCGGTTTTACCTGCAAAAACGGCTTCAACATGCAGTTTTCACTTCAGAACTAAGTTCGAAACCTAACGCATCGTCTTTGTCGCACAGTAAAACTAGTGTATGAGGAAAACAGACTCATTATTCACGGTGGTTTCGGAGGAGATGTGTGAAATTACGCAAATCGCAAACTCAGTAATAATATAGATGCTTCAACTTATTGACACATTGAAAAGAGTACCTGGCAAGCTTTAGAAAATCTCTCTCTCTCTCTCTCGCTCTCTCTCTCTCTCTCTCTCTCTCTCTCAAACTCAACGAAACAAAATACCTCAAACATATTTCCCATGGCAATTTAAAACCTTTTGCGGTGGACTAATAGCGATCACGTGACGTTTCGAAATATCTCTCGAACACCGCGTCGGAACCAAAAGTGTTAAAACGTTTTGAAACCGTTCGAACTTCGGTGTCGAAATTGCCATCTCTAGTTTAGACCTTTTTTTGGGCCCAGAGGTATTATCTGAAGTTGTTTTGTTTTTTTTTTTAACCAAAAATCTGTGTGTCTTATGTTTACCAGCTCAATCCCTGATATGGGAATATCTCACCTATCTTGGGAGGAGCATTCTTTCATAATTGTCAATGGCAGGGAAGGGGTTCAAAGATGGTCATATAATCAAATCCAAAATGGACCTTGCGTCCAATCTGAAAGAATGAGGTACGTCACAATTGCTGCGATGTGCTAAAGCCAAATTTAGCATCAACTCTGTTCAGATCAACACACTTGTCATAACAGCTGACCTGCACACTGGCATAGATTAATAAGCTAAGGAATCCAATATCTCACCCCTACTCTATATGTGAGATTCATTTTACCAGTAACCAGGGGCGGGCGGTGGACGGAAAACTGGGGGGACGGGGGGGGACGAAAAACATCCCTTGTAACAAATGAGATTAGTGACCCGATTTCAATCATTGTTCTTGGTCAACATGTTAGTTTCCCTTATAATGAAATGTTTAGGCGAGTGAATAATAAATTCTATAAAATGTTTAATTCACATGCCTTAATAGGCAACTCTTCACAAAAAACCACTGTGGATTTTCCGCGTTATATTTGTCACATCCTAAGCAAGTCGTCAAACCTGTGCGTAATGATTGTTTAATTGAAAAAGATTGAAATGCGCTCTTTTTTTTTTTGCATTCAACCGGTGCGGTTGATTTCTCGTCTTAATGAAGACAATTAGCTACACCTGAGAGGGGAGAGTTCAAGTGTCTTTTACCGGGGAAATTGACTGCAAACAGATCAAGACTAATAAGCAGTTTAAAGACATGTTTATCGCTGTCCTTATTCTCTGTCCACCGCCCGCCACTGCCAATAACCCCCCGACCCAGAATAACCTCAAATTCACCCCAGCACACTGATGGTACCTTCAGAGGTTGTAATATAATGTCATCAATCAAATACTCTGTAGCCACTGCATACCCGGAGCAAATTGCAGGATCAATTCAAACTGGATGCCTCTACAACAGGGGTGGGGAACCTTCTCCAGAAAGAGCCACTGTGGGTGCAGACTTTCATACCAACCAAGCTGCTGCACACCTGACTCTACTAATCAAGGCCCTTAACAAACATTCTAGAGGTTGATTAGTAGAGTCAGGTGTGTAGCAGCTTGGTTGGCATGAAAGGCTGCACCCACATCGGCCCTTTGTGGAGAAGGTTCCCCACCCTGATCTACAACATCTACTACGTTTGAAGGGTACAGTCAGGCTGATATAAATATATAGTTGTGCTTATTCTGTAGCATATATGGCCTAGACTTTATCCACTCAATGGCCCTGAACTGAGTAGAGCTGTAACAATTGATTGATTTATCGATTGAACAAAAATTAGTTGCAAACTATTTTGATAATAGATGAATCATTTCAGTCATTTTTCAAACAAAAATGTCAAAAATTTTCTGGTTCCAGCATTTTAAATGTATGAATTACCTGATTTTTTTGTTATTAATGATAATAAATGAAGAGTCTTTGGGTTTTGGACTGCTGTCGGACAAAAGGTTTGATTTGAAGACGTCACTTTGGGTTCTGGGAAATTGTGACGAGCAGTTTTCACAATTTTTTCACGTTACAGAAGAAGCAATTAATCGTGATAATAATCAGCAGATTAATCGACAATTAAAATAATTGTGAGATGCAGCCCTAGAGCTGAGTGTTTCCTTACACTGGCTCTATCAGTCGGCAACACTGTACTTCTGCGCAGTCTAAGCTGACGCGATGGCTGGCGTACGCTCATTTTCACATGAAACGTGTTAAAGTGAACAGCTGGTTCTTTAGAGAACCACAGCTGATATTCTGAGAGACCCTTAAGCCCAGGACAATAATGCTGCATTTAAGGCAATTCGGAAGGAAGGAAAACGAGTTCCACCCTGGAATTAACGATTTCGGTGTAAGATCATCTCGGAATTTTTACAAAAAAAAAATTGGGCATCATTTCAGAGCTCAGAGTTCATGCCACACAACAGGAATGAAGTTTATTGTTGTTACAGGTAAGACTGTCACGATACAACAATGTTTGATGGCTGTTTCCTCGGTCCAAGGAACAGTGGGAAGGTTGCCGTTGGTGGCATGATTTCTGGTGGCTATGTAGACCAATATGGGACCTACACACTCTGGCACAAAATGGGCATGGAAATCCCTGTGAAGGGCGGCTCTGAGCGACAGCAGCTTTCCTCCTTCTGTGGTTCTCTTCAATGGCAGCTTTCCTTTCCGCTTCAAAGAGGTCACAGCCTCGTTTTAAGGTTGCTCTCCACCTTGACTAGTCCATGGCGATATTCTGCCAGTCCTTTTCAGGAATACCTGCTGCATTCAGCTGGCGCTTTGAGCTGGTCCTTAAAACGCTTACAGGGGGCTCCTCTTTTACGCTTGCCCTGACACAACTCACCGTAGAACACAGCTTTGAGCAATCGGGTATCATCCATACGTGTCACATGTCCTGCCCACCGTAGCTGTCTGGTCAATAGGATGGCTTTGATACTGGGGATGTTGTCTCGTTCAAGGACTTCAATGTTTGTCTTGTAGTCCTGCCATTTGATGCCTATTATGGAACAAAGGCATCTCTGGTGAAAACGTTCCAAAAGCTTCACACGCTTCCAGTGCAGAACCCAGGCTTCCGCTCTGAAAAGGACAACAATGTTTACTGCCTTTTAAAACATCATCTGTGCTGTGGTTGCACGTACCTGTTTTTTTAATGATTGCAGCAATGCCTGATATTAGTTCCCTCACAACTATGTTTAACAAATATTATGGCTAATTGGCTACAGCAGTGACAGCAGACCATGCAAATACTCCTGTGGGGATTCGTGTCATTCTGTTGACACATTAACGGCGTGAGCGCAAATGAAGTGGCGTGTCCTAAGTTCCTTGTCGAGATTTCCAACTTCTGCGTTGTCTTGAAGGCAGCATATGCAAAACAAATCGTGCTGTTATTTGCGCTAAACTTAGACCAAAGAGAAATCTGTTTCATCAAACATGAAAATAAGGCCTAGCCTTGTGTGTCAGTCTTGTACTGACTGCCCAAATCCAGCCACTGTGGTTTATAGCCGGTAACTCGTGACGTCAGGCTCACAGGGTTTTTTTGAGTAAAACAAGGGATCAACAATCTTAAATAAATGTGTCTTTGCCTCTCAAGGTGCTCCTGTGTGCGGTAGTGATGGGGACAGTGTGGTGTGAGACACGTGTCCCTGTCAGTCCTCAGTGAAAAGGCTTCTGTCTCACAACTCTATGAAACAACTTAAAGCGGGAACAGGAGCTCTCGGCTGTAAACATACACTGTTCCCAGACGTCAAAAACACACACCTTTATTTCCATCACTCATCAACATTACTAAAAATGAGTCAGATTTCTCACACGCAATGGCTACAATATGAGAAGAATAAAACTATAGAGACAGCAGTAATAAGAGCCCTGTATCCCTGGGGCAGTTTGAATAGATTACAGAAGAGCTGTGTGAGAGAGGCAGTGAACATTATCACCTGTGACAGGCTTCACATTCTAATATAAACCAGGCTAGAGGATCAGGAGAGAAGATTCAAATCACAGCTTCTCACCAGCAGCCTCCTCGAGCAGAGAGTCGCACTCATTTCATGTGTACCCATCCCTCACGCTCAATGATGGATGTGTAAATGTATAATGTGTGTGTGTTTTTCTTTTTTAGTGGTAACAGTTGTCGAATGCATATTTCAGGCTGAATTAAATGCACTTTTCCCCTTTTAATAAATGAGTGATTGCGGCAATACATCATAAAGATAAATGTAATATTTTTTCCCATTATATAGCGAGATAAAAAGCCTTGCGGAAGCGGTTATATGCATTCACACTGAGATATTGATTATGCATCTGATACTGCAGGGATTTCAGGCTTCATTCTTCATGAGCAATAAGTTTTCAAAGACGTATCTCCGCTAAGCAGATAAAAAGTTGTGCTGCTGCCTGGGTGTGTTGCTGCCTTTTCATAATTAAAAACCTCTCCTCTCACTTTGAGTCGTGTTGCACCAGATCCACAGTAATGCCTAATGCATGCAGTGCAGTCATGACCTCATGCCTCTGACCTCAAACCTCCAATTTCCACACGGTCAGTCCTGTCTGCATTAATGATGAGTTAGCCATCATTAAAAATCCACCATTTCACTCAAAATAGTAATTATTCGAAACAGCAGAGACACTGGATTTTCATCAGAAGCTTAATAACTCACTATAGAGAATGTAGAAAGTGAATCAGTGATTTATAGTGCCAGCCTATTGCTGCTCACTTTCATTATATCATCCAACCAATCAGGGCTGGGCCTTAAAACATGGAGCCTGCCTTCCGTGCACGCACACGTACGCGCGCACACACACACACACGCACACACACGAATGCCTCCAGACACTGGCAGGAGACCTGAGTACCCAGAGGAACCCATAGATACACTGGGAGAACATGGAGACTCCACACAGAAAGGCTCCCGGCTGAACCCATCACCTTCATCATGTGAGGCAGATCCACTCCCAGTGGAACGATAGAGCCACTGAAGAGTCTTAAGAGTTCAAGAGTCTGATTTGAAAGGTTTGCAAAGTTTTTCCTTTCGGGTCTGTTAATGATCGAGCAAACATTCTGTACAGAACTTTAAAAGCGCAGTAATCGTGTCATGATTTATGTGGTTTTTCCAAGTATTGTACATTTGTACCTCACATTGTAGATGAAGAGCAGATGGTTTACAGTGACCAGACGACGCAAAGAGTGAGTGATCCTGAAGGTTCATGGGCTTTTTCTTGCCACAGTGCTTTAGAGTGGAGCTCCATGTCTGTAATACTGTATGGGTTTGAGCAGCAGAATAACTGAATTAATAGTGATTCTAACTGCTCTCAAATCATATGCATATTTGCCTGTTTCACTGGGTTCTCGCCATTTAGAGGGTTATTATTTAACACAAAACCGCTTCACTGAAAAAAAAAAAAACAGCCTACAGCATTAAAGGCATTGTTACTATCAAACCACTGAACTGGGATTACAAAAAACATTTCTCATTTTGTTTTCTATGTAAACTCCAAGAGTTATTCTGAGTAGCTGTTTTAAATAGAGCAGCATCTCAACAGGGACACTGACAGTCACACCGGCCACCTCTGTGGACATACGGATGACCCTGAAGCGCGCGCGCGCATGTGTGTGTGTGTGTGTGTGTTTGTGTGTGTGTGGGAACACACTGCTGAAACATTGACTCGCTCACAAAGGCGCTGCAGACTCCCACAATGCAACACTGCAGTACAATATAGCCCCAAAAACATAGCCACCCCATCCAAGAAACAACCGCCGCAACAGACCATAAATCTAGTCATTTCTTTCATTCTGTAGAGAGATATATGGACAGGCAGAATTCTTGTCTGTAAAGACAGTCATAAAGGTTGGATCTGCTCAATATCCCATTATAAGCCGGTGGCAATATCCTCTGAATAACAGGGTTATAGTCCTGATATAATTCTATATTGCAAGTCCTGGGTCGCGGGGGAGCTGGAGCCTATCCCAGCTGACTCTGGGCGAAAGGCAGGGACCCACCCTGGACAGCTCACCAATCCATCACAGGGCACACACACCATTCACACACCATTCACTCACACACTCACACCTAGGACCAATTTGGAGTCTCCAATCAGGCTGATGTAAATATTCTCTGGACTGTGGGAGGAAACCGGAGCGCCCGAAGGAAACCCACGCGAACACGGAGAGAACACGCAAACCCACATAGTACAGACTTATTCAGTTCATCCATAAATCAGCACGGCTGGAGAGCGGATCAAATGCTCATCGCGCTGAGAACGGTGGCCAAGGCAGAAATCAGCATTTCAAGGCGACTGAAAAACAGGTACATACTGTATGTCCCTTTAAAACAGCACAGAGTTAGTGATTGACCAGGAAAAGGTTTTCACCTTTTTTTGAAATTGACCTGACCTCATGTTCAGTGAAGAACAGGTGTCAGTTTTTCATGCTTCAGTGGACTTTCTCTTAGGGTCATTCCATATGAAATCAACCAAATTCCAGGAACTTCCCAGTGCCATGGTCATGGATTTCTTTTAAATTTTAATAGAATGTTGTATATGAAGCCAAATGAAGAAATACCAAGTTTTAGCTCAATACCCCCAGCAGTTTTAATTTTCTGGGGGGCAAAAAAGTGGGCGTGGCACCCTCAGATGCAGCAAAATGAATTACAGCCATTTTCATGGGGCCATAACTCAAAAACTTAGACAGATATGGACTTCATTTTTTTCAGGAATTATTAACCTTCCGCAAGTAAACAATTTACAAGTAAAAAGAACAAAATTAACCCATTCATGTCTATGCTGTTGTCGTTAAAAAACAGGCAGAACCCAAAATTTGGCACATGTCAGGTGGCCCTTTCACCTGAACAGAATGAGAAATCTCAAAATGTTTTGTCTCTTAGGGTAAGTGCACATACTCAGGTCTCCATTGGAATATGTTTTTGAACGAAGACAGCAGAGACATGAATTGGTTAATTTTGTTCCTTTTACTTGTAAATTGTTTACTTATGGAAGATTAATAATTCCTGAAAAAAAATGAAGTCCACATCTGTACTAGTTTTTGAGTTATGGCCCCATGAAAATGGCTATAATTCATTTTGCTGCATCTGAGAGTGCCACGCCCACTTTTTTTGACCCCCCCCAGAAAATGAAAACCGCTGGGGGTATTGAGCTAAAACTTGGTATTTCTTCATTTGGCCCCAAGTACAACATTCTACCAAAATTTAAGGGAAATCCAAGACCATGACACTGGGAGCCCTGGTTGATTTCATATGGAATGACCCCTTATTCTCTCAGTAGGAGAGTTATCATATTAAATTTTGTGTGGAACCACATTGAAAACAGGAGGGCGTTTTATCTCAACACCAACCATCACACGATAACTGTATTTTAGACCTTTCCATGAACAACAATGGTCACTCAAACCTGTCTTTCATCCTCTATTTCAACCAAATAATTTCACTGATCACGTGAGCAGGGTGGGCAAAGCTACCCATTTCTTACTCTGTGGGACCTGAGTATCAGAGCAGTTTTTTTGTGGAAAAGAAAAATAGAAACTAGATGGCACTCGGACAGCGCATGACCTCAGCTGTTGTAAAATTCATTGGTGGATGAAGTCGGATTGGATATTATCCTAGCCTAAAGCATTTACTATCCAACTACAAACTACGAACAACTACGAACTATGAACTATGAACAAATAATTTGACGGCTGGCATGGGTGATACGATCACGTGACGCTGGTGCTCGTCAGTGCCAACTTTACGCATTTGAAAATTCTTTCAGATCCTGGATTAAGAATATGAGTCAGACCTTCACCAAAACTTAATCACTTCCTCCACAGTATTGTATCTATCGACATACAAAATCTCACCGACATCCATCCAGAGCTTTTTGAGATATCCTGTTATCTGATGAATGACAAACAAACAAACAAACGCCGGTTAAAAAACATTATCTCCTGGTGGAGGAATAATCCGTTAGAACAAGTGTTTTCCTGTATTGATTTAGGAGAGTGCATCCTGTCCAATTTCAGTTTGGCTACGATGCTTTACTTCTGTATAATTATTGTTTATACAGCCAAACTCTAGCCGTGACTGCCCTAGGCCTGGTCCTGATCCCGCTTCCAAATTTAGCTCCCATCTGTGGGAGCCTCACTCACTGGGTACACAGGGCAAACAGAAATTTACTCCAGTCCTGTACGCTTATAGCAGCTTCCCATCATGCACTGCTCACAGCCCATTCATCATCATCTCAGGGGTGAGGCTGCACTGATGAAATTTGACGGAGGGCCCGTTTGAATATCTGTGCTTCTGTCATGAGTGCCCAAAATGGCCGCATCGTGGGCACACTCGACCTGCACTCCTGGCACTCGTCTCCGCCAGCTGTACCCTAGCGAGACGGGCATTTACTGACCATCGCTTCTCAATCTAATCCACTCCCGCTGCAGGAGTCCACGATAATCTGCCATTTTATTGCTAAAGGGAGGAACGTAAACAGGAGACTGGTAGCGGAAAGCACAGCACACAACATGCAGCCAATAAAATCAAGCACAAGGACCGAACTGGATTCTGAGGCACGCAAGCGAGCAGCAGGCTTTCGAAGGATATAGCAAGAGTCTGAAAATAGAGCGCTATGTCTCAGATATAAACCGCTGCACAGCGGGAGCGCCATCAGCCGTGTACTGCAGGGGCTGTGACTATAGAGTTACTCATAAAAAATTATTGCCAATATTATCATTTCTGGATATTCCTGCAGATAAAGTAGAGAAGCAGCAATGAAGCACTTTCTCATGCTTTTAAGACTGCGCCATGACTTGAGGGATCTGAATTGCATAGTGAACCCCAGCTCAAGTAACTGCCTCAACACAGACTTTGCCATTTGGGGAACAGATAGAACACATGAAACACTGTGGATCAGGAGCCTGCATTAAACTTTGGGCCAGTTTTACTTTATATCCATCAGCCATAATAATTTTTTATTATTTTAAGTTGTTCCAGACAAGATAAATTTGCTTATTAATCACAGTGATTTCAATCACCTGGATGTTTCATGCAAGAATGGACAATATAACTACAGATAAGCTGAAAAAAAGATTCATCCCGTCCAGTTTAAGGCTCTTTAAGCATGATGAATGAACAGCTTGGATAAATTTTCTACAAGGTAGTCAGTTGCAATCAGCACTCGTTTCTTTGCTTGTTTCTCAAAAATCACCAGCAGTAAACATTTTGGAAGCTGCAATCATCAGGAATTCAGAATGCAATAGCAGCACAATACAAACAGACTAAAAACTGTGCAACACGGAGCCTTTGAAAGCCACACAACGAGGGCAATAACGTGCCACTATATATTTCCGCATGGGGGGTGGGGTGTTGCATACTGATGTCTGCAGCTCATCATGCCAGCCTGACACAGGATAGAGGACTGAACAGGACAAAATGAACTCTATTGTGCCCTCTAGTGGAAGTTACGCTGTGAAATGCAACGTATAGACCAACATAGCCAGCTAACAGAGAAGAGTATGACTGACTGAACAAGCCGAGCTGAGTGTGGAGAGAGTCCCACTACAGCCCTTAACTGATTATTAATAAATAGCGACATACACCTATGGCAATGTACAGGTATGCTAACTACCATTCCTTGTGTTACTGCAGCGGTGATTGTTATGCATACCTGCATAACAATTCAAGGTCACTGTGCCAAGGTCAAAGGTCAAATCCACTAAAGACCCTTACGTTGCACACATACCCCTCACAAAGCACCTGCATACCAAATTTGAAGCTCCTGTGACTGATATTTTCGAAGATATGGCCTGGACAAACCATAGAGCCACCGCCCGCCCACCTGCTCACCCAGACGCCTGGGGTAGAACAATAAAAAGGTAACCACCACATCTTATTTATTGATTCATTCATTCATTCATTTTTTTTTAAAGACAGCTCTTTTTGTTCCC
This sequence comes from Gymnothorax javanicus, assembly GCA_029692085.1. Taxonomy (NCBI): domain Eukaryota; kingdom Metazoa; phylum Chordata; class Actinopteri; order Anguilliformes; family Muraenidae; genus Gymnothorax; species Gymnothorax javanicus. The sequence continues at coordinate 1,492,728 of CM056205.1, read as the reverse complement.
AATAATGCATCCAAAAAATAAATAAATCAGTAAACAAATACAAAAATTATGGATTTTCTTTTTCTGAAAATGCATTAAATACTGTTTTCCAGCCATATAAGGCTTTCAGTTATAAATAACAGGGACTTGAGTAAGTCAGGGTCCATTCATCCATCCAGTACCATTCTAATTCCTGCTTAGGGGCTGAGGCTCACCCCAGTTTACATTGGGCAGACACTTCGGACTGGTTACCAACCCACACAAAGATGATCAACGGTGTATTGACCCAATACCAGAGCCTGTTCAAAGATTCTGTCTGATTCTTTTGTGCGCACCCCCTCCACATTTGGTTTGGTTTCCTTAACAAGCTGCAGACGCTCAGTATTTGCAACATCACAACATCACGCAGAGTAAATTCATTAGACTCCAAAGATTAGTAATAGTCAGTATTACTGATGCTATATCAAGCTTAATGTGAGGCTGATCTGGTAAATGAACACATTTAAATTGGAGTGAAAGGAAACTCAACACACCCAGAAATAATTCCCAGCACAGCAGTTTAATTAAAATTCCACAAAGAAGGAAATATAAATTTGAGAGAAAAGTTGAGAACTGCACCATTAAGCATGCTGTAAACGCAGAACCTGGAGCATAAACAACACTGTCCACTGAATCGAAATGGCTGCTTTGCATCCAGCTATAGCCTTTATGCTGTCGAGGTATTGAAATATTCATTAATGGTACAGAATTTGCTATGTACTGGTGTCGTCACTGTGCCTGTACTTCCTTTGAATCATTTCATATAGCAGCATTGCGTCACTGTTGTGTCAAAGTCTCAACACATTTTAAAAGGTAAAGATCAGCATAAATCATGGAATGCTGAATAAGCATTAGCCTATGGAAGCAATATAAACCATCTATTAAAGATCTTTCTCACTTATTATGAAGTTGAAACAGCCCTTAAGTTTCCCTTAAGTAACACTTCAAACTACTAAACTACTCAATAATGAATAAGTTAATACCTTAGTTAATATAAACACAACAAGTAAATTATACTTGGCACATTAGAAACTTGTTCATTATTTGTAACTGAATGTTCTTACTGCAGTAGCAAATGTTCCCTTGTTGTAAAGTTACCAGAACTTCTGACATAGAAGTTAATAGCGATAGATAAATGACAATGAGAAAAGCTAATGTTACAACTCAGTATGATGGGCAACCACTAATTATCTAAAACCAAATCCCACGAAAATAACCTTCACACAGAAACTGCTATGAGACAAGCAGGTAATTGTATCCGCTTTACAAAAGTATCGCAGTTACCATCAATCAGCAGTTGCTCTACTGCCGCGGCAGCAGAGATTTAATCATAATCGCTCTGGTGGAAATAAGTGTTCTCCTGTCAATTTCAAATTCAGTGTGGACCTCGTTTATGATGTGAGGACAAGACCTATTGATTAAAAAAAAAAAAAGTATAATTATTAATTATGTGCAGTAATATTTTATTAAAGGATCAGGTCCCTTTCATGTATTGCTTGCAAATATACATTAAACAAACTACTTTCACTCTGACATAGCTCACTATCTTTTTTTTTGTTTTCCTCAACAGAAAGATTTCTGGAGCAATAAGACAGTTTCTGCAGACAAGAATCCAGTTTACAGGTTTCATTGAAGAGTTTGGTCTGAAAATCCGGTTTGTTATCAGACAGGCAAAATAAACCTCAGAGGGACAAATCCAGAGTGGCAATACAGTTCAGTTCAATGATCGAAACCAGTAAGTAGGTATGCCAAAGCCAAATCCCAAAGAATAATTGAAACCAAAAAGTCAGGCAGGAAATCAAATATGGGTAATCACAAGACACTAAGAACAGACTAAAATCTAAAATTGGGGACAAAAGGAACTATAAACACTAGGAACTCAGGAATCAGAAAATGCTCACAGGTAAGACACATCAAAAAAGCTTGAGAAACTCTTGAATTGCACAAGGCAGGAAGGGGAATATGAAGGGAAGCAGAAAGCCTAATTACACGGGGAACAGGTGCAGGAATAGGACAAGCGTGCAGGGAGGTGTGGTTACAAACGGGAAGATAATCTAACAATCAATGAACGAGGGGCGGTGCTCGTGAGGGAATGTAAACATTAAACACATGGAAAGTGACAGAGGTGAGGAGTGACACACTGCGATAGTAAACAATGAAACATAGAAAATAATAAATACAAATTCAGAAAAAAACAATGAAACGTAACAGATTCAGATCCTGACAATGGGTCCATAATACAATGAACTATAGCGTAACACTGCCACTGTAAGTGGCAGTGTTATGGAATAGTACGTTGTGTTATGGACGCACAGTTGTCAATGAAAATGGACAAAGCTTATGCTGTGTAGTGTACAGTCTGTTCTACAACCTTATGGCTTCGTAACCATAATAATTATCGTCCAGTACTGATACAAATAGCATGGAGTAAAGTTCCAAACGTATGGGAGATACATTGCTGCGGGTGACCATCTCTTCTAGATATGTTTACGTGCAGTAAAGACGACATCGTCTATTTGCTGTGACCAGGGCTATATCGAGGTCAACTGCATCAAAGCACATCAAGTCACTTAACCAAGTTACAGCAGGCACTGACTGGCAGAGTGTAACTAGGGAATCATTAATGTCCATTCTAAAATATTAGGATAAAGTAAATAGTTTGAGGATTTATAATGAGACACTGTATGGCATGCGTGCATTCAAAATAATTAGGACTAGCAATCTAAAATCTACTTTCATAAAATCATTGTTTCTAAAGCTGTGATGGAGCTTCTGTGCGGTGGTGCTTCAGCAATGACTTTCTAGCTCCTGTAACCGTACACAACACGGTCTCCCAAAATCCACCCATAAAGGTCATAAAGGAGCCGCAGAGAGTATCGCCAGCAGGGAGGGGGGAGTGGAGGTCGGGGTGGGGGAGTTTGATGTGAATTAAAACACCATTAAAACTTTTACACCCACGCTCACAGAACAAAGGAAACATGCAGTCCTGCGAACTGCTAAGCACATACTTGCTCACAATGGTGATGCTTCCTGACATGAAATTATCCGTTAATGAAAAAGACGTCAGGATGGATAAAACTCAAATTCCCTCCTCCCCACTTCCATCTGCTGAGAGGAGTAATGAGGGTCCTGGTGTTGCCAGGAGACACCAGCAGGAGGAAGCGTTTGGGCTGGAGTGCGTCTGCTCTCGCTCTGGTCCCGCTCCGAACACAACTGAGAGACTTAAAAGCAGGACTGTGTGTCTGTGCTCTTTCATGCCATTATGGCGGAGCATAAGTGTTCGTAGGGGGTTGAAGTCAGAAACGGTATATTACAAGCTCATAAAAGCAGTTATTCGGCTTGTGTGTATAAACGAATCCTGAATCCTCTTCCACAGGTAAGATTTGCAAACACAACCAGACCAAAAAAACAAAAAGCTAGAAAGAGAACCTTCAAATTATAAAGGGTTCTTCAGTGAAATCGCAGGGTTCCTAATGGAGCCATTTTCATAACTGGTGGGGTCATGCCCTTTCTGATGTTTCTTAAATGGTTAACAATGCAATCCTGTTCCACTGTTTCACATGCAATCACTTTGTTCATAAAGCCACAAAGTATGAGAGTGTGGTAAACAGACACTCGAATTATTTGCTTTGCAGCAGTGGTGTAGCGGTCTCTGGCGAAGTGGATTTACTCCATCAGGCAGATGGGTCGATCACAAAACAGGAAGTAGGTACAGTCCGCTCTGTGCACTACAGAATACATTCAAGTCAGCTGGTTAGTTAATGTACCCAAATGGTCACCCAGTCTAAGTGACTGCAAAATAGAAATGTTTGAAGAAATGAGAGTAATTGTGCATGTGGTAATAATAAATGAGATATTTTATATACACCCATACTTTGTTTTTGGTCAGTCTTGCATTAACTTGCATTTATTTTGTTGCTCAGTATATATCAATGGGTTTTGGCTGGTAGGTGATTTATATTGTAAATTGACAATAAAAGAGGTGGATTTACTCAGTACACCAGTGTATACTATACCCTCCACTACACCACTGCCTTGTAGACGTTTCTCCATACATTTGCCCTCAGGCAAAGACAAAGACATGATTTACATGGAAACTGTGACCGCTGGCCCAAACAGGTGTGACTTAATCCAGCAGTATGTGGTACCAGACTGACTGCCAGCCTGGCACGGGCACAATCAGGCCGTCAGGAGGGGGCACATGGACTGGCACAGCCCCCATTCCTGAGAACAGACTGTCGCACCGCAGGACACGGAGGTTGTCAGTCTCTATGCACCCACAGGTAGTCTGTCCTTCACACACTCAATCTTCCTGAGAATCTGTCCTCCTATCCCATAATCCTCTGCTCATCCCGTCTCTCCTTCCAACAGTTACACTTCATGTCCTTCTGTGACCATCTCCACCTCATCAGCCATTCCGTTTTCTGCTTCTTCTTTCTTTCTTTCGTATTATTATTTTTTTAGTCGTTCTCTCCTCCTCTCTCTTCACATAATCATCAGAGGAGAGTCGGATGAATAATGCAGTTCTGTGTCTCTTCCTTGTTAATGCAGGCGCATTCAGAGTGGAGTTGTGTAACGTTCTTTGTGTCTCTGCGTATCTTTATAAAGAGCCACGTTACTAATTCACATCTCTGCATGCGCATTCAGGCCCGCGGTTCCTGAACTCAGTGCTGAGGACCCGCTGTGTTTGCTGGTAATGGTTCCCACCACAAATACAATCCCAGAATTTTAAAATAGTTGCTAGTTTTTCTTGATGGTGCTACTCGTGATTGTGGGGATTATTTACCCTTTAAAGGCTTTTTAGAAATAGCTGTGCATGCTCTGAGGAGCTCCATATTCAAATTGTGCTACGTTGCGAATGACTTTTTATTGCATGAAAAAGGGAAAAATAGTGACTCTTGTAACTGAAGAATCAATTGGCTTCTAATTGCAGAAATTACAGACACGTGGTCACTGTGGTTACGTCCACATTAATACGTTTTAATTTTGAAATGCATAACTTTTGCTCTATTTTCACCATGCATCCACACTAATCCAGCATTTTTGTACACCTAAAACCGAGGTTTTTGAAAACGATGCTAAACCAATTTTAGTTTGAAAACTCCAAGATTGCCTTTTTGTGTGGACAGAGATTGTTTTGTGTTGCCATTTCGAAATCAAAATGGATTAATGTGGACGCAGCCCAAAACTAACCATTTATTAGGTAAGTAAGAATTCAAACACAAAGAAAATTGTGAGTCCAACCTGTTTGATGTTATTTTTGTGTTTGGTTTTGGGAAAAACTTCAACGCCTGCATTCAGAAATGTAATGAGCTGCTTATTGACTCACCGCAGTGTTGAATTTGATCAGTTACAACATATTACTACCTTGGCTTGGCTTGTTCACTTGGTATATCACAAAATTAACAAATACAAACTTTGCGCTTGTAGAATGCAAATCCGTTCCTGTCAACGTGGTTTAAGAAGAACCCAACGGCCTGATCAGAGGTTGAGCTCTTTAAGGGTGAGAGAAAATTCTGGAAATACCTCAGTGCTCAGACACCAGGCCCTGGCAGTGCCCAGATGCCACCGTCACAAGTGCCATGTCGGAGTACACGTCCCCGTCAGAGACCCTGTTCCATCAGTCTCTTCAGTGTGAGTGTTTTGAGGTGGAGGAGATAGAATATGGACTGGGATGGAGCAGACAGACGCAGATCAAAATCTTAATGACAGATTCTGTCACGTGTCTGAGAATCACGCAACGCTGTCTCTGCTCTGCAGCCTGTGATGCAGTGCTGTCTTCAGTGTGTGTGTGTGTGTGTGTGCGTGTGTGCGCGCATGCGTGTGTGGGCGTGTGCATGTGTCTGCGTATGTGTGTGTGAGTGCAGACACACACACACACACAATCACTCACGCACACACCATCAGAACAAAGCCTTCAAACATCACTGCGGAGACACTGCGGAATTATGCATTCAGTTGCCAATCACTGTTAGTATGACAAAGTGTCCCTGTCTCCTGTCTTAACTCCATAAATAATGGAGTCCTTTACAGAATATAGCTATGAAAGCTACATAAAAAGCCTGTATTTATTCTGTCAGTTTTAATGATGGAAAGAAAAGCACAGTCTTCTGACAAGTGCTTGTGATTAAAATAAACATCTGTAGATTTCACTGCCAGTTCTGCCTTTTTTGATTGCATTAATTATCCTTTATAGTGCTGATTAATTATCCTACCATTTCTCCTCAGAACCAGAGCAAATTTGAATTTGGAAAAATGTTACATTTTGTTTTAGTTTTGACGTGGTCAAACAGTTTGGGGGCATTTTTATATTTTCAACACTGAAGCCGCGTTTCCAATGAACTTGAAATGAAATTTCCTCTCGCTTTATTCGCAAGAGCCTGGCCGCGGGATCATTTTTATTTTTTCGCTTTGAAGGTTTTCCGCCCATTTTGTGCGAAGAAGACCTCAGAGGATAAATCGATGCATTCTCATCCCATCAAATCCATCTTCCTGGGTTACTTCGGGGATCACGTCACTTAAATTACGGTTGTTGCATCCAATGCAAGGCCTCCATTGCATTTATATTTGGTGATGCGCTGCGTAGGAAGACTTCACATCGTTTAGAAGCATTAAAACTCATCATTCTAATTGTATTGAGCAAAATCAAAATCCAGGCAGGAAAAAAGTATTCGTTGGTTGAATTAATATCGTTAGTGGTGTCAATTTACTTTCGCCAACATTGCATTGGACAGTGCATATTTCAGGGCAGCATTTGACGGACAGCGACGTCACCGGGAATGCTGAACCGCCCATAAGCGGCCAAACAAGGGCTGCGTGCCCAAGGGAAACGAGGCAGCTGCGGGCGTTGACGCGCCGGCCCGCGTGAATTCACCATAACGTCACAAACATTTTATTTTATGAACATTGTGCCGGCTTGAGAATGAAAATATTCACAAAAATCACGATGTTGTCTGATCCGATGTTGAGTTTGACGACTATTTTGTTGTGAAACTGTGGTTGATAGATTATTTTATACAGCTAGCTCGGTAGGTAGCCGCAATACAACTAACTACGGTTTGAATATGAAACAAGGTAGCCTAGCTAGCCAATGTTGCTGCTAGTCGCAATGATTCAGAAAACTGCTTTACTGGTGCAAATTTTTTGCAAAATAATATTTTGACGTGTTCGCGCGAGCCATTCACATTGCTTAGTGTCATGTCTACTGGGTGATTTGCATCGCCCGGCGCGAAACAGTCTCTTCGCGCGTATTCGTGTCTTTGCATTGACTTTGAATTTAATCTGGTCGCGTGAAATTTTCGTTTTGCGTTCGGACATGCTGCATAAGAGATGTTCCTGACCTGCTGACTCTAGTTCAGGTATTGAGCGTTCAGCTAACTGTGGTCTAAACCAGTGGTTTCCAAACTCAGGCCTGGAGGCCCCTTGTATGTTTTGGTTTCCGTTCCAACCAAAATTGCAGTTAAATTATTTTATCAAGCTATTCATCTTTTCAAACTAGGTGCTTTTCATGCAAGATTACTTAAGAGCTTAATCATATTACATCTGAAATAGTGTTTTACGATATGTTCACTTACATTTCTGTGGACATGTTGTGCTTATTGGGCTATATTGCAAACATGTCCTTTCATATAAGGAGGCTGATAATCTCGGAACAAATTGAGATTGATCTGAATCAATGGGCTGCTCATTAGCTGAAGTCCAGACACCTGAGCACCTTTCATAGCCATCTGATAGATAATGAGCAATTCAGAGATAAAGTGAATGATCTTTAGGTGAACCTGCATTATATTGATGTTTAAGAGAGAAAAATAATTAAATCCAACCAAGTTAGGTGCCTCTTACTCTTTTTTATGCAATGTTTCTCATTTTGAAAAAAAAAAAAATTTTGAACTTGGGGATTTCATGTATTCCCTGTGATATTGCATGTTTCTAACATAATGTTGATTGAGAAGTTATATGTTTTAATTGTTTTAATTGTTGCAATCCCTCAGGACTGAGTTTGGGAACCACTGGTCTAAAGCCAAAGAAGAAAAAATCACTTCAGTGAACCTCAAATAAGCTTGCAAAATGACTATAAGGGTCTGAAATATCTCGTTACTCTTCAGAGAAATACGTACTAGTATAATTTTTTTGTTAGAAGCAACCTATGGGAAGCGTGGTGGGAAAATATCCTAAAACATTCTAAATTCAAAGTAAAACCATAATCTCAATTCAACAAGAAAACCTTTTAAAAACTGCTGTACAAGGAGTAGCAGTGAAGAAGCAAAAACTTATGAATCTGCCAAGAAACCCAGATAAGCCAAACTCTGCAGAACCCTCAAGGCCGGCCTAATGAGCTAACCTTCCGGAACGACCATATCGGTCAGCCTGGTCCCACTACCTGAGGATGCGCACCTGAGTGTTCTGGAACCATCCATGTCCTCAGATAACTTACTAAACTTTAGCTGAACCCAAGGTTTGGGAGGCTTAGGTGTGGTCTTCGAGCGTCCCTGGCGGCCGAAAATGAAGGTACACTATGATGTAATGGGAAACTCATTACTAGGGGTGGGGGGTTGCTATGGGACAATGTACCAATCAGTGTCAATAATATTGGATAAGGTAGAAAGAGTCACGTTTAATCCCACCTAAAGAAACGTGCCAAAAGGCCAATAAATATGAGGGTTTGGACAGCCGGAGGGCAGTCGGCGTGGGGTGATTGATGAAGAATGAATGCTATGTGGTTTGCGCAGACCAGCCTGGGTTTCTTTGTGCTTCATCTGGATGGATTTACAATAAACCCAATTACATCAGACTCTGGGGAGTGGATCTATTTTTTGGAGATAGATTTGCAAGGGTCAGTGGAACACTTTGCCCACTTGCTCAGACTAAGTTTAATCCTACAACAGAAGCTGAGTTTTCAAACAGAGCCATAACAGCATGAGGTAAAGCTGCAGTTACAGTTGTTACACAACAATATCAATCTGTCAATATGAGCAGGTTAAGGAAACATTATAGGTTGAAAGGTTGTCTGGAATTCATTCTATTAAGCCCAGACAACCTAAATCTGCTGCCCTATTAAGCTTATTTCTACTGCAACAACCACAGTCATCACACTAAGCACTAATCCAAGTGCCTTTGCCCTGTTGGCATTCCAGTAAAACCAGAGTCTAACTGAAGGGCACTTCAGAAAGTTCTGGCACAGTTTTGAGTGGACAGCTCAACATATTTAAGACATTCTGAAAGGGTTAGAATCTCTCTCTCTCTCTCTCTCTCTCTCTCTCAAAGGCAATCATTTACACAAGCATGCATGCCTGCATGCACACACACGCACACATATCCTTGTACATTCATCTTTGTGAGGACATCAAATTGACTTTCATTCATTCTTTGAATGTCTCTACAGCCTTCCCCAAATCTTAGCAATAAGCAACGCATGCTTAACCCAAACCCTTACCCTAACCTTAACCTCTTAAGCCTTGAGCCTCTGACTTGAAAATGACATGACCAAAATGAAATGAGTATCTCTCTGCTACTACTTAACAATATCGTAACAATATCTTGAGGGATAGCCAACATGGTTTTCGTAAAGGAAGGTCATGCCTGACAAACCTTCTGGAATTTTTTGAAGAGGCCACCAAGACTTATGACCAGAGCAGGGCTTATGACATCATATATTTGGATTTTCAGAAAGCATTTGACACAGTACCGCATAAGAGACTAATTTTTAAAATGAGCTCCATTGGAGTTACAGGTGGTATTCTGAAGTGGATTCATAACTGGTTGCAGGACAGAACACAAAGAGTGGTGGTCAGTGGTATATCATCTGAGCTAGGTAGGGTGGGGGAGTGGCGTCCCCAGGGATCGGTGTTGGGACCCCTGCTGTTCCTCATCTACATTAATGACCTTGATAGGAATATTGAGAGCAGATTAGTGAAATTTGCAGATGATACTAAATTGGGGGCTTGGCAAATAGTTTAGAGTCCACTAAAGTGATTCAGGATGATTTGGATAGAATTCAGAATTGGACAGAAATGTGGCAAATGAAATTTAATGTAGCTTAAAATGTAAAAGTAGTACATGTAGGTAATAAAAACATTAGACGGGATTACTTCATGGGAGGTTTTAAACTGGAATGTGCTCCACAAGAGAAAGATCTGGGAGTGATTGTTGACCAAACCCTCACAGGCTCTAGCCATTGTGCCGTAGCTGTTAAAAAAAAGCCAATCGGATGCTGGGATACATTGCGAAAAGTATTGAGTTCAAATCCAAGGAGGTGATGCTTCTTTTGTACAACACATTCGTCAGACCACATCTAGAGTATTGTGTACAGTTCTGGGGACCATACTTTAAGAAAGACATAGAGGCTTTAGAGAAAGTTCAGAGAAGAGCCACAAAGCTAATTCCGGGTATTAAAAATGAAAGCTATGAGAAAAGGCTGAAGATCCTTAATCTCTTTAGTCTTAGGAAAAGGAGACTAAGGGGTGATTTGATTGAGGTCTTTAAATATGTTAAAGGGATTAACAAAGTGAATTATGTAGGATTCCTTCGACCAAGTGTTGTTAGCAGAACTCGGGGTCACAAATGGAAGCTGACTAAAGGTAAATTTAGCACTGATATTCGGAAATATTTCTTCACCCAAAGAGTAATTTCGGTGTGGAACAGCTTGCCTGACCATATTGTTGAGGCAGAGATCTTGGGAGTTTTCAAGAGCAGACTTGACTTAAAGCTAGATACCATTCAGTCATTGAGTATCTGAAGTGATATATTCACGATGGTACAAAGAAACTGGCGAGCCTAGTTGGGCTGAACGGCCTGTTCTCGCCATTCATGTTATGTTATGTTATGTTATGTTACTTAGTCCATTAGAATAATCTTGGTATCATAATAATGGTAACACCTTGGGGATTTCCATGGTGTAAAAATCAGTATATATGTCACTGAGTCAGAGTAAATGAAGATGGAACACAGCGTAGATGAAAGATCTCATTTCCGCCTAACAAAATTCTACTTTTATCCCTTTTGAAATTATTTAGTTGCAGCCTGATACCTCTAAAAAAATACAGCACAGAATCTCACCATTATCTCACCAAGTCATTCAAGGGAAATTAAGTTTGACTCCACTGGATCAGATTTATTTTCAATAAAACAAGCAAATAAACAAAATTATGAATACAAAGATAAGGTAAAAGATGGCAAAAAAGTAGAACTAGCAAACACCCCAGCAATTATTTATACAAGAGCTATGCTTCCACTGCACAAGAATTACTCATGCTTCACCGAGGTTTAAACCCAGGTTTCCCACGTCAGGACCTACTGCCTTCACCACTACGCTAGCTGAGCGGATGATACGTCTGCAGTCTCATTGCAAATATGAAGAGTGGGACAGCAAGACACGTCACGCACCCCGATTTAGCGCTTGTATTGTTGCGCTCTCTCTGTATTTGTTATGGTTCTGCCTCATGTGTGTTGTCTTTGTGCTTATTTGTGCTTGTGCTTACTTTCGTTTTATTTTTCAGCTTTTATTCTGTCGTCTGATGATTGATTCCCTCTCTGCCAATCTCCAGTGATGTCGCGTGACAGCCTTCAGCATGCCTGCGCCTTGTTGTCCAATCACGTTTCCTCTTTCGGTTTCGGCTGTGGTATTTCATTCATTGTTTCCACCTGTGCTTGATTCTGGGTCTCGCTAAACTGAGTGAAAGCGTTCTCTGATAGGATAATTACTAACCGTACTAACCAGCACTTATTTGAGGGTGATTGTAAATATTTAAATCACGTAGTATTAACCTTTATTAACTCATTAGCGAGTGCGAGTGTTTCTAGCTTTAGTAATTCCCGCCTAAGCTTTCCCTGACTAACTGCGTTTAAAGCTGTGCTTTCCTTTGCTTCTCTTGTGGTGCTTTTTACTCGTCACGTTTAGATGACCTTAATCTAAACTGTCTAGTTTGATTGATGGTCTCAGCGTCTTGTCTCGAGTCATTATGTTAACCCGGTCCTCGTTAATTTGTTTATTAATCCCATGTGTTTCTGTTTCCAGTCGAGATTGCGTTCCGAGTCCCCGCCTCCTCTCGTGGCTATTTATGTGGCAGAGATGGGAGGCGACATCAGACGGAACTTTGCGCTGCACTGTGAAATCTCAGCTCCTTGTGCCTTCCCGAGTATTTCCTTGTGCTATTTTCCGAGTCTTGTTTTTGCTGCGCCCTCGTCTCGTCTGCCCCTTGTCTTAGTTTCCCAGTGTGTCCGTCAGTCTAGTTAGGTTCAGTTTTTGTTTTTCTAGTTTAGCCGCTCTTGGAGTGTGTACTTCTGTTTCCCCCTGCCTTGGGCAGTGTACTTTAGTTTTCCCATTTGTTCAGTGCATGTGCACAGTGTTTTATTTCTGGCCTGTGTGCCCATTTTCTCCTAGTAAACACTTTGGATCCTGCATCTGGTGTCCCCCTGACCTCTTCCTAACAGTATTCACATGTAATGGCGCAAGGATTCTCAGACAGTAAACGACAGTTGAATATTTAGTGGATGATTATACTGAAAATACAAAAAACAAACCAGTTAAGCATTTATATTGTTGCGCTCTTTGAGTTCATGTGCGTAATGGTGCATGGACTCTCAGACACACTAGGAAGGCAAGGCTCTAGCTCAGGCGAGGTCTGTGCGATTAAGGTGGTTTAGGGCTCATTGGAAACATCAGAACCCATAGTTCAAATGGCCACCCATAAAGTCAAACTGACAGCATCACATGCCAATCACAGAGAGGAAAATACATTCTGTGCAAGCGGAATGCACAGGGCCTGATCTCTTTGGAAGCAGTTGCCCAGAAACAAACATGCATAGAGACTGGCAGATCTAGTTTCAATATAACACAGACACATTGGGCTAACAAAAGCCAGGGCAGATTTACCCTTGAACACAGATTTTTATTACAAAATATCAAAGGTGAGAAAAAATTTTTGCTCACCGCAGTAGAATATAAAGTGTATGCCTGCTGTTCTTTGAGTGTGGTGTCTGTTTAAAATGACAGTGTGTATATCGTTGGATTCTGACTTTCCTCTTTCATTTGATGTATCGTTTGTATGCAAAGCACAAATTCAGTAGAAACACTAGCGTTCAAGCGCTGATATTATTCATTTTATGTTTTGCTCCATGCTTATTTACTTGCTTGGTGCTTGAATTGTGTTCGGTTTAGATAAAAATGGTCATCATGAGCTTTTCGAGTTTCTTCCCATTAATTGGATATGCCATGTGACGATGTTGCTATTAGGAAACATGCTGTATTTATGATGTTTATCAATTGCCCCTGGTACTGGGGGCGTTCGGCTATAAGAGGTTAACCTATCCCGAATTCTAACCTTACCCCTAACCTTAACTAATAACTCAGAATTTTCCTTTGTAGTTGTGAGGACTTTTGAAAATGTCCTCACTTCCCAATAATGTCCCCACTCTGTAGGAAAATTTTTTTTGTTTCTCACTTTGTAGCAAGTACAAGAACACACGCACACACACACACACACACACACACACACACACACACACACACAGGGTTCACAAAGTTCCAGTTTGGAGTACCCAACCCTGGTTGGGAGGTCGCCTCGTCATTGCAGTGTCCTCTGTGACTCTGGGTCAGAGCGGAGACGCCTGTAGTTCCAGATGCCTGTTGTTTCCCTCTCTGAATGGACAATGGCAGTATGTTGTGCTTCCCGGCTCAGAAACTGCTCTTACAGCAGTCCAGCAGAGTACGCTCCAAGATTCAAAACTGCTTTCCTGGATCTAATAACAATTATATATCGGAATGGATGATCTACAGATTAAAAAAAATAAATCATCCTATTCCAGACAAGCCTGTCATACAAGCCCGGAAATTACTGTGAGCAATACACACACACACACACACACACACACAGGCTTTAATGTACCAAAATACTGGCCTTGAGGCTTCATTAATAATCTTAAATGAGGCCAACTTGCCCTTCTTTTCATTTGAAAACTTAGGTATGAGTGGCAGAGATAAAAACTTCCTCCCTGTTACTCCATAATAATTACAGAATTCAGTCCGTGAGACAGAGTCAAAGATGAGTGAATGTTACAAATGAGAGGAGAAGAGCTTTCCTCAGCAAAAAAAGCAAAAAAAAAAAAACAATCATTAATAACAAGATTTGAGGAATTCTAAATAATGGGTGAACCCCCTGCAAATGAACCGCAAGTCAACCATTTCAAACCATCATGTCATCAAAAAAGCCTCGTTAAAAAGAATAAATAAGGCTTTTCTCAAAAAAAAAGGAAAAAAAAAATGGTGTGTTGAAGAGTGAAAGTATTTCTGAATACATTTTTTTTTTTTTTTTTTTCCAAAACATAAAGCCGGTATTCTTCGCTCAACTGCTTTCAGTCACCAGCACTCATTGTTAGAAGTATCTGAAAAGAACAATCTTAATGTGCTTCTTTATCAAAAATTCTAATCAGGCAATACAATCCTCAGATAAGAACATTTTAATCACACATTCTTGATTTTACTCCTCGAAGGGTTGAGAAACACATTTATATGCTACTGCTCTTTGCTCTGGAAGAGATGATCTGCAGAAACAGAGCTATGAAATGGTATACAATTATCGGCTTCAGTTGCAGTGAATCGAATGATTTATCCACCTTGGACAAGTGATATTCACCAAGGATATCACTTGTCCGAGGTGGATAAATCATTCGATTCACCAATGACTGAAGTCAATACCTGTTTTATTATATGACCCTACTTGAAAATATAAAATAAGAGAAGGGGGTCGTTCTAACGTAAAGCTCCTCACAGGGACGAAGCGACACGAAATACGGACACTGTTGGGAGCTCCTGCGGGGAAGCCTAGTCTATTTTTAGCTCAGGGTCGTCAGATTGTTATATTCACCTCTCGCGCACTTTCCCGCAGTGAATATCACTGTTTACAGTGACCTGCGGGGCTTGCTTCGACCAACCAGGAGAGAACAGATCCTTACGTCATGTAATAATCTGTATTGTGGATTCCTCTTTTAAGGGCCACTATTAGCATTTAGCTTCAGGCTTCATAGGAGGGCCCACAGCACTCTCAGGCATGACACCGGCCCTCGAAGGGACACAAACATGTAGGTCCTCACAGCACTGCCAATTGCCACAGGCCCGCACACGTAATAGCAGGATCAAAGGAGAAGGAATGAAAAGGCTTGTGATTGTAAAACGAGCTCGCTAAGGGGTGTGACAATTACAATAATGATGCAATTAGAGCGACGTTAAACAGCAGTGTGTGCTTCCTCTGTTTGCTTGGGGAAACACCATGACTCCTGCCAGAGAAGAGCTTACGCACACGCAGCAGCAGGAGCGCCATTCAGCGCCACTAATTCACAGCTGCCTTAAATACACATGCAACGGCCGTCAGCGTTTCCTGTTCCCTTACTGTGCTGAGAGGTGAGGACGAGAAGCATAGCTGTTTAAGTCAACAATGTCAAAATCTCTGCCACTAATATCGGACTATAATTGGAGCCGCGGTAGAACGGTAGTAGCTGAAGGAATGAGACACAGAGATGACAGAATGTGGAAATAAATAAAGGCCCAACCCTCCCACATCAGCTGCCCAAAGAATTGAAAACTACAAAAAGCGTACAGCAACAGAGCAAAGTGAGAGACGTTCCTGCTTTACTCCACGCCAGGAAAATTCTGGAGGCTGAGCTGTTTCACCGCCATGTTGCCAGAGGCTAAACAAAATACAACTTCACATCTGAGCAGGTCCAACTCCAGCTCTCAAAACTGTTGTGTGCCTGGGAGATATTTGATATATACATAAACCCGATGAGCCAGAACACGACCACTCGCATTTGTTGTGAATGACATTGATTATCTCGCTACAACAGAGCACGTGCAGGTCAGTGACCTGACTTTAGACAGTGAATCAACAGTCTCCTCTTATTGGCCATGTTCAGGAAGTAGGGGAAATAAGATAAGCGAGGCTTGTGAGGAGCGCTGAACTGGCGACAGAGTGCAGGGGTCCCAAAGCACATCGAGGGACAAGGGCAATGAAGGCTATCAGTCTGGTCTTAGCCGACAGAAGGGCAACAGTGGGCAAATTAGTAATAATTGTTACTGGAGGAACAGTGCATGGCACCCTGCATGCTTATGGGACTCCGTAGCCACTGATTGGTCCATGTGCCCATTCTTACCCCTTCCACCAATCAGAAGTGCCTGCAGTTGGCACACGTGCGTTGGAACTGGACCTTGGAGCAATGGAAGAAGGTTGCTTTAAAATGTCACACGGGGAGCAACAGCTTGCATCTTTTTCCATCAATTCCACTAAATTCTAGTCTTAGAAACTTGTATTATCCTGGTGAAACGCCAGCTTAATCCCAGGTTTCTAGTGCTAAACATGTCATTCAGGACCACTTGATGTCGCAGTAGAGCACCAGTGTCTCAAAGTAAAACAAATGGGCGTGTCGCGGCCACATCTCGCCCCTCCCTTCACCTTCCTCTTTCAACACTCACATATTTGCCGAATACTCTATAACCAAATCAAAAGTGTCACATATTACTGCCATTTTCTAGTTTAGTGACAGCATGTGGACATAACACAGAAAAACACACGGCCCCTGGTGGCCTCAAGCAGCAAATTCCCGGAAAAAGATTGAGAGCATTTACAGCAATAACATTTATTCATCGGCTTTTTGGCCAATGTGCACCAACGGTTCAAATAAACTGCAAGCGAAGGGCACTGCATACACTGGATAATGGATGACAGCAGGTTCAGAACACAAGCTCCTTCAATATGAACGAAGATGCTAAAATACTCCGCTCAGCCAAACTCTGAGAGCCCTGAGCACCGCACCCATTTTAAAAGGAAATTGAACAATTAAGCTGTTGGACTCACGACCTTGCAGGTGGACCAGCCTTAGGAGAGGCTGTGAATACCATTCCTGTACCATCTAAGGTGTGACTCTTTTACCCTTGAGAAAAGCATTCAATCTGAATTTCTTCAGCTAAAACAATAAAGCGCTGATTGAAATCACACCTGTGTGCTGTTCACTTTAATCTGAAGAAAATAAATAAATAAATGAAAAGAAAATCAGGATCTAAGCACATCTCCCATCTCCCCATGCTTTTAAAGTAAGGGTGAGATCACAGGAGTATGGG
Organism: Gymnothorax javanicus; assembly: GCA_029692085.1. NCBI lineage: Eukaryota > Metazoa > Chordata > Actinopteri > Anguilliformes > Muraenidae > Gymnothorax > Gymnothorax javanicus. The sequence continues at coordinate 1,475,603 of CM056205.1, read as the reverse complement.
GAATATGATGTAATTGGTCACATGATCATTCACAGGTGCTGATAGCTGCAATCATGCCGTTTCATGAGTCTGCTCAGCTGACGGGAAATCAATATTTAACTGCTTGACATTCCATCTTTTTTTGAGCAAATTTCCACGCAAACTAAAGTGCTTTCTGTCCTTAAACCATTTTGACTACAGACATAATCACGGTCTCTTTTGAAAAATGACACTCGGTAGATTGCTCTCAAATAGGCAGAATTACAGAGAATATTACCCAGCTGAGAGAGAACACTAGAAATATAAGTTTTTGTCTGTTTTCCTCTAGGCTTATGGCACCGTGACCAAGACTCATCAGCCTGGAGAAAAAATTCAGCAGCAGCCAGACACCCGAACAACTGGAGGTTTCAACAGTATGATACTGCAACCAAAAATTAGTATTTTGTGGATTTTTTTTTTTCTGAGTAATGTTTGTGCGTGTTTAAAAAAATCTATTTTGGAGACTGAAATTTTCTAGCATTCCTAGTCACAGTTGTGTTCCCTTTTACAATAGTGTTACAAATTTTTTTTTTTCAGGGATTTTTCCCCATATGTAGCTAAATTTGTGCTACCGTACATGCATAATAAAGTCGCTTCCAAAAATCCTTTGCTTCAGTGATAGAATATCCTCTTGTTGGAAGCCATTGAAAGAATTCCTCCTCGTAAAAATCAATGCCTTGGCTACCATATGCATCCCTCTTTCAGTAGTTTCAGACTGGCTGTTTTTGTCAGCTAAAATAAGTTGATTTTCCTGATATATTGGAGTGAGGGGTCATAGGCTGAAACACTTATTGTTCAGTTAGGTCAGTGCACATTAGCCAGTGGGTGCAAATATTTTGTTCCTAAAGGGCTACTATACAGCACTGGATCATGAATTAACCCTTAAAGCGCCAAAGGCAGCATTTGCCGCTCACTGATACAATGAAATAAAATCAAAGCTTTTGAAAACCTATCGTGTGGCGACTTGTTGAAAAGAGCTCCCGGGAGCTCCTTTCAACAAGTCGCCACATGATAGGTTTTCAAGCTCAGGATATTTACATTTTTTAAGCGTTTGAAAATTGATTTCGGCACCTAAGGGTTAAAAAGGCTATTTATAGTGAAATTCAGGAAGATACTCAGCAATTATCCATCTCAGAGGCGATTTCGTGATGTTTGTCCATACGATTGTTTGTTTTTCAAATTATAAACTAAAACAGGTCTTTATGTCAGGACCACTACCAACATAAGAACATTAATATCAACATATTTTGACAAATGTGAACAATGCCACACAATTGAATTTATGGGACTGCATAGTCAGGCTAAGGGTCCTGATGACACAATTTTAAATACTATTTTCGCTGCATCCTAAAATGGCTTAGACAGTTAAAATGCTGCGTCTTCACACTTTAGTTTACCAATGTAGCACAATATTTAATGGTAAGAAAATGCAGTTTTGCCCTCGGGCCAAAGTTTGCAAAAGGGGTTAAAGTGCTGGTGGTGCCCCGTGCAGGGGTGTGACAGCGGAGCCTGTGTGTGTGATCAGCAGTGCGCTCGAGATTCGGCTGCTCATCTCTCTATTTCAACTCATCCTCCCTCCAACAGGCCTGTCTCACACCCGCCTCTCTGCTCCGCTCCGCCGTGATGTGCGACGCCTCGGCCACATGAACAGAGGGCTCCACAGGGCTGGGGGGGCTCGAGACACCAGGGGACTGTCAGGGAGTGACATCAGATAAGAGGAGCTGCGATGTGACATGAAGTGCACTGTAACCTGTTTCAGTCTCTGCAGCTGATAAGAGAGGATCAAACGCGCCCTCAACCCAGGCTGTCGGAGAGGCAGGAGGCCGGAGAGAGAGAGAGAGAGGAGGAGAGTTGCCGACTTTAAATTGCATTTCTGTGCGAGATTCTCCTCACAGTCCCACTTTTCTCATTTCTGTGATGAGTCTGAGTGCTTCACAGACACGGCATCACTTCGCTCCGCGGAGAGAGATCTTAATGCCTCCTCAGGCCCTGGAGAGAGGAGATGTGTCGGCTGATAAGGTGTAGAGTGTAAAGAGACTTTGGGACCGAGCGTCACAGCCCATGCATCACCGCCTGAAACAAACAGCACACCTACGCTAAGAGCTGGGAAAACCTCTGTTTATCAGTCGAGCAAAACACAGGACTCAGGTACGGAGGGGACGGTGTTCCCAGCGATGCAGGATACTGATGGTGCAGTGTGTGTGCGGAGCATCATCGAACAAATGCATCCCCACTCATGTCTTTGTGACTATAGGTGACTTCTGTACCCCCAGCTGCACTGTATCACCTTGTTGTGTGTGTGTGTGTGTGTGTGTGTGTGTGTGTAAATGTTAGTATGTGTGCGAGTGTTTGTGTGTGTGTGTGTGTGTGTGTGTATTGGACTATGTGTGCAATTATGCATGCATGCGTGTGTGTGTGTGCATATTTGATTGTGTGCATATTTATGTGTGTGTATGTGTGTGTGTGTGTTTGTGCAGGAGAATGTGTGTGAGTAAGTACGCGTGTGTGTGTGTGTGTGTGTGCGCGTATTTGTCGGTCCTAAAGTGCAGATGAGCACAGGGAGAAGAGCAGAGGATTGTGGGTCGCCCGTGACAAACAGGAAAAGCAACAATCGCCGACTCCTGACTCCCCAAACCCCCGAGTCCCAGCTGTCTTTTCTCACCGCGATATCAGCATACGCCACGTTTCACGGCGCACAGCCAGGCTGAGAGACAAATGAACCATCTTCTCACCGACACCGACAGGAATGACCGATGTTCTGAGGTACAGCATAACTGGCTCAGGAGCTCCATCATTTCCGCAGGCTCCCGCAGAGCATGGCTGCAGAGCGGACTCCAGGATGATCCAGCATCTGCATGGCAAAGTGCTCCAGCTGATCGATTTTAAATGTTTCATTTCAGATTTAAGCTGCTTTTTAAAGGCTCTTTATGTGTTTTTTTTTTCTGTATGTTTCAGTATGTGCTGGTAATTTTGCATGGGGACACCTATGCACAGGAGACGGTGTGATGCACCTGTTTGTAAATGTGCTTCTGACTGTGCATGAGCATGAACATGCATTTTCTGTAATCCTTCTGGAAATTTCTCCCTGAGATGTCAATATAAGGGCCAGTCTCACAGGCAAAAATCTAAAATGGAGATTCTCTGTACAGAGCTCAGTTTATTCCAGCAATACGCCTCATCCATCTCTGTAAGACTGGCCCAAAGCGTGTGTGTGTGTGTGTGTGTGTGTGAAGTGCCCCAGTCTTCAAATTCTGCCCGTCATCAGCACAGAGTGGGCGACGGTGATTTCAAACTCAGCACCACGCGGTCGCCATGGTGACCTCCCCTCCCCACAGGACACAGTGCAGCCCAAACACTGGGGCTCACTATCAGTGCACAACCCACGGGTCAAACACACATCCTGTTTTCAGCACTTCTGAATGACTCAGGTGTGGTATCCAATCAAAACCAAACATGGGAGCTGAGAGGCTCATGAGAGAAAGACACACAAATCCACTTCACTTTACCTTATAAAACATTTTCCAAGCAGCAGCACAACAGCGATCTGAATAACCCTGCGAGGGTCACGTAAAGGACAGGGCAGGCTATTGTGAACTTCCTGCTGGTGTTGTATCATGAGGTTGTATAATAAATGCCGCTAATCTCTTTTGGACAAGTCTGCACAGCCACGGAGAAGATCGACACATGTCTGCTAAGTGTTTTATTTCGTTCTGATTCAATACATATTCATGTATTCATTCATTTATTAGACTGTGACTGTCATCTCAATTTCTTATGTAAGAAAAGATTATTCCTTAACCTTCAGAACTCCCGTGCAGAGACACTACTGGCATCATGACCCTGACCTTCGACCTGTCAGATGGCATTAGGCCATCAGCACCATCATGTCACTTAAATATGCTGAACCTCTGGGTGAAAGAGTCTGTACAAACAAGCAGACATCAGTCAATTATCAAGTATGCAGGATAGGACCCCTGAGAAAGTATTTCATCTTTTCTCACCTGAGAAACATTGTGTGAAATGTTTTGTGTGTGAAACATTTTGCTACAATATGCTTTACAGAATAAATTTTGATTTGACTTGGGTCTATCAATGTTCCAAGCCAATAAAGTGCTATTGAAGACCCTGCTGCTTAAAGCATTTAATCACCATAGCCAGATGACTAGTTTGAGACCAAAGGGTCCTGATATACATTATAATAGAGCCATAAAATCTGCTAACTGAAGACCCCAGTGCTAATCAGAGTTAAGTTACAAAGTGTCCATTTTGAGAAAATTGACTTGGGTAACTATAAAAGGCCTTTTCTTATCCTTGCCTCACCGTTTGTGAAAATGTGAATTAAGTACCTTTGGCACTGTAAGCTCTTTAATTTAACATGATAAAATCGTACTTTAAAATGCCTCCAGTTCATACGGTGGCCCTGAAGTGCAAACCACAACCGCAAATTAAGAAACACAACTGCAAATAACTAACCACAACAGCAAAGTAAGAAACACAACTGCAAATAACTAAACACAACAGCAAATTAAGAAACACAACTGCAAATAACTAAACACAACAGCAAATTAAGAAACACAACTGCAAATAACTAAACACAACAGCAAATTAAGAAACACAACTGCAAATAACTAAACACAACAGCAAATTAAGAAACACAACTGCAAATAACTAAACACAACAGCAAATTAAGAAACACAACTGCAAATAACTAAACACAACAGCAAATTAAGAAACACAACTGCAAATAACTAAACACAACAGCAAATTAAGAAACACAACTGCAAATAACTAAACACAACAGCAAATTAAGAAACACAAATGCAAATAACTAAACACAACAGCAAATTAAGAAACACAACTGCAAATAACTAAACACAACAGCAAATTAAGAAACACAACTGCAAATAACTAAACACAACAGCAAGTTAAAAAACACAACTGCAAATAACTAAACACAACAGCAAATTAAGAAACACAACTGCAAATAACTAAACACAACAGCAAAGTTAAAAAACACAACTGCAAATAACTAAACACAACAGCAAATTAAGAAAAACAAATAACTAAACTGCAAAAATAAACTAAACAATTAAGAAACCAACTGCAAAAATTAAAAAAACCGTAAGTTAAAAAACACAACTGCAAATAACTAAACACAAAAGCAAATAAAGAAACACAACTGCAAATAACTAAACATGACCGCAAATTAAAAAACTCAACAGCAAATAACTAAACACAACAGCAAATTAAGAAACACAACTGCAAATAACTAAACACAACAGCAAATTAAGAAACACAACTGCAAATAACTAAACACAACAGCAAATTAAGAAACACAACTGCAAATAACTAAACACAACAGCAAATTAAGAAACACAACAGCAAATAACTAAACACAACAGCAAGTTAAAAAACACAACTGCAAATAACTAAACACAACAGCAAATTAAGAAACACAACTGCAAATAACTAAACACAACCGCAAGTTAAAAAACACAACCGCAAATAACTAAACACAACACCAAATAAAGAAACACAACTGCAAATAATTAAACACGACCGCAAATTAAAAAACTCAACAGCAAATAACTAAACACAACCGCAAATTAAAAAACACAACCACAAATAACAAAACACAACAGCAAATAACGAAACACAATGACATTAACCTACCGGAAGAGGTAGGTACTGGTGGGCGACATGAGTCATCGCTGATTGGATGAGTGTGCTCCCTTGTGTGTGAAGAGAGAGAGAGAGGGAGGACTTGATTGGACGAAGGCACCGTTCATCCTTTGACCAGGAAGTTATTCTGCCTTTGGGGTGGTTTTTACGGTTTTTCTCAATTGCTAAAACACTAAACCCTATTGTCTGAACCAAATGCTCAGTTGCCTGAACCCACTGATTGAATCAGTCACTCTTTTGGCAAAACCATAAGCACTTTTCACCTGTTTAGACACAACTTGCCAACACATTTTCATTGTGATGCACCTGCGTTGCATAGTCGTGAGCACAGGTGGCAAAAGTCAAACACAATTAAAGCACAGGTGTCACCGGTTGAACACAAGAACTCAAAATTGATCACACTTGTGGCTAATGATGTGAGGGAACATATATAAGCCAGTTCAGAGAGAAATGGTTTGTGAAGCACTACAATGGATAGAAATCTGAGAGGAGGACTTTGTGTGAGAGGTGGTCAGCGAAGACAAAGAACAGTAATATCTGATGAAATCAGAGCTACTGTGATTGACCATGTTCTTGTCCACGGTATGTGCATGAGGGAGGACGGACAAAGGGTACAACCAAACATCAGTAGATTCACTGTCCATCATAATCCGAAGATTTAGAGAAGAGAACAGGTAATTACCTTTTTTGACATTATAGTATGTAAATGTTGACAGCAATTACTGTATGACTATACTATATACTGTACCACAGTATACTTAAATATATGTTTCATACTTAAATATATGTACATCACTGTGCCAATGTACTGTATTGTAATGGAGGGTTAGTCTAACTGTAGGCCTAGTATTCGATGTATATATTTGTAACTGCATGTTCTCTTTTTGTAGAATTGAAAGACTGCCACATGGGGGTGGGAGGACAGGTATGTTCTCCCCACACCAAGAGTCCCTAATTGTTGATATGGTCCGTGAGAACAACACCATTAAACTGTGAAATTCAGCAGAAGATCATTGAGGACCATGTAAATTTTGAGGGTATCAACAGTGTCAGCCTCTCTACTGTTCGTGTCCTCAAGCACAGCAGACTGCGCGTGGAACAGCTGTACAGAGAGCCCTTCGAACGCAACTCAGAGACAAAGAGCAAAGATTCCAGTATGTACAGGTTGGTATATATCCAGACACATTCAATGTTTACTGTAAGTAGTGATTTACTGTAGTGGCCTAAATCACTTTTTCTGCATCACTCACAAAACTATATCTATTTCTACAGAGTTTTTCAACTGGATGCAATGGAAAGACCCCATGAATTCATCTACATGGATGAAACTGGGTTTAATCTCACCAAAAGGAGAAGGAGAGGCCGTAGCGTGATTGGCCAACGGGCCATTGTTGGTGTCCCTGGGCAGCGTGGTGGCAATGTCACATGGGGTTGTCCACCATCATGCCAACCTGGGGCCCTACAACACTCACCAGCTCCTCATTTTCCTCAATCACATACGAGATGCTCTGTTTGGGCAGCAGGATGAGCATCCCATCTATGTTGTTGTTTGGGACAAAGTGAGTTTTCACAGAGCCCTCCAGGTTAGAGAGTGGTTCAATATGAACCAAGGTTTATCAATCTTTGCCTTCACCGTACTCTCCTTTCCTGAACCCCATTGAAGAATTCTTCTCCTCATGGCGGTGGAAGGTATATGAACGCCAACCTTACACCAGGGTAAATCTCCTGCAAGCCATGGAACTAGCCTGTGGTGACATAGGTGTGGAGGCATGCCAAGCCTGGATACGGCATGCCAGGGGTTTTTTCCCCCGTTGCCTGGCCAGACAAAATGTGGCCTGTGATGTGGATGAAGTCCTGTGGCCTGAGCCAGTACGGAGAAATGATGCTGTGGCTGAGTAATGCACTCCTTATTTGTATATTTTTGTACTTTATTTTTACATAGGCTTGCTGTATACAATTGCTAAATGCACAAGATTTCTGTTTGTTTTTGTACTGTACAAGTGCTACGTGTAAATGCACAAGATTTCTGTTTTTTGTACTTTTTTTTTTTTTTTTTTTTTACTATGTACAAGTACTAAATGCACAGGTTTTTTGTTTTGCAACATGCATTTAGCCTACAGTGAAGAACAAATATTTATTTCTACAGCTTCATGTCCTGAGCATTGTGTTTTCTATTTTTCTATGTAGTGTTTAGTGACTGCTCAGTAGTGTTTTTAATTTTGATTGACTCGGGGCATGATTTGACAACATTGTTCAGTTTTGAGCACAGATTAAACTGTTTTGAGGTGAAAGTTTGGTTTTGCAAGAAGAGTCTGAGGTTTTGTGAATAGCTTGAAAATTGGGTTTTGTGTTCACAGTTTAGAGAAAAGGAGAGCAGCTTTCGAGAAATGTCTTAGCAATCGAGAAAAAACTGGATTTTCCTTTAGCCTGCTTGATGGAATACCCCCCAGATCCTACGCAAGTTTGATAAATGAGGGCCAATGACATTAACCTACCGGAAGAGGTAGGTACTGGTGGGCGACATGAGTCATCGCTGATTGGACGAGTGAAAAAACATGAGCGTTACCGGTGACCCAAACGTAGCTGCCGCTATCAAAGAGTATTTTCATTCAGGACATACATATGAGGTGATACTGGATATGCTCAGGACTAACCACGACATTTCAATTAGTTTGTGCACGCTGAAGACGCATTTAAAAGAGACTGGGCTGCACAGACGGCATTACTCCGATATTAGACGTTTCTTGAAGCCTCTTGCCACAGCCGCTGCAAAAGTTCGGTGACCGCTCAACCAGCTCTTTTCCACAGTTCGGGCAATACATCGCATTGAAATGCTTCTTTCCTATGTTTTCTCAGAGTTTTTTGGCCGTTATGTTTCTTTCCCGAGCCAAACATACTAAAGGCAGAATAACTTCCTGGTCAAAGGATGAACGGTGCCACTGCCTTTGTCCAGTCAAGTCCTCCCTCTCTCTCTGTCTGTCTTCACACACAAGGGAGCACACTCGTCCAATCAGGGATGACTCATGTCGCCCACCAGTACCTACCTCTTCCGGTAGGTTAATGTCATTGGACCTCATTTATCAAACTTGCGTAGGATCTGGGGGGTATTCCATCAAGCAGACTAAAGGAAATACCAGACTTAAATGGCCAAGTCTGGCTTATGATAGCGAGAGTTCAGTTCCATCAAAGTGGCTGAGATTAGCCCCACATCGGTAACCATGGAAACTATGGTTGTGGCTAAGCCTGATACATCCAGCTAACCTTAGATTTCTGTTCCATCAACCTGAGCCACATCTCTGTTCCATCAAGGTGGTTAATGTGAATTCCAGCCTAGTAACCATGGTGATTTAAGCTGCAGGGCAATCCTGCCCTGTAGCAGGTTTAAGGTGAGGATTAGCTTCATCTATGTTCAAAGAATGTCCTAAACTGGAACAGACACCCAAAAGACAGTTCTGCCAGTGCATTTTCTCACTCACAACTGTCATGTAATGATAATAATATGTGAAACATAAATAAAATTCATTAAAAAAACATTAACTATTCACATATAAATAAGATCATTCCAATAAAGACAAAATCAAACTTTAAAAAATAAAATAAAATTCCAATTGGCTTGCAAATCATCTAAAACTTTCGCAGCAATCAGTTAATAAATGTGGTATCACTTTCGAATATAAATTTATAAATTTGAATTTCAGCAAGCCTATCTCCATTCAATTTGTCCCCTTCATGCGGGATATTTTTATTATATAATACAACCTTTTGAATGCTCTTTGTGTCAGTTATGCATTTAGCCTGTCAGCGATGTTCTGCCAGGCCACCTCCCTCGCCCTGTTGATGGCAGCAGCGTTCCCTTTCCTTGTGATAATTTCCCGATAATCCTCATAAACCCCAATAAAGAGGGTTTGCTCCGCTGAGGAGAGCGCAGAGTCGAGCTGCGCGGGTAGAGTGGAAGGCGCGAATTTCGAAAGTATAGCGTTTTGTTTGATTATTTGATACCGTAGTTGTCTTTTGCTTGAAATTTTGAATTTTGAACAAGTGGAGAGTGATGAGGTGGAAGGGGGTAAAAAGAAAAGGAATAAAGGAAGTGGCAATGAAACTGATGAAGGGCCGTTTGTTGTAGGGATGAAGGTGGTAGGAAATTGATGGGGGAAAAAAATCGTGTAGCTATTCAGCGATAATCATTTTGTCGGGAAGTTTGTCAAACATGGAACTGGGGACGTAAAGGATGGCAGGGTATGTAGAAGTGGAATTGTGATAATTGAATGTAGGACGACGAAACAAGGGAAAAGCACGTAAAATAAAGTAATTTGATCTTTCTCAAATAACATGTCTTAAAATGTATCAGCGGCCGACTAAAAAGGGTGTTATTGGAGGTGTCCCTTATTCTATTAAAGTTGATTCATTTTCGGAACTAGAGGGAGTTTGTGCAGCTCGGCGCATATCGAGATGGGAAGGAGCAAGACAGCATGGTGGTTTTGCTTCAATTCTAAAAAGTTACCGGACAGAGTATTTTTGAAACCTGAGTTATACGGTAAGGGCTTATAAGAGGGTGCCACTACGTTGTTTCTGGTGCCAAGAATGTGGCCACAGTTTATAGGGCGAACACATTTAGGTAGATTTTTGGCTTTCTTTGCAATGGTCACTAATTGCGCAAAAGAAATTGAATCGAAGATGGAAAGGATTAGGATGGTGGTCCATGCAGGGAGGGAATTTCATGGAATTATGGAAGTGAAGGGAGAAATCCAAGAAATTTTAGAAAAAAGGTTTTGGTGAGAGCCAAATGCAAATTAATTAGTTGTGTAGGCTACAGTCATGTTTCAAGGAAGTTAGGCTCTAGGGAAATATTTTTAAAAAAATTGTTGAAAAAGAGAACTGTGGATTAGTTTTTTTTTTTTTTTTTGTATATTGAAGATAGTCATTCTAGACCTTACGTCACCATAGTGCGTGGCAGTAATGCACCTTGGTCTACACACCTGAAAAAACAAAAAGAAGAAGAGGAGCACGCCTCCGCTCGTTCCTTTCCTTTGTTTTGAGTCATTTTGCGACGTTTTCGGCACTCGGCGAATGTGGGCTTTTTATTTTCCCTGGGCACGTGCACGAAGTGCGGCTTAGCAGATGAGGCTCTAATTAGCGTCAGTTGGAGCTAGTTTATTTCACATGATGGAACGGGTTGAGGCTAGATAGGGAGTTCGCGCTAATTCAAGGGTCAAGATTACGGCTTAGTCTGGATGTTCTTAGCTACGTTGATGGAATACCCCCCTGGTGTAGATTCTGGTGTAAATATTAGCGTTCGCCTGGTGTCACGTCTGATTTACTAAAAGTGTGTACGTCGCTGATGTCGGTGTAGAACTGGCGTGGCGTTGATAAATCTGGTGGCTGAAACCATCGTAATTTACATGACACGCCCCTATAAATTCATGCTCCGGGAGGCATAGTCCTGCCCACTTCACGACATGGACTCTCGAAAGACGGCAAAGAAGACAGAATTTAACTGAGGAGGAAATATAAATTATCACGTCTGAGGTGGAGAAAAACAACATAATTTTATTTGGAAGCCTTAAGAGTGGCATAAAGGGAGCCCAGAAGGCTGCGGTTTGGAAAACTATTGCTGCTGCGGTAAACACCGTTGAGGTGGAAAACCAGAGTGCAGCAGAGGTTTGATTTAATTCATTAATAAATCGCACTTATTTAAGTGCGTCCAAGCACAAAAATTGATCGAAATTCGCGTTAGACGCACTTATAAGTGTCGCCAAGATGCACACTTCTCCATTGCCCAGACTTATTTTAAGTGTATCCAAAGCCAAAATTTTTTTCTTGGCCAAACTTATTTTATGCGGTACTTTCTATAAGCGGCACTGGAATGGTCATCAACTGGCACACTTATCCACCTTATTCCTGAGGGCGCTACTGTAGATATGACCATGGGTGCAACTTCCGGCGGAAGTAGTTTTTAGCGAGTGGCTAGTCAAGAACAGCGGCGTTACTTTCAGTTAACTTAGCGATTACGGCTCATTTTTTTAACAAATTAACTTGCTTTTCTTAAAATGTCAGAGCTCCGGCACCTATTGTGCTGTTCAAAGCTGAACTAACAACCAGATGAAGCTAAATTTATGGTTTGATCAACAGTGTTTTGAACACGCACCCAGAACATAGGGGATTGTCCTTGTGTTCAGCGAAACGGTTTCCATCGCCTACCTACAAAACAGGAAGCCAGAATTTGGCTGAAAAACCTGAATTTGAAAAGACCCCCTAAACCATTAGGTGCTCATTTCATTATGTCGACAAACAACGATTCCTACTTTATGGCTGGGCTCAGACAGACCGCCGCAGAGGAGAAGCCGGGCCCTCAGAAGCATTTTGACAGCAGTGCCAGGAGAGCACCAGGTATGATTTCACGTGTAGGGAGGACAGAAAATTGTTGTATTCGTCCGGTAATGCCAGTCAGTGTAACTAACGTTTCATCCTGTACAGTTTAAGATGAGGCTGTTGAAGTAGCAATAGTCTACTACAATTTCAAAATAGCCTACTCTGTTCCAAACAATAGTCTTGCACTCCAAACCTCATTTCACTAAAATTGACAGTATAGGAAAAATGGATTCAGTGTGTTTTACATGTTATAGTATTGGATTAGCTAGCAAATTAAAGGTGCAGTCAGCGATGTGGGAGAAAACGAGTAGAGAGGTTGTTGATATTTTAAGTGTAAACGAATACAGACCCACCCCTCCTTTCATACTCCTGCCCGGGGTCCACCCCCGAAGTTCATGGACGCGCATTGTCATGTAAAGGGCAGTAGAAACTGCGTAGCTGACCAATATGGCGGAGGCCGGACTCTCCAATGCTCGAGGGTAAGTTGGCGAGGGGAAGCCGTATTTATTGCTTTGAAAGTACATGTGACAAGTTTTGGTAGTATTGTAGCAAAGGTGATAATAAGCCTGTCATATAAAGAACTGCTAAAGCATGCTTGTTAGCGCAATGCCTCAAATAGGAGTCTGTGTCCACAAACAGACTACGGTCAGGAATGCATTTAAAAATCTTTCTGGCTAATTACAAGCTGAAAAAGTGGAAAATGGATTCGGAATTTTTCCCTGTACAAGTTATCGATTCACGAGCTCCACACAAGCAACGCTTAGACCGTTTGCGTGTTTCTGCTATGAGCTCATTTAGTAGCTTGCTGTCGGAATTGTTTCTTTTTGGAAGAAATGGTTATCAGGAGCTTATAGCAAAATTTCTTCCTGAACAGGGGGTATATAACAGTACAGCTACAACCGCATGCATGCAAAGCGAGACGGGACAAGCAAAACAATAAGCTGAGACGAAGGCGGTTCATTTCATTCTATCTAGTCGCGCTTATGTACAGCATTTGATTGCACAATTCCCCGTCGATTCCTTACATAAGATGTCAGACATTCACAAGAACTCGTAGCCACAAGTTAAATTTGCGAAGCGAAGGTTAGCTGACCCGTCAGACAACTGTGGCCACAACTTGACTGCTATTATAAATAGATAACATCACAACAACGGTACATTTTGGCAGATTAGACAATATGATGAATGCCTGACGGCTGTTACTGTTGTGTGAAGCACCGCAAAGCTAATGTTGCTCACCTGTCCAGCAGAAAGATGGCAACCTCCGCGTCTGTTTTCAGACCCTTCAATTCGTGGAGTTCCCTCCACCGCCGGAAAGCCACACTAATGTTGACCCAGGTCTACGCCCTTTCATGGTCATAGCCCTTCTTTTTTTATTTATTTTCCTCCGACCGTTTTCTCTTGGGCTGTTTTTCAGCCATCGCAAATGCTGCAATGCTGTGTCTCTCTCTGCTGTAACCGCGCATGCTGCGCGACCTGCTACTCCCGTCTGACCTGGGCACGAGTATGAACCCGCCCCTGGCCGTGGAGGGGTGGACCCATGTTCTGGTGGCTCGGTCCGAGCCACAGATTTACCTGCTTAAATTTAGAGCCCAGGCTGTGTATTGAAACCGGATTTTTTTTCCAGCACGCTCTCAGAAGTGACAGCTTGCAGATAGTGAGGAGAAATATGGTGATTTTGACAAAAAGTGCGAGGATTATGATTGCTAACTATACCTTTAATACCGTATAATGTAGCTGGCAGGAATAGAGCTAATTTGACTCGTACTGTCAGATAGCTTAATTTACTCTGTATAACAATCCATTACGTTTCATATGTAGAGCAATATTTACCACTGAAATATAGTGTTTCCTTCATAAACATTCTAAGAAAGTACTTGTATATCTGTTTTGAGGTACATAAGGTCGTATACTACCTCCTTTAACAAAACGCGACTGGCCTTGTTGCTGTGGAAGTATTGCATACGCTTCGGAGCTTTGAAGATTGTTCATAGCTTCGCAGTCTGTGGCAACGGAGTCGCTAATGTAGCCAAATGCGCTAGTGTGGCCACTGCTTCAGGTCGTTCTCCCATTCTTCGATAGCAGAAGGCAGCGGTACCGTAACTTTATCCCGTCTGAGGGCTAAAAGGTGATGTTCCCTCATATATTATTTTCCAATCGCTTAAAAGAAGAGGATTCGCGTGAGCCGCTACCATAGTAAACAGCTCAGTGACAGGATGCAGCGGAAGTTACGCCCAATATTCGCACAAGGGATCATGGGACGTGGGAGTAAGGTGGATAAGTGTGGCCAAGAAAAAAAGTCAGCATTGGCCACACGTATAAGTGCGAATAACAACGGCCTTAATAAATTCAATTTATTAATGAGTGTAAATGTGCACGCGCTAGTAATAAATTTGATTGTCTAAAATAATTACAAGCAAACTTATTTTCCTGTCTGCCTTTAATTAACTTGCGTTTCTTTTGTTGTTCAGTATATGTCTGACTGGATGAGCATCTGACATACCGCACTGCATATCTGCCAAGCCACGCATTGAGCTTCATCAAATTGATTGTAATTGTCAGCTGTTTGGCCTGACAAGCAGGTTGTTGTCTCAAAATATAAGTTAATTAATTTCTCAACACAGGTGTCTTATTCATTTATTAATTTATTTATGCATTTATTCATTAATTTATTAATTTAGCATGTTTATCTATTTAGCCTATTTATTCATTTTACTAATAAGAGCAACAACAGCATGACGTCTGCATCACTGCATATGGTTTATTACTTATTTTGACAGCTGCACTCGTTCCTGCTCGTTGTTTGCTGGTTCGAAAATTTGCGTATACCTGGTCAGACCTGGCGTGAGATTTTTGCGGACCCTTCGCTCACGTTCAGATTGATAAATGCCGATCCTTGCGAGAGATTTGGCCTACACCCATTTTTTTGCTTTACGCTCGTTTGATAAATGAGGGCCATTGTGTTTAGTTATTTGCGGTTGTGTTTTATAATTTGTTGTTGTGTTTAGTTATTTGCGGTTGTGTTTAGTTATTTGCCGTTTGTTTTCTTTTTTTAATTTGCGGTTGTGTTTAGTTATTTGCTGTTGTGTTTAGTTATTTGCGGTTGCGTTTTTTAATTTGCTGTTGTGTTTAGTTATTTGCGGTTGTGTTTTTTAATTTGCTGTTGTGTTTAGTTATTTGCTGTTGTTTTTTTTAATTTGCGGTTGTGTTTAGTTATTTGTTGTTGTGTTTAGTTATTTGCGGTTGTGTTTTTTAATTTGCTGTTGTGTTTAGTTATTTGCGGTTGTGTTTTTTAATTTGCTGTTGTGTTTAGTTATTTGCGGTTGTGTTTTTTAATTTGCTGTTGTGTTTAGTTATTCGCGGTTGTGTTTTTTAATTTGTTGTTGTGTTTAGTTATTTGCGGTTTTTTTTTAATTTGTTGTTGTGTTTAGTTATTTGCGGTTATGTTTTTTAATTTGCTGTTGTGTTTAGTTATTTGCGGTTATGTTTTTTAATTTGCTGTTGTGTTTAGTTATTTGCTGTTGTGTTTTTTAATTTGCTGTTGTGTTTAGTTATTTGCTGTTGTGTTTTTTAATTTGCTGTTGTGTTTAGTTATTTGCTGTTGTGGTTTGCACTTCAGGGCCACCGTAGGTTCAGATGAAGTGTGACCCTACAGCAGGAGTGTAAGAGGGTGTGACAGAGGGTGCAGTCGGGGTGTGGAAGGTGACCTCTCGAGCGCAGCCAGGGCTGTTCGGCAGCTGGTGAGGTGCCATCTGACCCCAGTGGGGCGCCGGATTAGAGCAGCTGGTGATAATAACCTGTGGGGTACAAGCCTGGCAGCGGGGCCACAGGCCCCTCTCTCCTGCTGTAACAGAGGCCTTGCAGCGGGGCCACAGGCCCCTCTCTCCTACTGTAACAGAGCGGGGCCACAGGCCTTCCAGCTGGGGCCACAGGCCCCTCTCCCTGTACTGTAACAGAGGCCTGGCAGAGCGGGGCCACAGGCCCCTCTCTCCACTGTAACAGAGGCCACGGGGCCACAGGCCCCCCCTCCTCTAACACAGGCCTGGCAGCGGGGCCACAGGCCCCCTCTCCCTACTGTAACAGAGGCCTGGCAAGCGGGGCCACAGGCCCCTCTCTCCTGCTGTAACAGAGGCCTGGCAGCGGGGCCACAGGCACTGTAACAGAGGCCTGGGGCGGGGCCACAGGCCCCTCTCTCCTGCTGTAACAGAGGCCTGGCAGCGGGGCCACAGGCCCCTCTCTCTCCCTACTGTAACAGAGGCCTGGCAACGGGGCCACAGGCCCCCTCTCTCCTGCTGTAACAGAGGCCTGGCAGCGGGGCCACAGGCCCTCTCTCCTGCTGTAACAGAGGCCTGGCAGCGGGCCACAGGCCCCTCTCTCCTGCTGTAACAGAGGCCTGGCAGCGGGGCCACAGGCCCCCTCTCTCCTACTGTAACAGAGGCCTGGCAGCGGGCCACAGGGGCCAGAGGCCTGGCAGCGGGGCCACAGGCCCCTCTCTCCTACTGTAACAGAGGCCTGGCAGCGGGGCCACAGGCCCCCTCTCCTGCTGTAACAGAGGCCTGGCTGGGGGGCCACAGGCCCCTCTCTCCTGCTGTAACAGAGGCCTGGCAGGGGGCCACAGGCCCCTCTCTCCTGCTGTAACAGAGGCCTGGCAGCGGGGCCACAGGCCCCTCTCTCCTGCTGTAACAGAGGCCTGGCAGCGGGGCCACAGGCCCCTCTCTCCTGCTGTAACAGAGGCCTGGGCGGCGGGGCCACAGGCCCCTCTCTCCTGCTGTAACAGAGGCCGGGGCCACAGGCCCCTCTCTCCTGCTGTAACAGAGGCCTGGCAGCGGGGCCACAGGCCCCTCTCTCCTGCTGTAACAGAGGCCTGGCAGCGGGGCCACAGGCCCCCCTCTCTCCTACTGTAACAGAGGCCTGGCAGCAGGGGCCACAGGCCCCTCTCTCCTGCTGTAACAGAGGCCTGGCAGCGGGGCCACAGGCCCCTCTCTCCTGCTGTAACAGAGGCCTGGCAGCGGGCCACAGGCCCCTCTCTCCTGCTGTAACAGAGGCCTGGCAGTGGGGGCCACAGGCCCCTCTCTCTCCTGCTGTAACAGAGGCCTGGCAGCGGGGCCACAGGCCCCTCTCTCCTGTAACAGAGGCCTGGCAGCGGGGCCACAGGCCCCTCTCTCCTGCTGTAACAGAGGCCTGGCAGCGGGGCCACAGGCCCTCTCTCCTGCTGTAACAGAGGCCTGGCAGCGGGGGGCCCCTCTCTCCTGCTGTAACAGGCAGTGGGGGCCACAGGCCCCTCTCTCCTGCTGTAACAGAGGCCTGGCAGCGGGGCCACAGGCCCCTCTCTCCTGCTGTAACAGAGGCCTGGCAGCGGGCCACAGGCCCCTCTCTCCTGCTGTAACAGAGGCCTGGCAGGCGGGGCCACAGGCCCCTCTCTCCTGCTGTAACAGAGGCCTGGCAGCGGGGCCACAGGGCCTGCTGTAACAGAGGCCTGGGGCCACAGGCCCCTCTCTCCTGCTGTAACAGAGGCCTGGCAGGCGGGGCCACAGGCCCCTCTCTCCTGCTGTAACAGAGGCCTGGCAGGGGCCACAGGCCCCTCTCTCCTGCTGTAACAGAGGCCTGTAACAGAGGCCTGGCAGCGGGGCCACAGGCCCCTCTCTCCTGCTGTAACAGAGGCCTGGCAGCGGGGCCACAGGCCCCTCTCTCCTGCTGTAACAGAGGCCTGGCAGCGGGGCCACAGGCCCCTCTCTCCTGCTGTAACAGAGGCCTGGCAGCGGGGCCACAGGCCCCTCTCTCCTGCTGTAACAGAGGCCTGGCAGCGGGGCCACAGGCCCCTCTCTCCTGCTGTAACAGAGGCCTGGCAGCGGGGCCACAGGCCCCTCTCTCCTGCTGTAACAGAGGCCTGGCAGCGGGGCCACAGGCCCCCCTCTCTCCTGCTGTAACAGAGGCCTGGCAGCAGGCCACAGGCCCCTCTCTCCTGCTGTAACAGAGGCCTGGCAGCGGGCCACAGGCCCCCTCTCCTGCTGTAACACAGGCCTGGCAGCGGGGCCACAGGCCCCTCTCTCCTGCTGTAACAGAGGCCTGGCAGCAGGGCCACAGGCCCCCTCTCCTGCTGTAACAGAGGCCTAACAGAGGGCCACAGGCCCCGCTCTCCTGCTGTAACAGAGGCCTGGCAGCGGGGCCACAGGCCCCTCTCTCCTGCTGTAACAGAGGCCTGGCAGCGGGGCCACAGGCCCCTCTCTCCTGCTGTAACAGAGGCCTGGCAGAAGGGCCACAGGCCCCTCTCTCCTGCTGTAACAGAGGCCTGGCAGCGGGGCCACAGGCCCCTCTCTCCTGCTGTAACAGAGGCCTGGCAGCGGGGCCACAGGCCCCTCTCTCCTGCTGTAACAGAGGCCTGGCAGCGGGGCCACAGGCCCCTCTCTCCTGCTGTAACAGAGGCCTGGCAGCGGGGCCACAGGCCCCTCTCTCCTGCTGTAACAGAGGCCTGGCAGCGGGGCCACAGGCCCCTCTCTCCTGCTGTAACAGAGGCCTGGCAGCGGGGCCACAGGCCCCTCTCTCCTGCTGTAACAGAGGCCTGGCAGCTCAGGACACTCCCTCCAGCCGCAGTGCCTCAGATCCCCGGCCGGCTCACCGTCTCATTCGCTCTGACCCTCCAAACCTGACTCACCCCCTCCTCCCTCCCCACCAAGGGCTGGCTCCGCCCCCTCCCTCCATAACTGCAGTGGGATTGGGCGAGACAGCTGCCAAAGTTCCCACCCCTTGGATCGGTGTCTTTCCCCGCCCTTCCACTCCTCTTCTTCCTTCTCTGTCCCCCTTTATCTGCACTCCTCACACAAACACACACACACACACATTTGTGCACATATGCATACATACACACCCACACACAGACACACAAATGCACATACACACACACACGCACACGCACATGCACACACGCGCACACACACACACACACAGATGAAAGTTTTCAGAAAAGCAGTACAGAAACACACTGAGCAGAGGGAGGTGAAGAGGCCAGAACACAGGAGACACTCAGAGGGAAACTGACACTCCTGAGAGAGAGAGAGAGAGAGAGAGAGAGGGGGAGAGAGAGATCCAGCACTTTGCATTTTCACACTTCCTTTACACCAGTAACACAAGCCCCTCTGCAGTCCTCACACCTCACACTCCACTTCACACCTGTAAACCCTGAGACCATAAACCGCACAGCACCTGCCGCACACAGAGGAAATGTGCTGCTTCCTGTGGGGCTGTTGGGAGCTGGTGTGATCGAACAGCACCTCCTGAGCCAGACGGAGTGAATGGTGGGTGTACGGGTGAGATGAGGTCAGAGACGGTGCTCTGAGACCCGTACGGATCTGTGCACTGCGCACCACTTCAACAGCTGCTCTCCAGTGAAACACCGATGGGAGCTACAGGCTGCATGGAGGAGACGGTCTGTGGATCATTCAACAGAGACACAGCGAGGAAATCTCAAGAGCTGTGTGTGGAGGGGAATATTCGTCCACACATCCTGTTTTACGCAGCACAAATGCCTGCTTCCACATTCACAGGAGGAGTAGATCAGCAAAGACATTAACAAAGCCAGCAAAAATCTAACTAATCCAATGTGAACATATTTTAACTCGTCTGTGTTATTATTACACAGCAAGTAAGCATACACAGTATTAAGCCACTGATTATGCACAGAATAAAGCTCTTCACAAGAGTTTGGCTGATTGAATGATGTAAAAACAACTTATGAATTAAATAAAAGGAGATGAAAGCCGATGCCGAGTCTGTGATCAGGCCACTTGAAATGTGTTTTTTTTTTTTTTAATGAGTTTAGCATCGGCTTCACAGGCATAGGAGACGTCTTCTCCGAAACACGATTTTTATTTTATAAGTTATTTACTATATTTGACGAGGTCAAAGCCTAATTTAGTCCTGCGGACGACAAGCCACATGTCTTTGGATTTTGGAAGGAAACCAGAGAAGCCGAGGGGAAACCTTGTGAAAATGGGGTGGAACTTCTAACACAACAGAGGTCAGGCCAGCCAAAACTCCAGTTTCAGAGGTCAGTAACATGGGTGATGCTGAGTGGAATCAGGAAGGACACAGCAGGACGAGGAGGGACACGGTGGGACGAAGTAGGACAGGGGACAATCTTTGTTGCCAATTATTTCCGTTATGCATTGGAAAAATACGCATGTTCCTGCGGCAGAATGTTTTAGTGTTTTTCCTGCATCGACTGCACTCATTCCCATTAGTGCACATCAGATAAGAGCAAATGGTACTATTGAATGTCAGAGGATATAAATGAATTACTGCACAAATGAGTGGAGATGGGAATGTGAAGTAGAAGCGTAAACTTTAGTGGCACGTTATTGACCCAGTGCTGTAATGATTCCTTAGTGCTGTAGTATCAGTTATTTACTCTAATTGTACCCAAGCTCTCGGGCTGAGCGTACGGCCTTTATGAGCAAAGAGACCTCAGACGGCTCTGGTCATGTGACCATGCGCATCATTCGTGGACCACAGCGGGTGTGGGCCACTTCCTGTGAGCTATTTCCTGCAGGCTGCACAAACACACCAGAAAAGGGAGTGTTTCCTCGAGAACATCAGAGTGAGCGCAAGGAGAACATCAGAGTGAGCGCAGGAGAACATCAGAGTGAGCGCAGGAGAACCGTCAGAGTGAGTGCAGAAGAACATCAGAGTGAGCGCATGAGTACCATCAGAGTGAGCGCAGGAGAACATCAGAGTGAGCGCAGGAGAACATCAGAGAGCGAGGAGAACGCCAGAGGAGGAGGAGAACCATCAGAGTGAGCGCAGGAGAACCGGGCCAGATTGAGCGAGGAGAATTCAGAGTGAGCGCAGGAGAACATCAGAGTGAGCGCAGGAGAACCGTCAGATTGAGCGCAGGGAGGAGAACCATCAGAGAGGAGCGCAGGAGAGAACTGGCCAGAGTGAGCCAGGAGAACCATGAGCGCGAGGAGAACCGCAGATTGAGCGCAGGAGTGAGAGCGAGGAGAACATCAGAGTGAGCGCAGGAGAACCGTCAGATTGAGCGCAGGAGAACATCAGAGTGAGCGCAGGAGAACAGGAGTGAGCGCAGGAGAACCGTCAGATTGAGCGCAGGAGAAACATCAGAGTGAGCGCAGGAGAACGAGGAGAACCGGCCAGATTGAGCGCAGGAGAACCATCAGAGAGTGAGAACGCCAGATTGGAGGAGAACCATCAGAGTGAGCGCAGCGTAGGAGAACCATCAGATTGAGCGAGGGGAGAACCGCAGAGTGAGAGAGAAGCGAGTGAGAGGAGAACCGCCGAATTGAGCGCAGGAGAACCATCAGAGTGAGAGGAGATGAGATTGAGCGCAGGAGAACATCAGAGTGAGCGCAGGAGAACATCAGATTGAGCGCAGGAGAACCGTCAGAGTGAGCGCAGGAGAACATCAGAGTGAGCGCAGGAGAACCGTCAGATTGAGCGCAGGAGAACATCAGAGTGAGCGCAGGAGAACCGTCAGAGTGAGCGCAGGAGAACATCAGATTGAGCGCAGGAGAACATCAGAGTGAGCGCAGGAGAACCATCAGAGTGAGCGCAGGAGAACCGTCAGATTGAGCGCAGGAGAACCGTCAGAGTGAGCGCAGGAGAACCATCAGAGTGAGCGCAGGAGAACATCAGAGTGAGCGCAGGAGAACCGGCCAGAGGAGCGCGCAGGAGAACATCAGAGTGAGCGCAGGAGAACCGGCCAGATTGAGTGAGCGCAGGAGAACAGAGTGAGCGCAGGAGTGAGCGCAGGAGAACCATCGAGGAGAGTCAGAGTGAGCGCAGGAGAACCATCCAGAGTCAGGAGAATTGAGCGCAGGAGAACCATCAGAGAGAGCGCAGGAGGGAGAGGAGAACATCAGAGTGAGCGCAGGAGAACATCAGAGTGAGCGCAGGAGAACATCAGAGTGAGAAGGAGAACCATCAGAGTGAGCGCAGGAGCAGAGTGAGCGCAGGAGAAACAGAGTGAGCGCAGGAGAACATCAGAGTGAGCGCAGGAGAACATCAGAGTGAGCGCAGGAGAACATCAGAGTGAGCGCAGGAGAACCGTCAGAGTGAGCGCAGGAGAACATCAGAGTGAGCGCAGGAGAACCGTCAGAGTGAGCGCAGGAGAACTGTGTTCTTCACCGTCACACACTCAGGTATGGAGTCCTCAGGGACTGTCCACATTCCTGCTTCAACACAAACCTCTATTCTGCTCATTTAACAACATTGCTTGTCAATGCCATGCCTTTACTACATATCCCTAAATTAATAAATGAATAAATAAAGAAAGAAATAAAGTGTAATCTAAAATGCAATTGAGAGCAAAAAAAAAACAAGAAATATAATAATATTTTAAATTTTTTAAAATAGAATTGTCACATTTTACTTAGCATATGTATGTGCTCTTAGCAGATCTACTTTGTGATTGAGAGTAAGTTACATTGCTGTGAAAAAGTATTCGCCCCCCTTCCCAATTTCTGTGTTTGCATATTTTTCATATTTAAATGTGTCAGATCATTCCATTAATTTTAATATAAGACAGGCAATATAAGTATATACAGTGCCGTGAAAAAGTATTTGCCCCCTTCCTGATTTCTTTTTTTTTTTTTTTTTTTTTTTTTTGCGTATGTGTCACACTTAAATCTTTCAGATCATCAAACTAATTGTAATATTAGACAAAGATAACCCGAGTAAATACAATATGCAGTTTTTAAATGATGATTTTATTTATTGAGGGAAAAAAGCTATCAAACTCACCTGGCCCTGAGTCTTTTACATTGCTGTGGAGGAATTTTGGCCCTCTCTTCTTTGCTGAATTGTTTAAATGTTTGAAACAACAAATAAATAATTGTTTTTGAGCATGAACTGACTGTTTAAGATCATACCACAGCATTTCAATTCAAGTCAGGACTTTGACTAGGGCCCCTCCAAAACCTCCATTTTGTGTATTTTGAGCCATTGAAAGGTGGACTTTCGTGTATGCTGTGGATCATTGTCCTGCTGCATAGCCCAACTGTGCTTGAGCTTTAGGTCATGAAATGCTGACCAGAGATTTTCCCTCAGGATTTTCTGCTAGAGAGCAGAATTCATTGTTACATCAACTATGGTAAGTCGCCCAGGTCCTGAAGCAGCAAAGCAGCCGCAGACTATCACACTACCACCACTGTCCTTGACTGCTGGCGTGATGTTCTTATTGTGGAATGCCATGTTAGCTTCATGCCAGATATTAACGAGAATCCTGTCTTCCAAAAAGTTCCACTTTTGACTCCTCAGTCCACGGATTATTATACCAAAGGTCTCTGCTTTTTTTTTCTTTGCGGTTGTGAGACAAGCGTCTGTGTTCCATTTGGTCAGTGGTGTTTTTCTCGCTCTCTTTCCTACTGCGGAACTAAGATCACTGATGCCGAGGCGAGTGAGGCCTGCAGTTCTTTAGATGGCAGGCTGGGTTCTTCTTTGGCCTCCTGAATGAGCTGCTCCAAAACATTCTAGCAGGCCAGCCCCTTCTGGGAAAGCTCACGATGTACCGCGGTTCACTGGAGTCCCAGAGCCTTAGAAATGGCTTTGTAAACCTTTCTAGACTGATATATGTAAACAACATTGTTTATCATCTGTCCTCGAATTACTTTAGATTGCAGCAATATGTGCTGCTTTTTGCCTTCTTCACATTGCCTTACAGGGTGAATTTAAGTGATTTTTTAGGTTCAATAGGGTTGACAGTTGCTGTTGGAAAAAACTTTGTCAGAGCAAGTGGGCAAAGTGTTCCACTGACCCTTGCAAATCTATCTCCAAAAAATACATCCATTCTCCAAAGTCTGATGTAATTGGGTTTATTGTAAATCCATCCAGATGAAGCACAAAGAAACCCAGGCTGGTCTGCGTAAACCACACAGCATTCATTCTTCATCAATCACCCCACGCCGGCTGCCCTCCGGCTGTCCGAACCCTCATATTTATTGGCCTTTTGGCACGTTCCTTTAGGTGGGATTAAACGTGACTCCTTCTACCTTATCCAATATTATTGACACTGATTGGTACATTGTCCCATAGCAACCCCCCGCCCTTAGTAATGAGTTTGCCATTACATCATAGTGTACCTTCATTTTCGACCGCCAGGGACGCTCGAAGACCACACCTAAGCCTCCCAAACCTTGGGTTCAGCTAAAGTTTAGTAAGTTATCTGAGGACATGGATGGTTCCAGAACACTCAGGTGCGCATGCTCAGGTAGTGGGACCAGCTGACCGATATGGTCATTCCGGAAGGTTAGCTCATTAGGCCGGCCTCGAGGGTTCTGCAGAGTTTGGCTTATCTGGGTTTCTTGGCAGATTTATGAATTTTTGCCTCTTTCTCTGCTCCAAACTCCCTCTCAGTATTTTTAAAGGGCCATATGAACCTGGCTACGTTCTGTTGAACTGTGATTATAGTAATACTTTGATTTTTACAGTATTTAAGATTAATTTCCCACCACACAGTAATCATGCATAGGTGTACTTTGTGAAATTTACCAGTTACTAATTGGATTTGTTGAATTGGTTGATTTAGTAACTAGAGTGCGTTTTTTACATGCGGACAGGTATGGTTGGATAACGTTTTTCTTCAGTGAATGAAATTACCACTCAAAAACTGCATTTTGAGTTCACTCAGGTTTTCAGTGTCTATTATTACAATCAGTCTGATCATCTGAAACGTTTGTGTTTGATAAATATGCAAAAATAGGAAAAGAAGCAAATACTTTTTTCACAGCAGTGTATATTACATATTGCTCCTTAATGCCGATATAACACCCTTTAAGAAACAAAAAAAAACCTACTCTTCCAAATATTAAAACAATGTGATTATAGTGATTGCAGATAGACACACCAGTATCATTGGAAAATGTCACATTATGTCATGACTGAAAATTGCGACATCATGTCATGACTGGTGGTCGAAAGAGGGAGGGGCATGAGGGGAGACACAGGAAATTCCGGCCATAATTTTTTATTAATTTTTTCCTGCAGGACATTAAATGCTGAGTGACCTTCATTGAGCGGACACATATCCCACATTAGCAGACAGAGAAGGAAAGACCTCACACTGAAACCCTGATTAAATGCCTGACACTAATCTAATTCATTATTCTACATGACTGCCCACACATTTTTGTCCTTCCCTGCTGAAAAAAAAAAAAATCCAGGGGACATGCACTTTTGAGTCAAAAATATGTGGACTCACTGAAATACACAGAAAAAATGGACATTTTTAAATTTTCAATATTTGACATTGTAATTGAATTTTATATAAAGTTGCTTCATATGGCCTGATAGTACGTACAGAACATTCAGATTCCATTTTTATTCAAATCTGTTTTAACATCTCGATTTTGTGGCACGTCTTGCCCCCTCCCAACTGAAGGCTCTGTTGGAACTAACTGGAGTTGTAGGCGGGGGGTGGATAAACAGGGATGGTGGCCATTTCCACATCGTGGGGCAAAATTGAGTAAAAATACTCTCAAATAAAACCTGAAAATCTGCCCTCTCTGCCCAAACTGACCAGGTCCACCCGCTTTGGATAATATCAGTTGATTGAATGGGTGAAGGATAGATAGATATGGGCTTGTATGGTCCTACTGCACCTGCTATAAGCGATTCATTATTTGCTGTTTTCATTGAGTTATTGTAACGGTTCAGGGTTAGGGAAAGGCATACATGCTTTTTAAAGGGTGAAAGTTAGAATTGAGGATTTGGAGAAGGCAGTCGTGCTTTTAACCCTCCTATTTTGTTCAAATTAATGAATCATTTTTGTTTTGAGATGTTTGATATCTGAAATGAAAAATTACATCAGATGTTTGTAACAGAAAGTGTTACCCAATCTCCTCTCGGCTCATTTTTGCCTTTCTACTGACCATTTTAATAGCTAAGTAAATAAAACACAACTCCTCCATCCTCCCCTTATGTACCAAGCATGGGTTTTACATGATTATAGCAAAATTAATGAGGCTAAATGTGAAATGAATGAGAAATTAATTCGAACATGTCCCAAGTCTTAGGCAACACCACAAAAGTGAGATCAAAATGATGGTTTTATGTAATAATGGGTCCTGGGGTCAAAATGATCCAAACAACACTGATGCTTACAACATATGTACAGAACATAAAATAATTTTTAAATTCTTGTTTTACCTGTAAAGTTAGGCAAAAAAATCAAGCTGAAAAAAGTATGTTTGACCATGGTTTTAGAGACACTGAACATTGAGTTGGGTCTACTAGACCCGGAACATAATAGGAGGTTTAACTCTTTTAAAAGGCAATTGTACCTCACGCTAATAACAGGGTGTGGATCGAGCTTGAGTCTGCAGTGGGAGGGGTCTTTGTGTTACACGCCCATCAAACCACCCCAGCCTTGATCCTGATGCAAACTTTCACTCTGTATATTCACATTATGTCACTTCCTGCTTTGCAGCACAGTCATCGTCTCTGAAAACGCAACTTTCATCTAACTGAGCAGCACTCAAGCTGATCTTGGCTTTACGTGAACATATATGATTATGTCTCCAAAAAAAAAAAAAAAAAAAAAATAGATAAATAAAAATGCATCAACAGTTCCTAAACAGTAGCTTGCTTGCATTGCCAGTTTTGCACTGAAAACATTGATTGTGTACAGTCTATGGCTGAAACTGAAAGTGTGTATTAAGAGACACTGTACACACAAGAAACTGGAAATGTGGAGTAATATGGTGCACGAATGGCATCTAAACACTGTGATGGATTGGCGAGCTGTCCAGGGCGTGTCCCTGCTTTTCTCTCATTCTCAGCTGAGTCATTCCATGTCAATTCAACAAATGGGTGTTGCACCACTTTCTCAGATCCTCCTCAAATCTTTTTTGTGCATTATTTGGGTAATTTTATGAACAAATGCAAAGTATTATAGTGATATACATACAGAACAAGCAGTTAGGACCAAATCTGATACCCATAGTTGGTCTAAACGTAACCCTCGCCTAAAATTTTGGGGTTTTAAATTACTGAAAAAAGATATTCTTACTCCTTTTACAAGGTCAAAATTTTTTTACCTTCCAAGATTTTTACTGTTTCACCGAGAAAAGTGTAGAAATGTATGAAAATCAATAAATACTGGACTGTAGAATTTCCCTAAATGTCCTTATTATTTCATGGGCAACTTTATTTTAGGTCTTACATGCCTATATTCTATGGCTTATTCTTGTGAAAAGACACTGAAAGGATACATTTTCTTCTTTACTGATGAAAGTTGCACAAGACAAAAGTTTTAAAACATTGAAATAAAGCTTAGTTATTGATTTATAGGCCAGTGATGTCAGGCATAGACCCAAAATAGCATAACTTTAGGCATCTAAAAGTGCATGTGGGACACATGGTATGGGGTTCAATTTTTTTTTGGAGGAACTAATATATGTGAAATATTTGTGAGTTACCATCATATTTGTTTCTGGTGCCTGAGATATGCAACAGCTAAGGGGCCATTCCATATGAACTCAACCAAAGTACAAGAATCTTCCATGGTCACCAACTCAGATTTGGCTCAAATTTATTTTGGGAGTACCCATATATTCATAATGAACAAATGCAAAATTTTAGTGTCCTACTCCAAGGGGTTTCCAAGATATGGCCCCCAAAAATCGAGGGCCATGCCCAAGCGAATCGCAAACGTTAATTTATGGGGATTTTAGAGGCCAATATCTTTGGAACAAATAATAGGTATGGGCTGAAAATTGCTTTCCAGGGTAATTTTGGTGCAGGTTTTCAGAATCTCTTGTCAAAATTTATCTAAGATATTGGCCTCTCAAATATGAAAATTTTTATTGATGGAAATCAAAAATTCAGTTTTCAAGGGCCCCCTATGAGGCCAGGATCTCTTACAGAGGCTAAATTGTGCTGGATTCCTTCTATTTTAGGATAGGTCTGTCTGTACAAGGACGATTGACTGCATCCAAGGCATAATAGTGGAGTTAGGAGACCCTGAAAGGGTCCTAGCTGTAAAAGTCACTTTTTTGCCAATTTTGGATTGGCAAGTTCACCATGTGAGCAGTTACCCATGGTAATGAAACTTGTTCTGCATAAATGTATGTATCTTGACTTTATTTGTTCTAAATTACAACTTGTTTTCTCATCTCCTTCACTATTTACTCCTTCAACACGTCATGGTGGGCAGTACCACACATCTGGTGCAGATGGTGACCTGATTACAGAGAAATTCAAGCAGTTCAAAGGATAGCAATAGTGATGTGATAAGCTGTGCACATATTACATATATTAAATGGGTCCTAAGGCAACACTTTGCTAATTAATGTAATATATATTAGTTAGACTTCCTAAAAAACGCCTAAACATCTTGTATTTCTCGGTTAAATTGGCCATGAAAGATTCTAGAGACAATGTCCATACCTGAGACATCAATCAGATGTGTCTTGTTATACAGACTAAGTTTTGTGTTTCTGCTCCGTGTCCCACATTGGTTTCTGTGCTTAAATATGTCGGGTATTTTTCAGTCTGTTTCGTAAATAAGCATCATTTTGAGGTTTAAGAAGACTAGCTAGCTCTGGGTATTTTTAGGTTAAAGAGAACTTATAAGCAGTGGCGGCTGGCCAATATAAGGCGCTAGGGCGCCGCCCCACCACTCACCACTCACCACATTACCTTGAATAAGACACACAAAAAAAAAAAAAATGAAATAAAATTGAAAAAATAAAATAAAAATATTTTGAAATATATGTATTTCTATTTTTAGATGAGCAAGATAAATATTATATAGTTAATGATGAGTAAAGTTGTTTCGTTCATCTGTGTTGTCTGATTGGTGACAGTTTTCCGCCCTGGGCGCAAAAAATCTTGCCCATAGACTCGTTAAAAAGTTGTACATGCGCAGTAGCTCCTCTTCAATACAAGAGATAAGGCCATGTTGGGGCGCACCTCACCTGCGCCCAGAGCTGAATGCAGCTGGATTTACACACCACCACCCTCCCGCCAGCGAAATTTTTTTCCCCACTAGAGTTGCGAACACCAACAGAAACTTATTTGCATACAGCCAGTCAGCAACCTTGTTCCGGACCACTGAAGGAGTGTCATGAGACAGTGAAATTTTTCTGTCTTCACGAGCCTTGCACCGAGGTGCGGTCTCGGAACCACTGACTGCGCAGTTCGAGCCCAGAATACTGCGGTTACATCGTACATGCCTGCCTTACCCTCAGCATAACTATTGGCCAAATCATTCGTATAGCCTGCCATTTAGATAAATGATTTGTTATGAATGTATTTGTTCAAATGGTGAAGCTGGTCACAATCAATGTAGTCTAGCAATACCCAGCTCGCCGCTATTTTATCCTACACTGATCTGGCATATTAACAATAAACTAGTTTTCAATAATAACCTTTATTGCAGGGAAGTCCCACTGAGACAGAGGTCTCTTTTGCAGGGGAGCCCTGATTACAATAAAACAATTACAATGGAAGGTTAAAGACAAACAGCAAATATAAAATACACAAGTCACAAACAACAATTTCAGATTAAAGGAATAAGTTTTAAACTGGAATAAAACATAATAAAAATTAACTTAAAAAAAATATATATATATATACACACACACACACACACACCCACATATATACATATAAATAAACATATGAACATAGGACAGAGAAAAATAAATGAGCAAATCCTACCATAAACTAAAAGCAAATACATCTGGCCTCCAGAAGCAATATATCCAACACTAATTTCTTGAAAGACACGAAGGGGATAAGGCAGTCTAGCTTCAAGGTATCCTGGAAATTATTCCACATACAAGGAGCGAATGCACTAAAAGAGGTACCTCCCAAATTTGTTCTAGTCCTGGGAGCCTCTAACAAAAACCATTCTTGTGAACTGGAATGCTGACTTCTGATTTTGATGGATAAGAGCTTAGTAAGATATGAGGGAAGTTTGCCTAGCAAGGCTTTATAAATAAATAAAATACAATGTAGCTTCCTTCTAAAATGAAGGGAAAACCACCCCACAGAATTATGTAAAGCACAGTGATGGGTACGGAAACCATCACCTGTGATGAAGCGCAATGCGCCATGATAGATTGCATCCAAGGATCTTAACGTACTAATAGAGGCATGCCTGTAAAGGACATCTCCGTAATCAAGTATGGGTAATATTGTTGCCTCTATAATCCTCTTTCTATTGTCCAAAGAAAAACAGGACCTGTTTCTGTAAAGAAACCTGATTTTTATTCTAAGTTTCTTGGACAGGTTGGACACATGCGTCTTAAAAGAAAAGTCATGATCCAACCAGATACCCAGATATTTGTAAGACTGAACCTGCTCAATTTGAGCACCAGTCACATAGAAAATGGAGTCACCTGACATAATTGCATTCTGTGCTGAAAAGATCATGAACTTTGTTTTATCAGTATTTAAAACCAGTTTAAGATCAGCTAGAGCATGCTGTATAACGTTAAAAGCAGATTGTAAATATGTGAGGGCCTGTAAGCATGTTGGAGCAGAGGAATAAAGCACTGTGTCGTCAGCATAAAAATGAACCTTGCAATTCGTTACATTACGAGCAATGTTATTTATATAAATTGTGAATAAAATTGGACCAAGAATGGAACCTTGGGGTACACCTTTTGTCACCTTTAAAAATTGAGACTGCGCATCCCCAGAAATAATAGCTTGTGTTCTATTAGAGAGGTAGTCCTGGAACCATGAGCATGCTCTGTAACCAAGACCAATGGAGGACAACTTATTTAATAAGATATTATGGTCTACTGTGTCAAACGCTTTTGCTAAATCAATAAATAGGGCCGCACATTTTTGTTTACTATCCAAAGCTGTTACTAAATCATTTATAACCAGTGAAGCTGCTGTTATGGTGCTATGTCCAGGCCTGAAACCAGATTGCTGTGACGTTAAAATGTTGTTGGAAGTTAAGAAATTGCAAAGTTGTTTTACACGAGATTCTAAAATCTTAGCCAGGCATGGCAATTTTGAGATGAGCCGATAGCTGTTTACTGAACTGGGATCACCCCCCTTAAATAAAGGAAAAACATGAGCCGCTTTCCATATACTGGGAATAGACCCGGTCGATAATGACAAGTTAAAAATATTAGTTATTGAATGTGCAATCAGTGGGGCTGCAAGACGCAAAAGACTCGGGACTAAGTGATCCTCTCCGGTGGAATTATTTACATCTATACAATTTAATTCTAGAAGGACCTCATTCACGTTTAATTCCCTGAAAGAAAACAATACTCTAGGATTTTGAGAATTTGTAAATGCACTAGAGCTAAGGTCAGACATATCTCCTATAGTGGATTGATAATTAAAATTTTCAAAAAGGTTTCTGGCCGCTATAAAATATTTGTTAAAAAAGTCACAAATTTTGTGCTTATCAGTAATAGGACCAGAATCCGTGTGGATAGAATGAGGTAATGAAGAAGAAGGACTATTATTCAGGGACTTGACAATTTTCCAAAATTTTGCCGGATTGCCTTGACATTTAGCCAATGACGAAATGAAATACTCAGATTTTGCCTTTTTTATCAGTAAGCAGCATTTATTTCTTAGTTTTCTGAAAACCTGCCAGTCTGTGAGTGTCTGAGTTTCCCAAGCTTTAACCCAAGCTTCATCCCTTACGCGAAGATCATTTGATAAAGCAACCGAAAACCAAGGATTTCTTCTGTTTTTTACTCGGAATCTCTCGACCGGAGCATGCTTATCAACAGCACGATTAAACACAGAAGTAAAATGAGCTAACGCTAGGTCAGGGTCTGGAATAAAACCTGCAAAGCTTAAATCACTCCAGAAAATATCGTGGAGGAAGGCCTGTTCACAGAAATGTTTAAAATTTCTTTTAGTAATAAAACATGGGGGTGTCTTTGAAACTTTCATATCCCTTATACACACTACTGGGCAGTGATCACTATGTGATCACTAGTTCGTGACACCGAACAAAATCCAATGAAAATAAAATAGAAATAACCGGGATTGCGTCAGCTTCTTCTCGAAAATATGAATGCCCTGTAGGCCGACAGATTATTTTTATCTAGCCGCGCTACTGAACGTTATAAACATATCGGCAGGTTTGGCAAGTGGTGTTAATCAATTGTATTCGCACTTTGCTGTCGGCTGTTAATATAGGTTGATTGTGGTGCTTTCTTTCTGCATCATAGAAACATAATTTTAAGTGGACGGCCATAGCTATACTCAGGCTGAGGGGTGTGGTACAGCTTAATGATTTTATACTTTGAAAGAGGTTTTGAATCATTAAATCTTCGTGTCCTTCATTTGAAAATGCGGTGGCCGTTTCCAAACCTGCCAATCATTTTTAATGTTTCCAGCTAGGATTGATAAAATCATCTGTTCAGAGCATTCATATTCTCTAGAATAAACTGACGCAATCTCAGTTATTTTGACAATATTAGTGCAAGGCCAGTGAAGAGAGAAAAAATGTAACTGTCTCGAGACACTCCTTCAGAAGTCCGGCACAAGGTCGCTGATTGGCTGCAAAATTTATGTACAAAAAGTAGAACACTACATGACATTATAATGTTGCTTTTGTTGTTTTCATTTATGTAAATACACTGGTGTGATACCTTAGTACATGTTTGCTTGCTTTTTGGTATATGTCTAATTTGGAGTTATACCCCCCCCCTGGAGAAAACTCCACCAGCCGCCACTGCTTTCAAGGTACTTTGAGATATTTGTAACATAAAAATCTTGTTAGTTATTTAAACCTGTGAAAAAAATGCTTGAATTCTTGAAAAATGCCATTTTCACCATATGTTTGTATTGCCTTAAGCCACAGAGAAATGAGTGTATTCATTCAAAAATCCTTTTCTGCTCTCAATTAAAGGTGTTTCAACCCCTCAGATCACTTGTAAGTCTATATCATCAATCAGTTCCTAGTATTGTCTTCCAAAATCAGGCCTTTCTACATAAAATCTCAATTTTTGAGTGGGAAAATAGGGATTAAAATATTTTATAATTTGGAAAATAGCTATCATATGATGTTAAAACTTTGCAAGTAATCTATTCTCATATTGGAAAAGCTAGAAAAAAAGTTTGGAGATAGTCAGAGGAGGTCATGCAACAAAATATTCTCAGATTTGTTGAAATGAGATGGAATGACTCAGCTGCGATTGGCTTCAGCTCAGTCGTGATGCTGAAGGGGAAGGAGGGGCATAGAGAATGGATGGATGAGCGGACGTTAGCTGCACTGAGGGCATTGCAGCTGTAGGTAGCCAACATCAGCTGACAGCTAACTGACCTTGAATTTTGTTGTTGTGTCGTTAATGTAGACTCATTACAAGCACAAGCAACAAATTATTAAAGTCATTAATCAGTAATATCAACCCTCATGAAACAGTTATAGTTATTTGAACTACAGCAATACAGTTGTGTGGACTATAGTAATATCATGGTACTGTTAACTGTGGTAATACTATAGTTATAATGTGATGGCTATAGTACTACTTATTATGCTAGGCAAACTATATTAATACTATAGTTATGCCATAAATACTATAGTATTAATAAGAAATAACTATAGGATATTTTCTTAAGGGAGAGTGAGGCTCCACTTAAATATTTTCTAGGTTCTTATTCATCATTTTTCATTGTGAGCAGAGACAGTCGATAACACTCACACGGTCCTGAACAGGCTAAGAGGTTAAAATCTCAACCTGATAAACTAGAGCGAAGAGACGTTTTCTCCCCAGATCACCCTCTCATCTGTGTATTGGGTGCATATAACTAACCATCGTTAAACGTAGCGTTTTTGCGAATGTTTCGTGTCAATTTAAAACACTTCAAAACTTAACGAGCAATGAAAACAGATGAAAATCTTTGAACATTTTTGAATTTAACAACTTTCCCGAGTTTCTCCAATAAATCTCTAAACTTCTAAGTGCAAATAATGTTCTGTGAGAACACAGAAAAAATAAAATGAAGAATCAGAATGAAGCACGAAAATAATTAAATATAGACATATTACATTGTGCGTATGCTGTTAAGGGCAGATAGAGGAGTAAAGTGCATACTTCAGCGCATTCAAATATATTCAATAGCAGAGGAAAAGAGCTGGAGAAACAGGAAAAAAAACAGCAGATTAGCATTTCAGAAAAACATTTCGGAGAGCAGGAGAGAAAGAGCAGTTACACAAAAGAGAGAGAGAGAGGAGAGAAAGAGAGCGAGCGAAAGAGAGCGGAGATAGAACACAGAAGGGGCAGAAGAATTACTGAAAAGAACATGCGTGGAACAGAACTCTCAGCTCCTCATTAACAGCGTAACAAACGGTGCAGCTAGCTGTAATGCCTGCTAGGTGAATAACATGTCTTACCTGACCCTGAAAAACCTGAAAAACCACATCTAAATTCAAAAATTACGTAACCAAGTAAAATTTAATGACCTAATTTTAAATAAAGTTATAAAACAGGGAAAGCTCTAAAAGATTTGCCCTATTTATATTTCTCTTTTTTTATCATCCTGTTACTGAGCCCGGCACAGCCCTTTAATAAATAAATAAATAAATAAATAAGCTAATGTTATAGTCAGACCTACTCCTACCCTATAGTTTCACACCAACCTCATCACAGCAAACAATTTTTACAGTTAAATGCTCAAAGTTCGAAAGCAGGAACAAATTTATAGGTCCAACACTGCAGTTTTAACCACCTACCCTGTACTAATGGTTCTGCCACAAGCGTATCCCTCCACCTCCAGGCTCTCAACGAGCCGGCCCTCATTTATGTGATTTATCTATCCAGGCAGCTTATGTTTTACAGCCAGATATTCGCTGAAGCAGTTTGAGTTAAAGACTCAGCTTAAGGGCACAGGGGTCCTTCAGCACTGGAGAGTAAAAAGCATGTAAAATAAGCCAAATACTGGCGCTACCGCGATCACAGTGTTAATGTGTGTAAGTAAAGCTGTGAGTCTGCAGTGGGGCAAGGAACACACTCAGCTTGTAAAAGATTTCCTCTCTTATCGTTTAGCTGTAGGGTAGTTTGCTATTCCCAGAGGAATAGAGGATTGAGGTTGAATTCTCACTGGTTAGAATAAAAGAGAGCAATGAAAAAGAATGAGGTGGGTACAGATGAATAGTGACAGTCACATACAGGATAATGGCACGTTATGTAAAATCCTTCCATCCGTCACTGAAGAATTCAACCCTTCATGAATCTGAGTGACGCTCCACATTTATGACTGAGGGGCAAATTTAGGTCCAAAGCGATGTGAGTATGGAAAGCTCAGTATTTTTTCTTTCATTTATTTATAATAATTTCACGATGGCACTTCAGCACAACACAAAGCAAGGTAGCTTTTTCAAATCTCTTGTGAGGCTTAATGGAAATCTTGACGGCCTCTATCCCAGTAAAGATAATTACCTGTCTGTGCTGAACACAGGGCAGTGTGATGCATCTGCTGTTTGAAATTCATGTGAGCCATCAGTGTTACGCAGAACGATTTCAGAAGATCTTAAATTTAAGGCATCAGGCACTCAGGTGCGTTAGAGGGGAATATTTTTAGGGGAGAAAGGAGAGGGGTTTAGAAGTTTTAACAAAGCAAAGAACATGTTCAGGAGTGTGTGAATCCTGCAGTGGGGTGCAGAACACACTCTAGTGACATAAAAAAACCACACAACTCTCCCACATTAATCTCTTGCACAATAAAGACGCTCCAGTGCTAACATTGTCTCAAAGGAAAACAAAATGGACGGTGCTGGATGGATCTACTGTCCTGATGTGACCTCTCCTCACAGTAAAAAAAAAAAGTTCTCTCAACTGAAAAAAGTTAGTGTCCAGGCTGTCTTAAAATTTCAAGTTAACTGAATTTAAGATTAAAAGTTGAATATTACCTCAACTTATCATCTCAAGTTCAATGAGCTTAAAATTTTAAGGCAGCCTGGACACTAACTTTTTGCAGTTGAGATTTTTTTTTTTTTTTACAGTGCTGTGACACTCTGATTAACACCGCTTCCGCTGATCTCTCCCTCTCTCTCTCTCCCTTCCTCTCTATCACTTTCTTTCTCTCTCTCATCCATCTATCCATCCCTCCATCCTTGGAGAGAGTTTATTTTCGCTAGTCCAACCACATGTCCATGAATCTCCCCTTGTATTGCAAGCAAAGCCTTAAATGCTAATAATGCGAGTAAACCACACTGATGTGAGGTATGGCCAGGGCAGACAGGGGGGGAAAGAGAGAGAGAGAGAGAGAGAGAGAGAGAGAGAGAGAGAGCGAGAGAGAGCATAATGAAGACTGGCCACAGCGCCCTCACATCACTCCCCCATTGCTGGCAGCTGCAACAAATTTATGGTCCATAGAGGGAAAGGGGCCACCTCAGTGACCTTGGAGACTCATCTCCACCAATCACAACACAGGAACAGGGGGAGGGAGGAGCCAGAGTTACAGCCCCTCTCCCCAATAAACAGGCCCCATCAAAATTATATTACACCAGTGATGTGTTATTGAGTCTCTGAATGAGTGAGTGCAGCTTGTCACTGAATGTTTTTCTCCATATCTCACACACACACACACACACGCACGCGCGCTCACACACACACACACACACACACACACAAGAGGAGGTCAGGGTGATGCTCAGATCGCAGGCTCTCACAGCTCATACACACCATCCTATACTCCAAGACAGTTCCCTGGCTTTATTACTCTCCTTTTGAAATTATTTATTTAAACGGTTTAAAGATCCCAAAATGCGCCATGGTGAATGAGCACAGAGAATGAACACAATCCCTCTCAGCTACGAAATTATAACTGCTGCTGCCGCTGACCCACTGAGAGGCAGACCCACAGCCCCAGAGTCAGTAAGTCTTTCTGCAGGAGTCATGCAGGGCAGCCATAATTAAGGAAGAGAGGAGCGAAAATGATGACTTGTTTTCATGAAAGATTTGCTGCACACATGAACACAAAAATGTGATCTGATTTCAAGCTTTTTCTTGGAGAGGGGGTCGTAACATTTTGAGTACTGTAGTGTACAGCTGCCGTGAACCACTGAGCTGCCAGTGCAGTTACTGTCCTGCTCCACTAGGGGGACTGGCCTGGGCCACTAAACTAGTGTCTCGAGACAGTGGAATTTCACTGTCCCTACTGGCCCGGCATCACAAAGAGATCGGCTTGAGATAGCAGGAGCCTAGAATCTCACTTTCCAGTGTCTTTTTTGAGGCCAAATTATTTTCTGTGGACGGCCACAGCATTTTCTGCTGAATTGCATGGAGTTGTAATGAAAACTGAATTTTAATCGCAAAATCATTAGGCTATATTACACTCTTCTACCTGGGAATAGTCACTACTTTCTATTTAAAACTGTGTTTTTATGGTGCAGAAATGGTGCACAATAATTTACTTGCCAAGCCTGCCAACTATTTATTAAAGTTCACTTGCAAGGCTAGATGAAAATAATCAGTTCAGAGCATTCATATTTCTATTAATAAGCTAACACTTTCTCAGTTATTTTTTATTTTGTATTCATCTGGTTTTATTAGGTGTCATTAGCTTGCTCATTGACATGCCTGATCAGCACAGTACAGGGGCCTGGAGCATTTTTGTGTTCTGTACTGTCTTGCCAGCGTAGTTACTGTCCTGCTCCACTAGAGTACTGACTCGAGGCACTGAGAGTCTCTGTCTCGGGTACGCACTGCCTCAGAAGAAGTGCGGGCAGTGACCTGTCTACCCGGCCATTTATGATGGCGTCATGTTAAGTTTTTACGCTTTCATGAAAATACCAGCTCGAAAATAAAGATTCTGAATGTAGCCTAATTGTTCAAAATACTTCAGGCGGGTAAAATGAGCCGGTCTCAATTAATGAGACGGCGCCACAGCTCACTGACTGTAGCCCTCTGTGGTCTATTCACTACTAGGCATATCAATAAGTTTGCTAATAACATCTAACAAAACTATATTGATGGCCTACAGAATAAAAATAACAGAAAGCGTAAGCTTCTCACCTAAAATATAAATGATCTCAACAGTTTAATTTTAGCTAGCTTAGCTAGTAAACGTAAAAATGTAGTTGGCAGGTTATGTTTCGGCCAAGTACGTTAATGAATTCTAATGGCACTTTTCAGGTGCCGTTTATCTTAGTAGATTGATGCGCATCTATTCTGCAGCATAGTAACATAATTATAGGCAGAAGACGGCTTTACCCTGGGAGAAGGGTGAAATGTGAAATGTAGCCTAATGATTTTATCATTAAAATTGAATTTTAGTTAGGCTACAACTCCATGTAGGCTAATTCATTTGAAAATGTGGTGGCCATTTAAATAAATAAAATAAAATAAATAAATAAAAAGAAATAAAAAAACAAAAGAACAAAATCAATATATAGCCTATTTTAAGCTTTGTAATAACAGCAGTCACACTAATAAACACTGATCTGAGTTATTCACACTAATCATGGTTGATGTTCAGTACTGTGGTACGTAGGCCTACACGATTAGGTTATATATAAGTCGCCAGGTGGATTCAGTCCCTTTTCTGAGGGACAGCGACAATAGCAAACTGTGCAGGGCTCCAACACTCGTCCCCTTTCACAATATAAACATGTTTTAACCTTTGCTTTGAAGAACTGAATGGTAAAACCATGATGCCACTTACAGTCTTTTCAGTGAAGCCAAATTGCCGCTCGGAAACAGCCAGCGCAGTTTGAAATGAATTATAAGGAGATGTAATCGAAACTCACTTTCACTTAGACTATAAAACCATTAGGCTACATCCTTCTGTCTGGATGTATTTTTGGCGTTCTGCTTAAACTCATTTTTAAACAACCGACTGAAAAGTTTTATCAGAATTACTGATAAACTCGCTCAATCATAACCTGTCAAGTTTTTATTTAAAGTTCAATAGCTGTATATAATTAATCTGTTCAGATCATTTGCATTTTAGTTCATATGATAATGCTATCTAAGTTATTTTTTATTTATATTAATCTGGTTTTGTTAGCTGTTATTACCTAGCTTATTGATGTACCTGATTAGTACAGTAAGAAGCGGCAAGCTGCGGGCATCATCACATTGATTGTAACTACCTAATTTTACCCGATTTAAATATTTTGAATAATTACATTCAGAATTATTTATTTCTCAAAATGGAAAGCAAGATGGGTTGACTTGGCTCACAGTTCTGCTGAGGGAAAAGCAGGCATTTACTATGCACAGAAATTGCAGTATTCTAACCAGTGGCAGTTCTAGAATTGGGGGGGGAAGACACGTCCCTTTATGACAATTAGTCCTGGCTAGTTTTCAATGATTTTCCTTTACTGACGCGTTTTCCAATTATCGTAATTGGTAACTGAAGACACGGTTTCTCTCCATATGCGATCGAACAGCAATGAAATCATGGGCGAAATTCAATACAGAAAAATAATTTACTTATTAAGAGTCTAGTGCTTCGCGTTAATTGATCAGGTCCGCATTCCAATGAAATATCGTCGGTATTGCTTGGGTTGATTTAAAAAAAAAAAAAAAAAAAAGTGGCACTCGGCAGTTAAATAGGCAGCGTGCGGCTCCAGCTATGAGTTGACAGGTATGCAAATTTGAATAACGTTGATTTAAATACAGCGAATACGCGTCCAGATGAATGATTGCCTTCTTACGTAATCGGGGAGAACAAGCAGCACCTGTTAAGTGTGGAGTGCTCTCGGAATGAACTTTTTGTTAATCATGAAAATGACTGAGAACAGGTCAGGACTAATTACTGTTTTAAACGAATGTTTTGTGCACCCCAATTCTCAGTTCTGGTTCCGCCACTGTACTACTGGATTTAGCCCATGATTTCATCGTTGTTCCATCGCATATGGAGAGAAACCGTGTCTTCATTTGCCAATTACGATAATTGGAAAACACGTCAGTAAAGGAAAATGATTCAGAACTAGCCAGGAATAATTGTCATAAAGGGACGTGTCTGTGCCCCCCAAATTCCCAGTTCTAGAACCGCCACTGATTCTAACCATGGACTGTACAGTCAGTGGCTCCAAGACTGTGATCTACCGCTGTCTCAAGCCAGTCCCCCTGGTGGAGCAGGACAGTAACTGCACTTGCAGCTCAGGGGCCCGCGGCAGCAGTACAGTGCTACGGTGTTAGAGAGCTTCTTTACTTTTCTGTGATGCAGAATGGGTTTGAGGTCCCTGCACTGGGGCTGTGCTCGGCTGCTGTCGCACGCAGTCCTGACACAGGAGCACTGTTCAGTGTGCACGATAAACTCAAACACAGACACACACACAGACACACAGACACACACACACACACACACACACGCACACACACACACACACACACACACACAATGCACCGTAACATTGACATTACCATCACATATGCTGTTGAAACAGGCAGAGAGAAAAGAATAAACATGCATACACACCTGCACAGATACACACAAACACAATCATCCTCTTGCCATCTCCCTCTCATTCACTCAATCAAAGCGAATCCGTTTTGCAAACATACATCTTCCTTTAATAATGTAGGCTTGGCAGGCCTTAAATGAGTTTTAAATCAGCATTCATATTCAACATTTATATGCAAGTGACAATACAATGTCATCAATCAATATTTTTACATGATTTATACCGATTGTACATCACTGTTAAACTTGATTTTGATCGCCATAAACTATTACAAGTGTTTCATATGACTTGTCACCTTCTGTGAATGTTAATGGATCTACTAGTTTATAGCACCTATTAAATTACTATTTCACAGAATAAAATATTATTATTTCAAGGCTTGTGGATATATCAACACATACACTTAACCACTAGAATGCATTCGACACTGACAGAGATGTAATACCAGCCCACAGACACACACACACATACACACACACACATGAGCGCACAACACCCATCAGAAGGCCATAAAATTTCATATAAATCTGAGGGGAGATGCAGATTGGGGATCGGCAGCAGGGTGCGGTGAACACGGCGTGCAGACGGAGTGTGAGTTTATGGAGATTAATGTGGGTTTGCACACGGCGCCGGGCGATGATTGGCGCGGCTCTCCTGGGGACATTTTCTCCCCGTCTGCATGGGGTTCGGCTCCGCGGCTCACCGCTGCTTCGCGGACCGCGGGAACACAACGTGTGAAAATCACCTGCTTTACAAACCATCCTGCCTCCCTGCCTCCATCCATCCATCCATCCGCTCGTTACAGGAGAGAGAGAGAGGGAGAGAGGGAGAGATATGGAGACAATGCAGGGGGAGAGGAACAAAAGAGCAAGGGATGACAGAAAAGGGCATGGAGAGGAGTGACGGGGAGAGACAAGAGGGAGAGGTAGGATAGAGAACAGGAAGGATGGGCAGTAATGATGGACAGAGGGAGAGGGAGACAGAGCAGCGGTGAGAGATGAAAGACATGAAAAACAAACAGAAAGAGAGAGGCAGAGGGACAGAGAGAGAGGAAGAAAGAGGTGTTACGTGAGAGGGATTATTGGTGAAAAGTACAAGTTTGTCGTAACGAAGCTTGTAAGAAGGCTGAGAGAGTGAGAGAGAGAAAGATGGATGCAGAGGATAAGAGCGAGTGGAGGAGGGAGGGCGGGGTTGACTTGGGTCGGAGAGGTAAAATGCTTCATATTTGTGGAGCCCCGTCTGAAACAATAATCAGACAATGAATCGCCCTGCGACAGGATGTTAAACTATCAACAGATCCTCTTGGACATGGAAGAGACAGGCAGTTACCACAAACTGAATTTTTTGATTCAAATATTTACTTCAGCATATATTGTCCCCCCGCACCCTTATTTCAAACCTCATTGAGCATTTCCCAGCACACTTAACCCCCAAAACCACTTGCAATATAT
This sequence comes from Gymnothorax javanicus, assembly GCA_029692085.1. NCBI lineage: Eukaryota > Metazoa > Chordata > Actinopteri > Anguilliformes > Muraenidae > Gymnothorax > Gymnothorax javanicus. The sequence goes on along the minus strand of CM056205.1, from coordinate 1,433,726 downwards.
TGAATTTTCAGGTTGACAAGATTGTGATTACATTTTTTTTTTATCCAGGCATACCAAGTATAAAGCAAATGCACAATTCTTTGACATTGATTGAAAAATTGTTTGTACTCAGAACCTTTTCCAGTCATTTTTATTTATATTATTTTTTCTTCCTCAGAGAAAAGCAGTGTGCTCCCTTCCAGGGCCATTGCACACAGCTGAAAAATCCCCAGGCCCCTACAAAATGACCCTGCATGAGTTTTGCATTTACACTGGCATCTGGAGAGCTCTGCAGGTAAAACATGAGCGTAAGATGTGCACCCATGGTGAAAATGGCGTCCCTGGATGGCCCTGAAATGCAAACGCTGGCACTTCATGCTCCCCAGGTACCCAAGGCTGCTCCAGCCTCTAAAAACATCTCTTTTGTGGCACGACTGAAGTGAGTCTTCATCCCGGCTTCAACAATAATGACTGAGAGAAATAAGGCAGATGTTCAGACAGAAATTAATAAACAATTGTCTATTGTGATTGACCCACTCGCTATGACTGACACATTGAATGCTCGGAACTATCCGGAACAAAGCCTGAAAATGAAGGCCAGAGGAAATATGGAGGAGGTCAGTGAAAAATAAAAATGCCACAGAAGCAGAAAAGTACAATATTCAAGACCTCTCTTCAATTTGATAATTCATTTCTAATAAAAAAAAGAAAGAAAACTTTTGGTCCTTGGAAGAAAACGAAAACAACAGAAAGTTGAAAACCCGCCCGTTTTACTTCACAGTTTAAAGTTTCTTCGCTGGGAGAGGCCCTGACAGCTTCTCTGACGAGATCGGGGACCAGGGGTTTGCGAAGTACGGGAGCCCCAGGCTCTCTCGTGCGCCGATGTGATCAGAAGGTAAGGGCAGAGTCAGTCGGAGCGAGAGACGCGCTCAGGTGTGGAGACAGCCCTGACGCTCGGGGAGCTCCTATCACAGATCTGCATCTCTGCTCCGGCTCCGCCGCCGGCCGAGGGGGGGCAAATGACTGCTCTTCTGAAACGATAAGGCCAGACTTTCACCGTGCGACTCGCCTATATCTGCTCCACAACTTCACATCCCTCAAATTTACCACCCTGAATGGAGAGGCTTCCGCAAGCTGCAGCGTCAACCTGCCCGAACACTCCACACAAGATGGAGGCGCCGTCTGCTTTCAGCCGTCCTTCACACCTGACTGTCCTCCTCTCCAGCTGAACTATCCACAGGAGTAAAATCACAGCAATCAATGACAAACTGCAGAGTTTCCTTTCAATGTTAGCGTTTTTTAAAAATTAAATTTGGCATCACCAAGCCCACCCGAATCTGGACTGTCCATTCGGCAAACTGTGTACACAAGCTCACTCATATGCAGCCCATGTTGCCAACTCGGGAGAGAGAGGCAGTTCACGGCTCTCCTCCAAAGCACACGCCTGTCAGTCTCCAGTGTTGGCTTTTGTTTAATGCCGATCACATTCGAACCAGCATAAATTCCACAGTTCAACTGCAGCAAGAGTCCGGCTGCGCTCAAATGAGCCAGCGCAATCAGAGGAATATTTTACATGGAATGCTTAACTGCTTCCGAGATCATCAGCCCCAATTTCACAACATGGTCGTTAAGCACAAGTTATAATGGTATCGCAGATCTCAACTGGGTGTGGCCAACTCAATTCTGGTAATTTTGCGACAGTAGGCGATAACGCAACTGTGGCGCTGTTAGAAGGATTGGACTAAAACGAATTAATTACTTGTGGGTGCGATGGGGTTTGGTTCCATTCAGGCCTGTTGGGTCAGCTGCTGTCACTCCCTTTAACACTAGAACGGCCGACAGTGCAGTAGGGGAGACTGGGGTCTGATGAGCCATGGGGACCAATGAGCCATGTCACTATTTTGCCTATTTTAAACACCTTTGGCATCAATTGATCGCAAAATAGTGATATGGCTCATTGGTCCCCTTGGCTCATCGGACCCCAGTCTCCCCTACCTCCTAGAACAGCCGTGAGGTCATTTTGACCTCCCACCGCTGCGGGCTTTATGATTGCAAATTAGAAGTCTGTTACTGGAACAGTTGTTAATTATTTTAAAATAGCATGTAAAAATAAATGAAAAAAACATTTTATTAATTTTGCCATATTAGGCTTTATTTTATTTTATTTTAATAATATAACAACGTAAATTCATTTCTGTATTGTTTCATGAGTGTATCATTAAACAATGTAAAAAAATACAATTTGATGATGCTGTCAAACATAAAAAAGACCATTGCACATAAACATTGAACATTAAAATAACAATACACCTCTGCTATCATAAAAAATGAACATGAACACAGAGCACATGAGAGAGAGCCTTGGTCAAAATGTTTGGGAACCACAACCTGAACCTCTGCACTGTTTTGATGCACAGTCTACTCGCAACCAGCACAAACGCTGAACACCTTGATGGTGAACTGATCACAAACAAGTCGCCGGCACTTGATGCAGGATTTACCGTTATGTTTTTATTGCCGTGAGTTTTCACTGTACACTGCCTTCTCTTGTCTTGAGGCTGCTCTGCCTCTGAGAGGCAGCAGCACAGACTCAGCTCCTGTTTCATCTGCATGTGATCGCTGCGGAGGCCCTCGCACAGCTGTAGAAGGGAATTCTGTTGAGTTATTTACTCCATAGTGCATCTTTTATATACGCACCTGCACACTATTGAAACAGTAACAAAATGCATTGCTAGGCAAGCATGATGCAGTTCACTGCCTTGCATAGCTGTCAGTGTATGAATGTGTTGTATAAATGGGCATATGTGAGGTATTAGGCTACTGTCAAGTGCTTTGAGCTGTCTGTCTGACTAGCTATACAGTCAGCTTAGACAGACTGACTATATAGCCTGGCTATACAGCCGGACTATATGGTCCATTTACAGTTTTTTGCATTAGGAGTAATGGAGATCAAAATGACCTTGTGGCCGTTCTAGGTATAATCAGTGATTTTTTTTTCTCTTATATTCCAGAATCCCCATAACTCATAAGTTGATGAATAACACCATTTTAGGAAAAGTCACTGACTGGGAGACATAGGGTTGTTATTCAAACAGAGTTATTTGCAGTTTAATAGGCGAGAGAGGTCAGAATGACCTCACGGCCGTTCTAGTGTTAAAACTAGAGCATTAATGCCATAGCAAACAGGCAATTTTGTCAGGTGAAGAACAAGCACATAACTTGCATTACCGCGGCCTCCATCGATCCTCTAAAAACTGCACTCTGATGTAGTAATGTGTGGCGGTGTTTGGGTAATGTGTGGCGGTGTTTGGGTAATGTGTGGCGGTGTTTAGGTAATGCGTGGCGGTGTTTGGGGATGGAGGTTGCTTCACCAGGTAATTTGTTTTGTATGAGGCAATGTGGGTGATTTAAAATGGGTGCAAAACGGCATTCATAATACTTAAACAATGGCAAGACTGAAGTTAATTATTTTTATTTGCCCCACTTAAAGAAAATATTCATGTGTAAAAATACCCCTTCAACTTCCCCTTCATATTTAACCCCAACACCAGTCTATAGGGTTTATTTATGCAGTAGCCAACATAATAAAGGTTATAAAAACTGAAAGAAAATCACATGAATGATATGTGAGCGAGCAGCTTAACTGGCTTGAATTAATTCCCATCAAACTACCATTAAACAACAACATCAGCATTAAAAGGAGGTCAGGGTGAGTGAAAATAGAAACGAGGTCTTTCACATGAAAACTGCACAGCGTCACCTTCATTCACCGACACACCTCCTAATGCGCAGTTCAACCCACTGTGTTGCAAACACATTTACGGCAGATCACAAGAATACCAAACTGGGCTGAGGTGACAAGCATGCCGTTTGCGACGGATGAAATCGTGAATTATGTTAGCGCCTCATGCGTTTCCATTTGTGAAGGCACAAAAATAGATCCCCATGTGTCCAGAACCCTCAATAAAATATTTCCAATGACAGATAACGGTCTGTTAGAAATTCAGAGGCCCAGAACAGAACAGAAGTCTAAATTGCACATAAGGCTGAGAAGCCCAGGCTGTGGGGATGGAGAAATGGAGAAAAACCAAGACTTAAGAGCAGGGATGCCACAGTCAACTATCACGTCTCACCGGCTCACACGGCTGTGTACTTGTAAAGGTTGTTCTGGAGGCTTCTTGCTGACAAATCTCACCGGCTCCTCGACAAAACAACCGACCACATCCCCCCATTTTACCTAGAGGAGAGGATTTCTGGAGGGAGGGAACAGCTGTTTCACGCCAGTGCCAACATCGAACATGCAGAAGCCAACTTGTGCCCACCGGTCGCTCTGTGCCAGGGGTACCATGGCAACCTACCAACCCCGCACCTGCCTCTCGCCTTCACGTCCTCAAGTACATGTCAAATGTACCCATTCACAATTACTCTGGTCCCAACGCTATCTAAATGATAAAAGAAAAGTATTGCGACAGCGGGGAAACTTTAACCCTTAGAACGCTGAATACATTTTCAAGGAATTGAAAATGTACGAATTATCCTGAGCTGTTGAAAACCTATCATGTGGCAACTTGTTTAAAAGAGCTCGGCGGGAGCTGTTTTAAACAAGTTGCCACATGATAGGTTTTCAACAGCATCTGATTTTGATATCTTACATCATTGGGCAACTATAGTTGCCTTTTTGTGTTCTAAGGGTTAAAGGGCTGTGATTTGTACACGTTTCACTCAGTATGGATGAAGTGCCCTCCTATTGCAGGTCACAGTGGAGTGTCCCAGTGAATCTCCTCCCTCCCTTTAAATCAGGTGCCCCTCCCATCCATTCCCATTGGCCGAACAGCATCCACGGGTGCACTGGCAGCCAATGCCCCTGACTGGCTCAGTCGCACTGTGCTAAACTGCCCCCTCCCTACCCCAAAGCAGCCAGTAGGGGGCAGCATCGTAAGGGAGATGAGGGCTAACGGCGAAGGCAACCAGGACAATGAGACATAGTTGTGGATTTTATTTATATATCCCGGTGAGTTTAGTCATGATAAAAATTGGGATAAAATCCCTCCAACAGTTCTGCCCTGGCTTTACTCCCAGACATGTACAAACCCAAACTTCACCCGCTCGGATTTTTCCTCACTCTGGCCTGAGCTAAACCAGAGACTCCGATCAAAACACATCAGATGGAATCTGACATATCTGATGCAAGAGGGTTGTAAAGTAGTAAACAAGAACTGAAACACACTCTCAGATTCCAGTGTGTGCACACACACACACACACACACACACACACACTTCATTTCACTTCAAACCTCCAAGACAGCTCTTTAAAGCAGTACCCGAGTACAGCCAGACCCACTTAGAGTTTGCTGCATCAGTGAGAAATAATTTGCTCTAATTGTAGCTCAAAGTTCATGAAATTCACATTGTCATTCAAAAAGCATTTAGGAGCCTTTTGACTCAGCGTCAGGAGTGAGAGAAAGAATGAGATGAGTGAAAAGCCATTCGATTTTCTTTCCAGAATCCTGACTTCAACACAGAAAAAAGAAACTCCTCCATTTGAAGAGCGCTCAATATAAACATTAAAAAGATCAAATCAAGCACATAGTATGTATATTTTAACTCACAAAAAAACTGCAGCTTCCAGAATCTATTTAGTTCTCAGCTGCCGTGCATCATGTAGCTGAACAGCATGTTTTTACAGTGGTGAAATGAGCAGAGGAGTCGCGATAACGTAAAGGAACAGGATACAGCCCAAAAGTGCAGGCAGCGTAGTGTCAGTACTTGTGTCAAACAGACACAAACCCAACATGACAGCCGGATGACGGATGAAGACGATGACAGAGCGATTCATTGATTCAGAGGAGAAGAAAGCTCAGATCATTAAGCCTGTTTGACATGATCCATGAACGAGCAACTACAAAGAGAGAAGCTTCGACAATCAAATCGGCCGATTATGTCATTACCGCATCACCGGGGTTCCCTCTGTACTGACAGCTGGTTTTACGGTGACGAGAATAAGTTCGCAATAGAAGTAGACAAGTATGTCAGAATAGTTTAGGTCACGGGAGGTAATTTGAGCGAAGCACACTCAGGTCCTGAGCAGCAGACAGCTCAAATGTGACGGCGGTAATGAGAGTGATGGCGTGCGTGTGCCCAGCTGTCTGTCTGGCTGCTGACGCACCTGCAGGGGGCGCTGTCACAGCACCCCCACCATTTCATTAGAGGACCCCTGCAGAGCAACAGGAGGAGCAGTGAAGCAGCGTAATGTCAAAACTCTCCGCTGAGACGCTGCTCTCAACACTGGCATTTAGAGTCAGCGGGAGCAGTGCTAACGCTGGGATCTCACACACACACACACACACACACACACACTACATGCACATGCACAGAAATACTACACACGTATGCACAGAAACACACTCTCACACAAATGCGCACACACACACACACAGAACAGCCGAGACGTTTCTTTATAAAAACTGTGTAATGCTGGGACTGTGTATAAGAGAATGGCAGGATGACAGAGTTGAGCACCAGATGCTGATTGGGCACACGCTCTACAGGGGAGGCCTTCATTAGCCCAAAATGAAAGATTTTCTCACGATTACAGTTTCCCTTCTCCCTCCGTCCTCTCACTCTCTCCTCATCCTCAGGGACTCTCATTTATTCTCTCGTTCCAGCTCTCATTGTGCCCTGCCCAACGTTAAATGAACATCCTGTGTTTTACAAGCAGATGAATCGAGCACACACACACACACACACACACACACACACACACATACACAAACACACACATACTCTCGCGTGTTCTCATTCACTGGCCCACAGCGGAACACAGATTCTGTATCTCCCCGTCTGTAGCAGGTAAACACAGAGCCCATATTCTCTCTGGCTCCTGCCCTTTAGCGATTCCCCTGGGCACAGTTCAAAGCCAGAGTTTGGCCTTGGCACTAAACGACGCGACGCGCATTCAAATCATGCAGGACCAGTCTTTATTCCCAGCGTGTTTTCCCTGTGATAATGAGCACGGCATTCTGGGATTAATTAGTGTGGATGTTGGAGCAGGATGCCGCTACAGAGAGGCCTTTCTGATTCACAACGACCCAACGGAGAGGTCTCCCCGGAGACAGACTATGATATGAGTTTTATAAAGAAACAGTGAGCATGAATTAAACCAGAAATTATAAATGTTCAAATGAAAAAAAGGAGCACATTGCAAATCTGTATCAATGATTTCTACTTGAATATGTACACTGTGGAATATAATTTTAACGAGTGATGATACCATAGAAGAAGAAGAAATAAAAAGTACACACACTCACACACACACACTCACACAAGCGCACACACACACACACACACACACACACACAGCAAAAGCTATGGTGTGGCTAGAGACCTACTGTATATTGGAAAATTAACTGGTTTGCTTTCTAGTCTTTTAAAAGGCACTGGAAGAATCAACAAGGGTAAAATTCTGTTGGAAACAATATTATCCCCGTAGAAATCAGTAGAGTGAACATCATTAAAAACTAAAAAACAAAGAAAAATGCCCCCGTGATCTGTTTATGAATCCAACTGAAATTCTCGAGCAGAAGACCTTTAAACTACTGCATTATTCAAACAGCTGTTAAGGCACGATGCAGAAACACACTCGCACATTCATACACTCTATGCTCACCCTCTCAAACTGCCACAGGCATGCATATCGCAGTGTGAAGTATTTTCCTCAAGATATTGTTGCTAACCTCAAGGAACGAAGGCAAAAAAAAAAAAAATCGATAAAACAAATTGCAAGATGTTCAATTGTTGAATAAATTATTAAATAGGAATTAAAAGTTTTTTTTAATCACTGTTACAGATTTTTAAAACAAATCATCGGACTGAAAATAACACAATGCCTTAATTGAACTGTAGCCAGTCGTGTAAACGCGAGAGTGAATATGAAAATGTCATTTGTATTATTGTAGTGCTTTTTTAAAATCGGATCATAAGTGCATCTGGCCCTACTGTTGAAAGCTCATGAAGACATTTGCTCTGCCCTGGAAGGAGAGGACCCTGAGATTAATGAAGCTGACCACCGCTGACCACAGTTAGCCTCAGTGTCTGGGGTCGGCTTGGTTAGTCAGCAGGTTGGAAATGAGGTCTGGCAAGAACATTTAGCAAAATATTTGAAACCTTTCAGATCCTTTGTGCTGAAAGATGAATGGAAAAGGCACTGGTTCAGTCAGCAGGTGCTCTGTGAACCCAACATTACAGTCCTGCAGCTTACAAAGCTAAACATCCAGACAACCTGATCTGCACCTCTGCACAGTGCTTCAGTGCAGCTGCACTCAAACATAAACTATAACAGCAAAAAACGTGACCACAGGTCATTGCTCCACATTTTAAAAATATTAGCGTTTTTAATAACAGCATTTGAAAATGTTAAAGGAGGTATTTGTTTTGGGTTGTATTATGCGCACAAGGTTACAACATGCTGTACATATTCAATAACTTACATTCTCAAGTATTTCAATCAATTTTCACACACATGCGGAGTGCGCGTGCGCACACACACACACGCGCCCGCGTGCAAGTACAGCAATTACTCATTGTGAAAAAAAGCATTCGTTCTCGGCTCGAAAAGGACCGTTGAGATACAAATCGGAGTCAAATCAATCTCACACAGCTTAGAATCTTTTAGGACTCTCGCTAATGAGATTACGCAGTAATTTGAGTGTTCATTACATGCTACAGAAAGCAGCACGAGATTCTGAACTAAACGCCTGGAGGTAACAGCAGGGTTTTCCCACAAGCTTCCTTTATGTTGAAGCCTGGAGCTGGTGTTCTGTTCTCCTGTGCAAACAAACTCTTGTTCACATTCACACACACACCGGAATGGCACTGCCACGGATATGCCTGGGAATAAGAGCCGCCGAAGGCTGTAAATGTAAATTCTTGAACGTTTAACATTTACAGGGTTTGTTTTCTTTTTTTTTTCCTGTTTTTTCTGTAACACACTCGCTTTGATTTTAGCTTCAGAATGCGCAGCTGAAAAGTTCACTGAGTGACTAGGCGAGAGAATAATAGGGCCACGCTTCTGAATATAACTGGACACCTAACTGCTCCTGAGCCGCGGGGCTGTCACTGGCTAAAACGTGCAGTAATGTGACGGTGATGACACTCAGGAGGAGTGGGAGTGTCCTGAGTGACATCAGCCCTGGGAAATGATCCGATTGGCTGCTGAAGAATGGGGCCTCAGGCACAATCCAGAACGAGGATACCTGTCACCACAGAGGACCACAGGTAAGTAGAAGCACACATCTCTTCTGCCGGGGATGAACAGAGAGAAGCACAGAAGCGTACGAGATTAAACACGCAGAGGGAGGGCGAGAAGTACGGGAGAGAGCCTGCTTCAGCTTCTGATCCCCAAACAGCTACATACGTAACCAATTTAATATCTCTGTGACCAGCCACAGGCTATTTATTGCCATGAAGGATTGTGAGAAGGAGAGGAGTGCAGCCAAGCATGCGTGCATAACCGTCCACCGTCATCCTTCTAACCACATACCGCAGACTGCAGTCAAGCTGGCATCGGTGCCACAGTTTAATCTCACAATTCAGGGTAAGAGCAATGAATGAAGCTGAGGCAGGTCACCATCCTTTCATACTCAATATCTCAGGAGTGGTCCTACCCATGACCTTTTAACTTTGCATATTAACAGATATACTACACTATTAAAATTTGGATGAATCTTAAGTTGCATCACGCTACATTAATATGCAAAAACGCACTGCATTTCAGAGTCCTGTACAATGTAGTAGGGCTGAATGTTGCTTCTATTGATTAGCTTGCCAACCAAGCTAGCTAGCGCGGTAATGCAATTACTGGCGATTCAGTCAAAGCCTGATTAAAGGCTCAATTTCACAAATAGTTATGCTAGCAATATTTATTTTGTGTTTCTGGCTCAGTTGAAGTGCACTGCGCAAACCTGTATTTCATGTCTACGGTGGGCAGCTACAGAGATACAGAGCTACAAGAAAACCATGGCCTTGAGCAGCCCGTTTTTCATGTAGCTCTGCGGCAAGCTAGCTGGCTACTGTAGACATCAAATTACGCTGGCTGGGTAGGAATAATTTGGCATTACCTTCATTAGATAGCTACATTCTCTGAACTGATGCTGAATTTACAAGCAGCACTTCAGCCTTGTTGAATCTTATTTCATTAATATGCAAAAAGACATCGCATCACGGGTCCTGTATGACCCAGTAAGATTGCACGTTACTGGTTGCCACAGCATTTTTCATAAATGCTTCATGTAAGGTAAACCTGCAACGCCTTCCAGACACATACCGGGAAATCGCCGAACTGGACAACACCTCCACCCCCTCCACACTCAGGTGTTAAGATCAGGAGTGATGGCTCTAAGACTCTTCGCCCCTGGACTTTTTCGTCCCCGGACTCTTCGTCCCTGGATGGTTCATCCCCAATAATGCTTTGCCCTCTTGCAGCATTATAACACTATCCCTAACCCTTATATCATGGTGGTCTGCCCATCGTCCGTTCATCCATCTGTCTGTCAACAATGGTGGCACATTTTTTAATCATTAGGGGACAAAAAATCTGGGGACGAAAAAGTCTGGGGACGAAAAATCCGGGGAGGGAGAGTCCTGTAACCAAATAGGACACAGATGCTCCATAGTGTACACAATACAAGGAACTCCATTCCTTCTCAGATTACCAAAGGACATGGACAGGCAATGCAGCCGGGGTGCTTTCACACCGCGAGGGTGAAATGCAGACATGAGAACACAGGGAGAGAGTCTCCTCCACCCTCCATCTTGGCTCCAACGGCTCAGCAGTTCACTCAGCTTGATGTATTTCTGAAGTAAACATGAAAGCAGAGGTGCTGTGCGTATCTCCCTTGAGCTCAGCAATAATACAGTATACTGCCCCATGTTCTCAGAGACAGCTCCCAGCACAGAGGTGCCATTAACCCATAAACCATCTACGTAAGAAACCATTTCCATCTTTCAGTAAAATAAGTATATAAACCCACAACCAGGAGCTGTCATGATCAGCTTACATAAAACATACAACTTTGAAGATAGAGCTTTTTTTTTTGTCTTTAATGGTACAAGCAACCGATAGAAGGTGAGACTGTGTGAGATTGGACTGTCAATGTGATACAAGATCTAAATGAAATGCGCAAGAATTGCATTTACACAAAAAGACAAAAAAAAATAAAAGATTTGCAGACTTGAATATGTACCCCAGTTCAGTCCTATATACGTTTGTAGACCGAGACGAAGAATAGAAATTTTAATTCTCAGGTAAATGACAGAATTTCACCTGACGCGTAACGGTCACACCCGACTGGACCACGGCGCTGCCATCAAACGAGATTTTGGAGCGGCGAAGTCGGGCGCCTGACATTTCCATCGGAACAGCAGTAAAAACATGTGGCGGACATGCCACAGCGGTAGCTGCAGAGGCCAGCCTGTGCTTCAGACTAACCCTCGCAGATGAGCCTGTGTATGAATATCATAACACAGGCGTGATGGTCCCACTCTTCTTTACCAGCTGTGGGGCCTCTGGCTGAAGACTGACGCCCCCTGGAGGGAAGACCAGGCTGTAGCAGGGAGCCACTCTCAATAAATAATCAAAAATCCTTCAAACATAGAAACCAGGGACCACTGCACTCAGGAGTACAGAGGAGTACCCAGGAGAAGTATGCAGATGAGCGAATACACATCGGATCTCAGGATTCGCCGAAAGGTGGCGTTCTTTACGTGGGCGGAGGTTAGAGAGCCAAGACAGTAAGAATTTTCCTCATATATCACTGAGGAAATATGCCCTGAATATGCAAATATTTTGTCACACTCATGCACCCCTGCGCACACACACCACAGAGGAGCAGAACGGTTTGGCAAGAGAGCGAGAGCCATGGATTATGGACCATGAAGAGCACATGACTGCTCCATCTGAACCTGCCGTTATACAGAGAGCTGCCTGCTGTTCACCAAAAAACCCAAAACCCAGGGATGCAGGCTGGAGATGAAAAACATCTTTTATTGACTGAGAGATGGGAGGGAGATGGGAGAAAGGGGAAAGAGAGACACCCACCTGCTCCCTGAGATCTAACGCTACTGTCCTACTGATTTTCAATCTGATCCCAACTAACTCCTTCATGCCAAAGCATGAAATCTTGAGGCATGAGACAAATTGGTTAAATCAGCTGTGTAAAATTTGGAGTGAAATACAGCCCTACAGGACAGATGTCAGGAAATAGGCTCAGCAGCCTGGCTTAAAGGAAACACATATTTGAATGCTTTTCTCATGAGGACCTGCAGCTCGGGACGGGAGACTCTGCACACGGTCAGTATGTGAGTCTGTGCAGGAGCAGAGCTGAGGGCGGAGTCTCTGCTGCGTGAGTGACTCTGCTACAGGGAAGGGTCAGAGCTGCCCGGGTTAGGGAAGGGTCAGTGCTGCTTAGGTTAGGGAAGGCTCAGTGCTGCCAGGGTTAGGGAAGGGTCAGTGCTGCTTAGGTTAGGGAAGGGTCAGTGCTGCACGGGTTAGGGAAGGGTCTGTGCTGCCGGGGTTAGGGAAGGGTCAGTGCTGCCGGGTTAGGGAAGGGTCAGTGCTGCCAGGTTAGGGAAGGGTCAGTGCTGCACGGGTTAGTGAAGTGTCAGTGCTGCCCGGGTTAGTGAAGGGTCAGTGCTGCCAGATTAGGGAAGGGTTAGTGCTACCGGGTGAGGGAACGGTCAGTGCTGTGGGGTGAGGGAAGGGTCAGTGCTGCTGGATTAGGGATGGGTCAGTGCTGCCGAGTTAGGAATGGGTCAGTTCTGCAGTGGTTAAAGGAAGGCCAGTGCTGCAGGGGTTAGGGAAGGGTCAGTGCCGGGGTTAGGAGAGGGTCAGTGCTGCCGGGGTTAGGAAAGGGTCAGTGCTGCCCGGGTTAGGGATGGGTCAGTACTGCCGGGTTAGGGATGGGTCAGTGTTGCCGGGTTAGGGATGGGTCAGTACTGCCGGGTTAGGGATGGGTCAGTGTTGCCGGGTTAGGGATGGGTCAGTGCTGCCAGGTTAGGGATGGGTCAGTGCTGCTCAGGTTAGGGAAGGGTCAGTGCTGCCCGGGTTAGGGAAGGGTCAGTGCTGCCGGGGTTAGGGAAGTGTCAGTGCTGCCCGGGTTAGGGAAAGGTCAGTGCTTAACACACTGAAATCGAGAACCGATTCCAATACTGAACCGGTTCCAAAATGCCCAATCCATCAGAATTGTATGCCTCCAAGCTTATTGATCTTTTATCCATGCCGGCATGTTTTTCTGACAGTGATGTACAGTACAACAATAATGTCAAACTCATGTGTCTACACTGCTGAAAACTTGCAATAAGGAGTCCTGTCGGACAGTCCCAACTGTAGCTTCACCATCAGACTAAGATAACTAGAGGGCACTCAGCAGAGCGCATACCTACGCCATGCCAATCTGCACTTTTGATCACAGAATATGTGCCGGATCACCTCGAAAAATCAAATCATCTCTGCCTTGGGCTACCAGCCATCATTCTGCCAAATTTCAGGCCAAACAATTCATAGTTTTTTGAGTCATCCTGTTAACAGACAGACAGACAAACAAACAAATGGGTGAAACCATAACCTCCTTGGCAGAGGTAATAAAAAAGTTGGCATGATGGGGAAAATTAAAGATGCACCGTTTAGTATCGTGTGCCATACTGTGCTCATATGCTTGTACTTGTAAAAAAGCTTGCATAAACAAACCTACACCGATGTTTTCAATATCGCTCTTTAAGCCACCATGAGAGTGACGAAACACTGGCGAGTACGTTACAATCTCCGCTGATTCCAGCGCTGCTGAAAAGATGTGACAGAAACTTACCGATGCAAAACGTATTCTGTAGCTCATAACTACAGCCTCTACGCAGGAGAAAACGGAACATTTGAAGGAGATTAAAATGCCAGAAGTGTGGAAGGTAAATCAAGAAAACACAGCGGGCAAATATAAGGCATAATCTAAAACTGAATGTTTAGTGAGGTGTTTTCAAAACCAGCATATCTTTGTGGGGACTGTAAATGTGCCCCTCTGAAAACTAAAATAGAATAAATGCACGCACATCCAAAATCAGATATCACAGGTGCAGGACCCAAAAAAACAGTAGAAAAGAAGAGAATAAAAGTCCGCAAACTGTTTAAGTTGCTCACAGAAGACTTTATTCCTTGCACTTTATTCCTTGTGCAAGGAATAAAGTCTTCTGGGAGCAACTTAAACAGTGTGCGGACTCTTATTCTCTTCTTTTCCCCTCTGAAAACTAACCAGACAAGCAAATTTTTAAGAAAAAAAAAAAGTAGGTGAACATCTCGTGATTATGTGATAACCAAATAGCCCAGTCAAAGTGTTTTAATGGCTTTCAGACTGAGTTTCTTTATCATTGACTGATCTTACAAGATTAAATAGTGGCAAAAATAGATAATGATGATAATAATAATAATAATAATAATAATAATAATAACAAGTGTTGCCACTAAACGTGGCCATGTCCCCTGCCAGGTCACGGAAATCGACTGGGGTCGGCGTATCACACTAATACACATTGAATCCAAAGATGAATGAAATCGGTCAAACCGTTCTTGAGATATCGCGTTCACAACAAACGGGACGTGACGGATGGAGCTGAATACTATGTCCCCCGCTCCGCTCGCTACCGCGGCGGCGGGGGACAAGATTGTAAAACCCACACAGCTAAACCAACAGCGGAAGAGCTGGGAACGAAGATTCATGCGTGTACTTAGGCTGTTGTGAGGCAAATAGAATAATATTAATAAACTTTCTCCGTTCGCAAACGGGGCCATGCTGTAATCACGGATATATCTAATCTGCCACCATGCGGTGAATAATCCAATGTGAGCATTAGAATATTACACCAGAAAGAGGCGGGAAATCAGACATATCAGTGACCACTGCAAAAGAAGCGTAACAGTTACTGTATTTACTCTCGTTTCAAATCTGACTCCAATTAGAATTAGAATTTATAATTTAGTGAAAACGTGTGGACCTCGGGGTGATTACACCTCGGATTCGTAGGTGAAGGCCTGCGTTACTCATTATATGCCCCCGGGTTTTAGCATTATTGCCCAATCTTAGGTTCGTTGGTAATACCAGGGGATGGGAGGAATCACCGCAGCAAAGACATCTTTTGGCTCAGAGACTACGAACCCAGGTCTATGCAGACACCCATGGGTTCCTTATGGGAATTTAACGGAAACCGACTTTTTGTCCATGGGTTCCCTAATGGCTAAATTCCCAGAACCGGTGCTACATAGACCCTTTAAATGAGTAGAACATGATTGTCTCTCCAACTTAATAAAACCAATTCCCATACCGGGCCGCTGGCCAGTCGGTCCTCGGTTGGGGTTTAACCCCTAAGTATCCGTCGTAACGTGGCTAGAAAGAATGTAAAGTATTAGAGTCACTGAGAGGCCACGCAAGTTTAAAGGAATAACAATAATTTATTCACCAGGTAGGCAAGAGCTTAAATCAAACAAATCAAAGTTCAATCAAATACAAGTTACAAACAATTTAGACGATGAGAGTGAAGTCATGTCTGGCGAAAAGGCTACACACGGAGCAAGTGTGCAGGAAGTTCGAGTTATGGAGGTTCCTAAGCTATATGAGCTACACACAGCATACGGACGTGAAGGAAGTCGTTTGCGATCTTCCCAGAACGGATTGTCTCTCTTTGCTTTAAGCCAAATCACGTCTTTGATCCAGGCGGCATGGCCATAAATTACCTGGAAGGGGGGTCGAATCTGGATTTTGGGTTTCCACCATTTGGAGGATGTAATAAACCAATTTAGCAGAGGGCAAGGAAAAAGAGATGATTACCAGAGAGGATATTTTACTTTGATAGTTCTGCATGGAGTTTCTGAAATTGAATAAACCACAATTTTATTTGGAATGAAATATGTTCCATTCAACTCCTTGAATTATTCTGAACAGAAACATACCAAACATGCCAAGAATGTATTAATATGATGCAGTTGTCATGAAAAGCTCTTTTGCTGAATTACTTTACTTGAAAATCAGGTTATTTGTGTATAAGTCAGTTTACAGTAGCATAATGAACATATGAGCAGGTTTGATATTTCCAGAGTTTTAGAATATTTAAACAGATGAGTTAAGGTCCAGTTTCATGAAAGACACTGCCAGAGCAGAAAAAAATTGTTCACAGGGGTAGAACTATGATAGTCACCCCCCTCGCATCGCCAGAGACCTACTTATTGTTCCCTGCCGTCATGAAGCCCCCCAGTCCCTCAGACACACAGCCTTAAACACATTCTGCTTCCCTGTACTCCAGCTGCGCAAACATTCTGGGGAGTCAACGGCCCGCTCATCCTGAGGACGTCCAAACAACTTATTGTCATTTTGCAGGTTTGAAGTACAGGATGAGCCTCAGTTCCTGGGCTCCCCCAGTTTGCCAGCCTTTTACTGCATCCCAGCTTGATCTCCCATCTTACAATAATAATAATAATAATAATAGATAAATAAATAAATAATTATATTTACAGCTGGATGGACGCACTGATTGACAAAGGATTGACTGTGAGATTTTTGTCACCTGGAAAGGAGATGGTATGTAGGTTCAATCAAGGCTCTTGAATGAAATGAAAATGCTAAAATGAATTAATGACACTGGACTTGTACTGTTATTCAATAACCAGTGGAAATACACAATTCTACCACATTTTGAAACTTTGTTTTCTTTTTTTAAATTCTCATATTGACATTCATTTAAAGCTTTTTTTTTTTTTTTTTTTTTTAGCTTGAATGAGTAATATAATAATACTGATTGTCTGATCATTAAAAACTCAATGACTGAGAGATTAAATCATAAATGTTGAATTATATGGTTTCCCAGCAACAGGGCTCAAACACAGGAAGTACCCATGTTGGCACTTAGCATCGGAAAGAACCCAAAAGTAAGAACTCGTACTCGTAGTTAGTCTGAAAGAAGTGGCATTGCTGAAACCCCACTGAAAACCTGTGTAGGCATACGTTTTTCCCTACACAGAAAATTGATTGGGAATCAATGGAGAATGGGACCAATAAGCAGAATCAACAAGACGACGTTGTCATCAATATCCCCTGCCACCATGGAACCCCGTTTTCAAACCCAATCACGGTCATGACTAACAGCAGTCATACAGAAAACTTCATTCATCTAGGTAGAGTGGTTTCTGAAAACAACTTGTCTCTGCTAATTGGGATGGACTGACGAGCTCAACTGCAACATCCGCCGCTCCACTTTGTGTCATTGCAGGGGATACTAATGGTATTAGTATCAACAAAATCTTATCAATTCCCCAATTGCCATCCCCAATACAGAATACGGGATCCCACTGTTCAGCACTGTATGTATGAGATGCCTGTGTACTCGTATTCTATCCGATGAAGGTCAGCAGTATTGTTGTGGAACTATAATAAATAGGCTTATTACTTATAAAATAAAGAGCAGGGGTCAAGCTTGTTTGGCCAGCACAGGGGGTCTCTCTTTTGGTACATCGTTAGAGTGATGTGGCTGTGATGGATATGCAAGACACCACAAACTGGAGATTCCACATTCTGCATCATTCATTATAAAAAAAGTAATAAACATATGTCACCGTGCATTTTCTTAAATTCTCCAAAGCACAAATTCACGTTGTCACAGCCAAAAACAAACAAAACACACCAATTATTTTTTTCAAAACATTAAACAATCTAATCTTCTATACTTCTAGCAAGATCCCCCCCGAAACCAAGCATCTACTGAGTATTGTACCCTACTACACTTGAGAAAATACGTGCAATGCTATAATTTTTAAAGGAATCTCATTGCTATAAACTGTCGTGCAGCATCATCGACAGCAAACTGAAAACTGTTATCTCAGAGAGATGCATTTACTGTGTTCCCCTGTAATGTGCTGTGTGTGATCTGTGTCCATCACCTTCCACGATTCTTGGAAACTTGCCAACGGTGCAGCCAATGAGGCTATAAAAACAAACCCATTATCGGAGCGATGGGATTTTCAGGCACTGATTGCCATCAGCAGAAATGACACCATTCCACATAATGGCAGACCGCAATTCATACTGGCTCGTGAGACAGAAAAAGACGTCTACATTTTCTGGGCCAAAAACCAGTCACCGCGAATTAGCATACCGCTTCTATACCGAACGATGGCTGAAAAACTGCAGTATTATATTTTCATAATCACTATTATTTCACAAAACTCCATTTCAATTTTAATCTCCTCCCATTTAATTCCCCCCCCCCGACCGTGAAGCTGACATTAAACATTTTCCAGCATTTATTTGCCTGCATAAATATGTTAATGAATAAATAAATGAATTGGCATGTTCATTAGCCGTTTAACCCGGTAATTACACGGAGAAACGAGCGGCCTCTCTCACTGGCTGGCAGTAAATGGGCAGCCCCAGCTGTGACACCAAACCCTCATCAATCGTAATGAGACAGATCGCCCGCATCGCTGGGAAATTACAGCCGAGAGACCGGCCGCAATATGCCACCCCACCCCTCCTGACTGGCTGGGGAGCCCACGGAGGAGCTGTGTTTGGCAGCTGGAATATGGCAGCTCTCCTGGGTGGCAGACCTCAGCTCCTCCCCTTAAGAGGATTTAAACATCGGGCAAATGCCAAACGGTGCGTCTGACAGAGAGATGGGCATCGAGACCAGCGGAGGAGACATTGTTCTGTGTGCACAGCAGTAAATGTCATTCGCTTTCAGTATTTACAAGATGTAAATGGAAGGAACCCTGTCATCTGGCAGGAGAGCTTATTTTGAGCTCTAGTTATTACAGAAAAACACAGAGTATCACCGGTCATACAAGCTCAATAAGCCTGGCAATTAATCCAATTACTGCAGTTTAGGAGCTGTTGCGAGGAGAGACATCATAAACCTTTCAGCCATTCAGAAACAGGATCGTCTGTCCGCCTCACTCCATCAACGGGACATAATACGCAGACAAGCTATTAAAACACAACAAATAATCATAACCTCGATCGGAGACGTTTCAGTTATAATCAGAATCATCGCCGCAGAAGCAATTTGATATTTATTTGATTATTAGATATTATTCAAAGCAAATATTTGCACACCATCTTTCCCAGAGGCTCAGAAGAATGAAAATGATTAGCATTTTACAAAAAAAATAAAGTCATTAAATTAACTATAAATTTAACTACTGGCAAATTTCAGGCTGTGATTATTACACAATTGTTTTCAATATAATGGTAATGTGAGTCGCGTGCAATATCTCAGAAGAGTGACATCATACCCAGATCCACTGCAGCTGAATTATGCTGGTGACTGTAGCACACTCCAGAGGGTCAGTACAGCTGAGCTGTGCTCTACCATCAAGGCCTATCAGCTGTGATCAGAGATCGCTATAGTTACACAGTCAGGCACAGAGAACTGCAGGAAACTGTGAGATTCAAGTCAAACCATGAACCAAAGGCAGATATCACAACCTTTAACCTGGAAGAGCATTGTCACTCTGTTTAGCCTGAACAAGTGATGGAACCATCTGAAGAGAGCCAGTTATCTGACAGAGAACCGAGCCAGCAGTCCTCCTGAGCATGCCCAGTGAAGATGCAACAGCATTACTGACTAGTTACCATGTTGAGACACAGCAGTGTTCTCCAGAGTCCCATTCAATTTGGTCCCCTCTGCTTCTAGACCTCTTCTTAGTCCGACTATTCGATTGGGTTCCTTCTGGTTTCAGATCTTTTGCCTCTTCCAGGAAATGGTTGGAGGATTCAGCAGAAAAAATGGCAGTCAGCAGCAATAATATCAACAAGAGCAGTGAGTGTGGTGCGGACTTTTATACCTCAGATGCGGTAGTTAGCCACAATTGTTGCCCAACGAATGGTAGGGAGAATTTGCAGGTACTGTATTTTACGTCCTGATGAGCGATATACATTGCATTAGTGCGCAAGCACAGTGTACTTGTATTTAGATACAATATGAGTTGTTGTTGCACCAGTAACAGTACAAGTGGTTTCTCTCTTTGGTAACTTTCGATTTCCAAACACAGAAGAACATCCTCTGCTGCCTCCGGAAGAGCAGAATTGAATTCGCCTGCCGAGCTCTCTCCTCTTCTTCATCTACCTCTACTCATTCTGTTGGCGCACTCCCTCTGAGAAACACTCCAGCCAGTTTTATTGCCACAGTAACTGAAAGATTTAAAAGAAAAACAAGCTTGTGATTCCTCTCGGGGCAGCTTTGATAAGAACCTCTCGCTGAAGGGGCTTTGAAGAGAGCGCCCTCACATCCCGCCATCACTCCGTTCCCTCCACAGCTGCAGCGCAGGAAGTACCGTCTCTGTTTTTTATTTCTATATCATTTTTTGAGAAAGAGGTCTATGAGAGCAGTATAGATAAAGGGGGGCAGTATCTCCAGTTGACAAAATAAAGAGACATGAACTGTGCCATTTGCTGTGAGTAAACCCTTGGTAAACTGGTCTGGGATCAGCCATCAGCCCCAGTGATCATACGAGTCAGCGTCTGAAGTCTCTTAATGTTACTCTTGAAGTTGAATGCCGCTTTGAAAATGTTGATCAGTTGACAGTGAAAGGCTTTGACGGCAATAGGAGAACAGTTGGCCATAAGCACAGCTTTCAACATGTTCCACTTATGTAATTTCCTCTTTCTTTGATTTCAATAGCCACTGACTCCTCTAAACACTTACAAGGCATCCACAAAGCGGCTAAATAACCTGATTTTCGAACCGCAACCAGGATCCGAAGATCCTCCTTTCACGGAATTGTTCAGCAGCAAGATGAGGGCATCAACGGTCAAAATTAGGTCAAATCAAAAATCCGTCTAATATGTGATGAAGAGTCACCGCGCACACCTACCATAAAAATCTGATCATCCTAGCTCAATAAGGATGTAATTGCCATTTTTCACTAAAAGCCCCCTGGTGGCCAAATCATGAACCGAATCACGCTGTATTTCGAAAGGAAACAGCAAGCATCACCATGACACATGTCCATACCAAGTTGCAGCCATGAGAAAACATGCCGCTATTTTCGACAATCGGCTGACCTGAGGCCATTTGACCTAGAAAACTGTCAAAAGTAGATCAAATCAAAAACCTGTCTAATATGCGATGAAGGGTTATCCCGTGCACCTCCCAGCCTGTGGATTGGGTGGACTGAGTCAGAACCAGCACTTCATGAATCATGAATGCATACACACATTATTGTTCACAGGAGTAAACACATTTCACACCTGTGAGCCTCCCAGCTCACCTCCAATTCGCATGCCACATCATTACTACAGCACCCGTGCCACAATCAATATCACCGTAAAAGTTAATCAAGACCACTGAACTAAAAACTGCTCAATACAGGGCTCAGATGTCACCAGGGCCAATGATCGTATCATCAACTGGACAGCAATAATTACCTCAGTCTCCATTCTAAAAACATGACACAACACAAGTAATTTACAGAGCCAAGAGACAAGCAGGATATTTTATGGAAATAGATACTCCTGTATGTCTGACAACAACAAGAGAACTTTTTTTTTTTGTTATTTTTTGTGCGATCTCTTATTTGGAATGTTTTTAATTGTCTTTGGAAACTAAATATAATATTCAGCATGCTCCCAAATTGATTTTATTCAGATTTTTATCAAAGATTTAAAAGCCTTTCTTGTATTCCACATGTATCAGTGTCCCCGCTGGATAAAGCAGTGTGTCACCGAGAGACGCACCTGCAGCCATCAGAGACCAGAGACAGATCCTTCAGGTGAGACATCTGATCACTGCACAATAACAGCACAGAGTCAAACCGCAAGATGTCAGACATCTGGAGATGGGCTGCAGTAGACAGAATGGCTCTGAATTTACCCAGGAAGATGACTGAGCTAACTCAGCAGCTTTATGAAATACAGTACCCTCCAGTCCCACATGACAGTACATATTACGCCTCTTATTTAAGGTCAGTCTTCTCAGCAACCAGGGGGGTTTCAGGCCAGGGTTACAGATATCGGATAAATAAATAAACTGCATGACTGAAATGGACAAATGCTTATGATATTTGGCAGGATGTGGTCCAAGCCTGCCACCTAACCTTACGCATTAGCTGCTGACGGACAGATAGCCGGAACACTGCAGCTCAGTTCCACTGTAATGTCCCTAAAGATGATGAGATGGCCATCTGTACATTAGAAAACCAGTCACACGCACACATACATGCACATTTACTGGCCCGAGGTCACATCGAAGAGTAGATTCCCTGCACACACAGAAAATGAAATGACAAAATTAAAAAGATGAGTTCAAACCTGTCCAGAATTGGTTGAGTGTGGGCCAGAAGACCACCTTTAAGCTGTGTTTATATTACAGATCTTGGACATTCTGAATGTACAGTACATAAGTCGGAGTGAGTGATTGGTGAACTGTGATCCGCAGCACTGGTCCCATTTTCATCACCAGATATGAAAGAACTTAAGAATCGCAGATACTGCTTATATTTTGCTGGAGCAGAACAACTCTGGGAAAAGTGATCACAGGGCACATTAAATTACTAGTTTTTGTTTAGTTAATATATTGTTGGGGAGCACTGATATTCCCATCTCATAATGTGTTGCAGAAATAAAATAATCAAATTCACATTTGGTATAATCACACTAAGGTCAATGATAATGGAGTCTTAATCCAAAAATACTCTCTGTGCTGGTCATGTCGACCCCTGGTGTCACCGCTGGTCCAGATAGAGCACGATAACACAATGGGCAATGTAATCTGTGATGGAACCTAGATGCACACAGATGTGCTCCATAAATCAGGACCTGGGCCTGCAGATCCACTCCTTCTCCTTTTCGTTATAATGCGGTACTGAAGCAGCGTGCGGTACTGCCAGCAGGGCGGCTCGGAGAAGCTGGGCTGCATGCGTCTCTGAGCCGCTAACTGCACACCTGAGTTAATGGGCTGTGTAATTGTGTCGGCCGCTGCTTTTTAAGGGAGGGAGGTGGGTGCACGTAATTTCGCTGGAACGCCACTTTATTCGAGCAGAACAGGCTCAAATAAGATCCTGGGATAGAACAAGAGAGCAAAAAAAGATGGAGAGGGAGAGGAGCAGGACTCTGTGAAATTTGCTCTGGTTCTGCAGTGTTCCAGTTCCTCCTCAACTTAAAATTCGACCTTCATGAGCGTGATATTGCATCCTATTGCATGTTGTTCAGGTGACGCATGAGGTTGAGATCACAGCCTTGTGACTGATAAACTGCACTGGATACGAGACACAGCTGTGCGCAGGACAACCAGCCCACAGTTTCCCCAACCAGCCCCACTCTGAATTTCCCTGAGAAGGACAAGCAAATTATTTTCCTTGAGGTAAAAAATGAGCAGGACATCTCCGTAATTACAGCTAATATAATTATGAGAAGAATCACGCAGCAATGCTGGCACTTGATTCGGTCATTTTGATGAAAGAATTTCACAGAGATTTCAGTGGTTCAACCAATCATCACACCTGCTGATTCGAGCAATTAGTTCCCTCCTCTCAGCATGATGGTGTGGTAATCAGCAGGTGTGGCGATTGGCTGGAATGAAAATTTGCAAAACGTTACTCTCACCCCTCCGTGGCACATAATTGGGCACCACTGGTCTACACCCTCATAGCACAACAGACACTCATATCCTCAGCAAGGTTACACGCAAGGCTCTGAAGAACAATACAAATCGCGACATTATTGATTCATGCAGCACAGACTGATGTAACTTTGACTGAATGTAATTTGCAATGATGTGTGCGTGCCAGGCTAATTAAAATCCATTCCTGTGGATGAAGAAAATCCTGAGCCCAGAACTGCTGTGATGGGTGGGTTAGCTACTGACCGCCACCATTTTTTTTTTTTTCTCCACCTCGCCTCATGCTGTGGATCGAGGAACCAAGCCTGGCTCCTGATTGGCTGAGGTATCAGACTGGGCAGGCCCCCTTTTCCGTATTTCCAGTTGGATACGGGGCCCTGGCTGCTTACTGTAGGGTTAGGCCGACTCTCACAGAGGGTCAGCGCAGCTGCTAAACCCACAAATAGCGTTTGGCTAAATGGCCCCACGCTGCGCTGCTACACAGAAGACAGCAGAGACGCCAGACGGGAGTCTGTCAGGGTGATTTATTTGGATTACAGTGCTCTGGATGGGGAGTCTACAGGCTTCAAGGGCGTCCCATTCTTCTCAATGTCATTGTCCCCGATGCTAAGAAACAGAGAGTGACGGGTCAGGAGGGCAAACGGGAGACGCTCAGCTTTCAAACTCCCACACAGACTGCTATCCAGAGCCTGTCACTCGAGCTGAGCCAGGATGACTGAGCCAGTCAAACAGCAGTACCTCCCCACACACACACACACACACACACACACAGGCTTTTCTGAGGGCAGTATACGTGCTACACAGAAACACGTGGACACAAAGGCCGGCCTGTAAGCCTGGTATTGGAGAGGCCACCCAGCAGGCTAAACTCTAAATTTGCTGCCTCTCGCAGATTGAGTGGAAATGATGCTCTGTTCCGACAAGAGAAGTTCCCAGGCCTCTCCACTGCTTCAAGCAACAGGAAATAATGAAACTGAAGCTTCTGTTGGAGATACTGACAATATATTTTGGGTCAGTTGAGGCTCAGATGTGTATAACCCTGTTGGTAGCTAAGCTCCTGAGAGACGAGGGTCACAGGTGGATCGAGGGTATTCCCAGTGTACGGATATTACGATTTTACATCTAAGGTATTTGCACAGGCCGATGTTTACAGCCTGAGAGGTGAATGGGCAGGAGCTCATCGCTGCTGGAGGCAGAACAGCAGGTTAACAGGCCAGGTATCTCCCAGCATGCAGTTCAGCACAAGAAGCTGCTACGTCAGCCAATACGAAAGGAGCTGGGAAAAAATTAACTATAAGAATTAACTAAATTTCTATAGACTATTTCAGCAATTTTTGAAAAAAACTGTATGGTTTAAATTAAAGCTTTGTTATGAGTAGAAATACATAACGTACAAAAAATCTCAGTGAATCAGATTTTTTTAAAACTTCAATAAGACTAACATCCATTGCTTTACTAGAAAAAGGGATTTTATTTTATTTTTTTAAATACAATTACACAAACTGCAGTTTTTTACCGCACTAAGTTATTCCTTTACCCATTTCGCACTATAATATAAGATTTCATCACATGGACCCCATCCCTGCCATTTATGTCAATTTTAATAATAATAATAATAATAATAATAATAATAATAATACATTCGATTTATATAGCGCTTTCTTGGACACTCAAAGATGCTTTACAAAATAAGGACTAAACAATGACAACAAAAACAAAAACAGAGACAACAATAACGTGAATGAAGACAACAGAATATAGAATTAAAGAAAAGCCAGTTTGAACAGGTGGGTTTTGAGGAGGGATTCGAAGTTTTGTAGTGAATCTGAGTTCCTGATGGGCTGTGGGAGTGAGTTCCAGAGGGTGGGGGCAGCGGCGGCGAAGGCTCGGTCTCGGTCTTTTGCGCCGATGTTGTAATATCAGACATAAGATCTGCATTATTGAGGCATCCCTTGTGTTCACACTGACCGCCGAATTACGCACACTTCCATGTGGGACCTTTGATGCCAGTTATCCTCCATTTTAATTAAGGTACACCATTAATCAATGGCTGTAGCAGCATTTCACTATTTTACCTTTGGGTCATAAATTCACTCAGGAGAGGCAATGTACTCTGTTTCAGTGTTAAATACCCAGATATACTGCACACACTGCGTCCCGAGGCATTTATAAATACCGCAGCTTTTCAAGCTGCAGAGGAGACGGTGACAAAATGACCGTGTTACCATTCATGCGCATCCACTTAAAAAAGGCCTGTAAAGTATTTATGGCAGGCTGACCTTTTCAGAATCCCTGCAAAGCCAATAAGAGTGTGTTAACCTGCCAAAATGGCTCCACGGGAGACAGAAATTATTAGGAGATGTTTACAGAAAGCAGCAAAAACAGAATGTAATAACAATTCAATAAAATTGATCCCCTCTACAAGGCAGTACATTTGTATCATTTATACACTTCAAACAAAAAGAAACAAGACCGTGTGCGAATAAAATATGAATCAGAAACTAGAGTAGGATCCCTAAAACACTGTTGACAAATGTATTAAATAGGGAAAAGCCTCCATGATGATTTCAGCGCACCAATGCACACAGTCTCTGGTTCCTTTGAGTGGTGATAAATCAGATGTTGAGGGCCTTGCTCCAGGACTGAAGACTCGTACTGATTAGCAGTAAGGCTAGATCTCCACCGTAAGTCCCTTTAAGTTTATTAGAGAAGCAACACATCTACAGCCAGAAAACACGGGTGAGTTGCTCTGATACTATCTCAACTTTATAAGATGCTCACAGTCCCCTCCAAAAGTATGGAAACACCAAGGCCAATTCCTTTGTTTTTACACTGAATACATTTGGGCTTGAGATCAAAAGATAAATATGAGACCAGAGTTCAGAGGCTCTGTTTTTATCTCACGGTATTTAACACCTAGATGTGTTGACCTACTTATAACATAACACCTTTGGTATCAGACCACACATTTTTTAGGTGAGGATGAATCAGAGAGGCGACCATATCGACTCGATTGCACTCGGCGCTATATCCAACGCTGGCGCACCTTACAGGTGGGCATGGCCGACCTTTGACCGATAAAAAATATGGTTGAAATTGAACCATATGACCTTGACACCAAATAGGCTACTGGAGACACCCAATATGCATAACCTGTTAAAATCTGAGGGCTGTTCCTGAAGCGGTTCAGGAGCCAGAGCAGTGACAAGCGATGGATCGAGACCGACAGACAGACAGACAGACAGGTGGACGAGTGGTGGAGGAGACCTCAATACCTCGTTGGCTAGTATTGTTTAGGGGGTAAAAATTGCTGTGCGCCGTGTTGCTGCACAATGAGTTAATCTGGACGCATTACATCATGAGTTAGCAGGCTGGATATTTTTTGCAAACTTCAGAATTCGTCCTGATGCCACCATCATGCCTTACATCATGATAAAGATTAGTGAGCCCAGCCCTGACGCAGCCCTGCAAACCCAAGCCATGACTCCCCCTCCACTGTGCTTCACAGGCGAGCTTTAAAGGGGAACTCAGGGCTAAATCATAATGCTGTTTTATACAAACATAATTAGTAAATAAATATAGTAAAATACAAAAATGTGGAATTTTCGTTTTCAAAGACAAGATAAATGAGGTTTTACTCTTCCTAATTAGTTGTCATCTGCTTCAATGGTTGCGTGATTATGACGTAACGTCGCCCGAGAATGACGAACCGTCGCCCTTCGCCCAGAGGTATGCGCTGTTATTGTGTTGGATAGGGTGATAGTCCCAATCCATTATTTTATGACAAAAGATCGTTCAATATGGCCCATTGGCTAGTTGCACGAGATGGTGTTAAGTACTTTCTGAAATACGCAGGGTTGCTTCAACATTAACGGTTTGCTTCTGTCACTTATCAGTCTATATCAAATGCTGAGCAGATGACAGGTATATCATCCCGGATATGTGATTTTAGCTATCGCCAATATTCCCAGGATTTGGCTTAATTGTTTCGGTTTTACTGTGAATTTACTTCGACATTTTTTAATGCAACTACCTAGCTAGTTCTGCTACATCGTTATGGTTTTCTTAGATCTACTCAGCTAACCATAGCGGCAGAGGTGATTGTCCTGAGAGTGCAACTGACGCCGAGTGGGAAGGTAAACCAAGTATCGACAATATTAAAATACGCGTTGATTGAATGTTAGATTTATGAAACAACATTTCGACGTTATAGAATATTTACACATTAATTACCAGATATTTTTACATTTGTTGTCTGTCGCTTAAAGCCAGTTCATCACTTATCAGTGAGAACGGCCGGAAATGTGATGCTAGGTAAAAATCCTCTCGTTTCTTGGTGGAGCAGCTAATGTCTCATTAAGAGTGCCAACGAACAAACATCGGTCACAGGTAATCGAGACAAATCTTGCGAACATCATTCGTGGTTAATTAAGCCAAATCCTGGGAATATTGGCGATAGCTAAAATCACATATCCGGGATGATATACCTATCATCTGCTCAGCATCTGATATAGACTGATAAGTAACAGAAGCAAACCGTTAATGTTGAAGCAACGCTGCTTATTTCAGAAAGTACTCAACACCATCTCATGCAATTAGCCAATGGGCCATATTGAACGATTTTTTGTCATAAAATAATGGACTGGGAGAATCACACTATCCAACACAATAACAGCGCATACCTCTGGGCAAAGGGCGGCGGTTCGTCATTCTCGAGCGACGTTACGTCATTATCACGCGACCGTTGAAGGAGATGACAACTAATTAGGGGGAATTAAACCTCATTTATCTCGTCTTTGAAAACAAAAATTCCAAATTTTTGTATTTTACAATATTTGTTTATTAATTATGTTTGTATAAAACAGCATTATGATTTAGCCCTGAGTTCCCCTTTAATGTTTTGGATCATGAGAATATCCCTGCTTTCTCCACATTTTGGCCTTTGCGTCTCATTGGAAGGGGTCAATCTTGGTCTAATCAGTCCATAAAATTTTGTTCTAGAACTTTTGTGGCCCATCTCTGTACTTCTTTGAACACTGTAATCTCACCCTCTGCTTCTTGCGACTGAGGAGTGGTTTAGCTGTTTGGATATAGCTCACTGTATTGCAGCGGTCTTCATCAAACGGTTGATAAAGATACTTTCATCCCTGCCAAGTTAAGATCATTTATGATGTGACTCACTGATGTTTTCACAATGTTTCTGTCATCAACTTCCATTGTTTTCCATGGTTGACCTGTTCAATGTCTGTTGCTCAGTTCCTCAGCCATTTCTTTTGATTTCAGGTAATTTGAAGTTGTTGTACTGGATATCCCTCATGCTTTTGCAATGGCTTTGATCAATTTCCCCTCCCTTCTTAGTTTCAAAATTACTTGCTTTTTATTTATTTACTTATTTATTTCCAAAATCAGCTCTCAGGTCATCATGTCAGTTTGAGTTTTTTAACACAAATGTTGCCTTCACAGGCAAAAAAGCCTATTTATTGTTTGATGAATCTAACAGGACACATTAGGGCAACAGGAAACAGCTGTCAGTCACATCTTCCAACACGTTTTCTCACCCAAGGGTCTGACCTTGCTGGTCCAATACTTGTGGAGGTGGGTGTATTACATTAACAGCTTATTAAGCATCACTTATGAGTTCATATTTCGTGAAAAACAGCACATGTAAAATATATACATGTACTGTTGTATTTTTTATATTCAGTGTACATTTTGCATGTTGTTTGCATACAATTGTATTTGTACTAAACAAGAGAACTATGCAGACCCAGGAAGACTGGAATAAACTAAATCAGTATAGACAGCTTGTTTTGCTCTCAGGGTGAAAAAAAATGCAAATCATAGGATACAAGAATTCAAAGTCTTGTTGCCATTTGTGACATGAGCCGACTTACAGATGGTCAAGTAAGTAAATCGTATCCTTTGATGGTGAACTTAGTTTCAGAAAGTTTGGGGCAAAATCCTACAACACAAAGTCTTGCTACAATGACAGACAAACGTTGAAAGAACAACAAAGTGGCCGTGCATGACCCAAACATCACATCGACTACTGAGCCCAGTAGTGTGGTTAGTGGTATTTACCTAGTGCGATTGATAGCAAAAGAACTGAGAGGAGGGTTTTAGCACAAGGGTATTCAGGTGTTTGTCAGTATTGTGGGCCGCAGTAAGCCTGAACACATCTTTCTGATGCAGCACATTCTCATCCATCGCCAGTATATGATGAAATCAGTCTGGAGGAGCATTAGCGCTGCTCACTGTTGGAGAGAGAAGATACAGCACTAACACGGATAGAAAAACCTGATTAATTTAATCTTGGGAAAAAGTGAGAGTAAAAAGACAAGTATAGCAGGTAGAAGGCAAATGAAGTTCACTGGATATTAGCTGAGTATTTCCAGAGAGCCCCTGGTGTTGATATGCAGCATATGAAAGAAAATGTGCTCCAGATCTGAGCTCCCCTCACCAATGCTGAGCACAGATTCCGGACTTTGGGGAGCTGATGCTAGTTTTTTTTTTCCTCTTTCTGTCTTGATTTGGTCAAAGATGAAAGAGTGGGTTGAGAATGAAAGGAAAGGGGGAGAGATCCACCCCTTGTCTCCCTGATCTCTTTAATAAA
This sequence comes from Gymnothorax javanicus, assembly GCA_029692085.1. NCBI lineage: Eukaryota > Metazoa > Chordata > Actinopteri > Anguilliformes > Muraenidae > Gymnothorax > Gymnothorax javanicus. The sequence goes on along the minus strand of CM056205.1, from coordinate 1,403,494 downwards.
TGAACGAGAGACCATCTTACAATGAGCTCACACCAGTTGCTCTTTCAAGCTCCCTTTTTCTAGTTCTCTTGCTCAGCACACACCCACCTTAGCTACACATCTGTAATGTTTCATGGCGGTATTTTGCATGGATGTGACGTCATCGCAGTGATGAAATATGTCCACAGACAAACATATAAACACCTGGTAGAGAAAAACCCCTTCTGTGGGGATTCCCGGTATAACAGGAGTCTCCAGGAACCGCAGTTATTCCTGATGACTCATACACTCACAGACTCTCTCTCTCACACACACACACACACACACACACACACACACACACACTCAGAAGGTGAAAACAACACCAGCTGACACTATAAATAGTAAAATATTCGTCAGAGACGGTGAAAAAGTCGCTCTCTGCAGCGCATGCTTGATGCTATATGATTTCTCACCGGAATTCCAACCGGGTGCAAACGTGACTCGAAGGCTTCGGCTGCCAATAGATGAGATCATTCATAAGTGTACATACGGTGTCTATTTGCATTACAGATGTCTGCATCTTGTATACAATAAAAATACTTGCAGTTCACAAGGAAAAATCATTCATCAACATCTATCCAAGTGATCTCCGCTCCCAGTAACCCAGTCGTTTTTCAGCTCATCCCAGAGATAAATGACCCAGCTCCAGCAGGATTTACACTTGTGCAGCAGAAAGAGCGATGCTAAAAGGAAATTGAAAAGTCACTCGCAGACCTCTGTGAAAATATAGGAACAAATAACAGGTCCGTCAACACTCTCTGAAACTCTCAATGCCCTTGGAGAGTAAAAATAAATGCAGAACTTGCATATCAAAACACCGCATTTTAGAAACTAATTTGGAATCAATTGCTCATCTCAATCTTGTATCCTGACTTGAAAGCACAAGTTGGCACTAAGCAGGGGCGTAATGAAGAATTTTAGGCCTCCTATGGGAGGCCTGTTGATTTTTGACTTCCAGCTGTTACCTCTCCCCCTCGCCCTATACGCCCTATAAAGCACCCTAAAACGGTCGTCCTCTCTCTCTCCCGTAAACTACAGGCAGTGCCGGCCCTGTCACTGAAACCCAAAACTGTTCTCAGGACCTGGTGCTCGAAAAAAATTCTGGGGGGCTACGTAAGTAAAAATGTCCTGACAATGAATTTCTACAGGGATTACTTAAAGCATTTATCAAAACATTTACTCAAATTCAATACATTTTCTCAATCAATAACCACACCTGATGCAGTGTGGAGATGTTTTTTTTTTTTTTTACGGCTACGCTGCTAACACAGTGCCCATGCGTTATGGCTTCACTCCAGTTGGTGTGGTGAGGGGAATCACGGGGGAACAGAATCAGATGTGCATGTTGATTTATGAGGCCCAGTCACAGACATGGCTGCCATCCCTTACAGTAAATAACAGAGCAGAGTGAAACGGCTGGCCGTGTAACAGAGGTTCAGATCCTAATGTGTTGGGATCCAGCTAATGGCGTGAAGCGTTTGTCATCCCCTGGCCCACCCAATGATGTTTATCTCGCTGTCGCAGGTACCATAACTACACCCCACCGAATGAGCTGTTCAGATCGAATCTGCTGGCTTACTGCAAACTCAGTAACAAGAATAAATACATGGAACAGCATTGGGTACTCATGTTATAGGTTCACAGCTGAGCAAACATTTGATCATGTGAATGGAAGTTACGGAACACACATCCAGCCTGTACCAAACGATATCAGAGTCACTGATGAAAACAGCCAGTCATGTGACTCTGTGATAAGCAGTTAAATAAGGAGACCGAATCAGCAGTAACACACTGAAAATGCCAGCCACTGCGTTATGGAGGTCATTTGTTCAATACACGGAGCAATTTCAAACTCTGCTGGGTTTTATTAATGTAATTAAAGTTAGTACTGGGGCAATGATTAAGAGATTTATTCGACGGTGAATTCTCACTGAAATTTACTGGAGAGGTATTGAACATTAGTGTTCAGGAATGCGGCAGTTTTGGAGAAACAAGGGACAGCTTTACACTGTAATGGGAGCAGGATTAAGACTGTGTCAGTGATAAAATGTAAGTATTCCTCAAAGGCTCTTCGATCTGCTGCACAATCTCACCATCGAGAGACAAGGAAAAAACACTTACCAGTCCTCAATCAGCCAGATAGGCTTCCTATATTACAAATCTCAGATGGGCTTTACTTACAGGCAGGAGTCCAATTTACACAATTTTCAGGCTAAAGTCGTAGCTGCTTAAACCTGAAACAAAGATATTCTGGTGCTGGGCTTGTAGATATTAGTCACATGAGGAGGGTTGGAACAGGAGAATATCTTCCATTCTACCATTCATTCCAGCAAATTCTGCATTTTGATTGGTTAACACCAGGTATCTATTCACCGGTAAACTACCTCGCACTGGGTCAAGACCTCGCGCTGCGTGAAGAGCTCTCGCTTGATTATCGAGCTGCTTCAAAACATATTTTCGTAGGGGTGTTGACAAGAGTCATGGTAGAATGGAGATAAACCTACCATTTTTTTTTTTTTTTTTGAGCACTCGGTATTTATCGTAGGCTAGATACCTGGAAATGTACATTTGAAACCTCGCGCAAGCGCTCGGTTTCAAATGAAATTTCCAGATATCTATCCTACGGTAAATACCTCGTGTTCGAAAAAAACTGTAGGTTTATCTCCTAATTGAACTTCTGAAGCCTGTGACTGACCTAAACCTGATTAGAAAAAAAATTAAAATTAAAATGCTCCCCTCTCCTAATCCCTCCAATTGTCCCCAGTGATGTGCCGTGTAACTTTTAGCGGAGGAGCCTTTCCCACGTGAGTTTAGAGATCGTGGTGAGGGGTGGGTGTGTTTTCGATTTGGAATTTGCTCACCTCAGTCTACTGTAAATCCAGCGATAAAGAGGAATGATTCGCCACTGAGACATTATATGTTTGGTATTATTTATGTGGCATATAAATGTGAATCGGCTGAAACAGAGTCAGAAGTGGGTATAACTACAGTATTTACTCATAAAGCTACTTGCAAACCAATGATACACATACATTTACACTGTTACAACGCATGCAATCAGGTGGTTTAATTTGAGTGATGATCTAGATATGTATTTTTTCTTTTGCCTTGTTTTTTACAGATCCATAAATTTCTCACCAGCCATATCAATCAATTTATCTTCACATCAAACAGTTTTTAATGGTTGCAACTATTTAGCATGTTTGGACCACTTTATGGACAACATTCAATAAGAATTTCAACTCCGTGAAACACAGGCCGCTGATTGGTTTATCCATGGTGTATCCTTGGTGATGGCCATGTCATCCTTTAATTATAAATTGCAGAATGAAGTAGTTAGCCTTTTTTTTAAATTAAACTAGCTTCAGCTAGTCTGTCAGCTGGTCAGAGTACAGGCGGTCCAGACTAACACTGTATGATCAGCTCAGTAAAGTGCACACATCTGTGTGATCATGGCCTTACAACCAGGGCATCCTGGAGCTGGTAATTCTCCCATCAGCCACAGGCTGTGAGGATCTGTGCACCGAATCTGCTCTCACTGAACGATTGAATAATCACTCACGAAGGCCCCCGCAGCCACCCTCCCCAGCTCATCTCCTCGCGTCTCATCCCTGGGCCGGGGGTATAAATCTCCGCCGCGGGGTCAATGCTCCAGTCATGGGGTCCTGTACAGGCTAGTCCCACTTACAAATCAGGGCCTGGCATCTGGCCAAAAATCAATCTTCGTAACAACCTGGGTCAGGGTGCAGTAAGGGGTACACTTCAGACAGAGGACACGCCAGAGGAAAATGATGCTCGGCTGCCTCGTCGAAGGGGATCGGGGGGGCATGTGGCATGGGATTGGACTGTTTAGTCATACATATTCACGGCCACCATCTCAATGCTGCTGGCATCCTGCACGGAGGCAAATAGGGTCACCTTCAACCTGGGTACCAGCAACATGTACTTAGTGTGAAATTCCTTATATCTAAATGTGCTGGGTTCCTGGAATGTCTGTCAAAACCTACCCCTGTTCCATCAAAAGATGCTGGAGCCGGGGTACTTTTTAACAGACATGCCAGGAACTGAGGTTCATTTTGATATGTCGACGTCTAACCTGGGTGCAGTTCAATGGTACCCAGGTCGAAGCTGATGCTGTAAGCTCCACTGACATGCGACACTAGAAAACTACAGTGGTCAGTAACTGCTAGTGAAAAGTGTCAGGCTGCTTTGGTACAGCCCGGTATAATGAAGAGCAGGTCCAGCCTGTTCAGGGTTCTGGGATGAAAGGGTGATTCTGAGAATCATGACGCTATCCCTCGGACGCTGCGTCTCTCGCTCACATCCAGCTGCACGGCCGAGCCTCAGGTGGCAGGTAATCTGATGAAGCACTACTGCAAAAACCAGTTTTACTGGTGCGGTTGTGAAGTATAACCAGCAGACTTGGACTACATCCGGGACAACAGGAGATGGAAAAAATGCATTATTATCATAAACGCATGCAAACAAGGCACTGGTGAAGAGGAGAATATTTCAGAGCACAGTCTGAGGAGCGGTGGGGCACTGGAACACACCTGTGCATGATGGATCCTCACACAGCTTTCAGTGCACCTTAACACACGCGAATGACCATCACCTGCCGAGGCAAAATTCTCATTTTATTGAGCTGAATGTGCGCAGTGCAGGATTGACTACAGCCAATGAGAGCCAAATTGCTTTTAGCTGTGGCAGCGATTTCACCGGTCAAAGTTCACCGAAGTTGAACTTTAACCAGAGAGGAGATGCGAATTTCCTGCATCCCTGAAAACAGAGCTTTACTCGAATAGAGTGGAAGTGAAAAAGAAAGAGAATATTTGAATGTTAATGTTAACATTGAGTGTTAATTTCACGCATGTATGACCATACGCTAATACTTCAGCACCAGTGTGTGAGGGGCAGGACAGGCATCTCATGTTTCCTCTCATTCCCATTAGACGGCGGTAATGCACTCAAGAATAAATAACCTTGATCTGCAAAGGTGTTGAATTTTCAATTTACGTTTCTGTAAGTCGTGTGCCTGTATCTCAGATCTGAACTCAAGCCTAAACTGACTTCATGACATCAAAACAGATCAGCATTTTTACTAGGCGCTTCCACACTGCCGGTTCAACTGTTTGCATTTACGCATCCATGGGCATTTAGATTCACAGTCGCATTTATGCTGATGCATTACAATGTGAGATAAGCCTATATTAAATCTCTTCCATTTAGTTGTATCAAAATCTCAGTCTCTAATGTACATTCTGCTTTAGCTCATTGTCCAACCAATTAGGTAAATGGGCATATAAATTGAAATTGAACTGAATTAAGCAAATGTTTCCACATTAATGACCGCACTTTAGCTTGACATTACTGCTACCCACAGACCGCAGACAAGAGCATCTTGTGAATCCAATTCATTTGATTTGTATTATAAGAGTCCATTAAGGTGGAGGAAAAATTTGTATACATATTCACATATTAATTTATACCAAAAATGAAAAATTAATGTAAAATTTCTAGAGACAAAAGCTATTCACGTCCCAGTTCATTTTTATTTTATTTAACCTTTATTTAACTAGATAAAACCCATTGAGATCGAGATCTCTTTTACAAGGGTGACCTGGCCTTTTGAGTGGGTTCCCAATAAATCACATGACAACTTGATGAAAATGTAGTGTTATTATGGCCTGCAAATGACTATAGACAAATCATTAAAAAAAAAAAAATCCTGTAACAGATGAAGGAAAACAATGCCGCTTTTAAGGGAATTATCAGCCCTCAGGGAAATTGTCAAACATGCACTGAACAGCACAATGTACATGAATGCTGATCCTGTAAATGTCTCCAAAGCATCACCCTGCCCCCCTACCGCCTAAATCAAATGCTGCTACATATTCTACATGAAAATATCATGCAGTTCTCGAGCCTGAGCAGCGAGGCAGGATAACTAGATTTGCTGGTTTGCTGTAGAAACTGCGTGGTGGATAAAGCAGCCCCTCTCAGGTCTGGAGGTAACAGAGACAGTTAAAAAAGCTGCTCTCCATTCGACATGCTGCAGTTATCCTGCTAACTCTGCTGTCCCAAGTCATGTGGAGCATGTCTCTGGCCCTATGCTGTATGGGGCTAAAAACAAAAACCTGCATTAAAGAAAAATGTTGTGGGGAAAAAAATGATAAACTTTTTAAGGTAAGCTATGTTTTTATACAATAAATCACGATTGTGTTTAGCGGTATAAAAACACCCTTGGCCATGTGTTGACTCCTCATTGCTGTTTAAATACCTCGATCATGACACTACTCCCTTTCTTCTGCTGTGACTCACCATTTTTTTCATTTTTAAACTATTTTTAAGACCTAAGCTTTCTCTACACATACTTTCAAAATGTCCCATCACACAATCAAGGGGAGATACTCTCTCTCTCTCTCTCTCTCTCTCTCTCTCTCTCTCTGCATATGTGATCATCAGGTAATCCAGCTCAACTGAGCTGTCATCCTATCAGAAGAATATACATCACCTCGAGCAGGAGCTGCAAGACGCGTGGAAATGTAATTTCTGTTCTCTCATATTTTTATGAGCTCTTATTAATGAGTAATTGCTAAATAAACATTATGAAAAATAATTAAGGAAGAATAAAATTTCAGAACTAATAATCACCCAGGGAAACCCTGCCGAAGGAAATAATCACATTTATAACTCTTTAGCGGGGATGGGAAAGCACAAACCACCCCATACGCCCACACTGCGACAGAAACCCTCAACCAGGAGGCCTTGAGTTCAGCTGAATATTATATGAGGGTTGTGCTTGCGTGTTTGCGCTCGTGTGTGTGTGTGTGTGTGTGTGTGTGTGTGTGTGTGCGCGCGCAAGTGTGTGTGTGTGTGTGTGTGTGCGCGCGCAAGTGTGTGTGTGTGTGTGTGTGTGTAGGTGGGGCGGTTAAAGTGTGAGTGAAGTTAAATTTGAAGTTAAAGTGTGAGTGCAGTGAGGAGTCAGGTATGGCACATGGGGGAGGCTGATCTGGGGTCAGGAAGCAGGAGAGGCTCTGAGGTCTGTGACTGAGACTCTGCATCAGTCAATGAGCAGATTCTATAGCCTCTACTCTCTTTACTTTCTGCAGCTTCCCGCAACCTCTCATGTCAGGGTTTCTATTAGCCTCATAACACAGCATGTAAACTTTGAATGAGGGTGCATCATCTATGCTGCTTAAACAAGCACAAGCACAATCTGCTCTATTTTATACTTCAGCGACTAAGGGAGAGAACCAGTCACTTACTGTATGTCCAGCACTTTTGAACAGGGTCCCCAAACAGATCTGAACAAATTAGGATCAAATGCGGTCTTTATAGAATCTGGAGGAATATCAGTTATACTGGGGCATTCTCACGCAAGGCAATGCAGTGACATTTGGGACTAATAAATCCTTTGTGGCAAACCAGGGCATGGCAACGCCCCTTGACCACGTCGGCAAACCCACAACAGCCGATTCTTCTCCCTTTCGGCGCCTGTACAGAGTGGAACTTCAGCACCCCGGAAAGCGACTGGAGAGCCGACGCATGCGCAGCACTCCCTAGACCTGCAGGACCATGGACAGTTCCCGCAACCTGCAAGTCATAAGACTAGGAGGGCCTGGAGGAGAGGAGCACGAGGGAATACAGCTGCACCTCATAATTATCGGACAAGACCAGAGCTGAAACGGAGGAGCCATGCAGTTGCAGGGAGGCCAGCAAGGAGTGCGCCCCTAAAGCCCTCTACTAACTGTTTCTCCTCTTCCTTTTATTAAACATTCTGATGGTGGGGAGAACTGGGGTTCGCGCCAGAGAAACTGAAGAGACACAGCTCGCCTCCAGAGCCACCTGCTGAATCGGCACTAAATATTTTTTAAGTTGCATTTGGCGCGCATAAAAATATACGTGCTTTTTGCCATTTGTTTATGTGAAAATAAAGTTACCTCCTGTGGGCAGGTTTTGTCCCTTACTCCCACCTAGTCTGTGTCTATTTTACAAGTGTCTCGCTACATCTTCCACAAGACTTCTGGCTGTTTGGTGTGCTATTTGTTGCGGTAACACCATGCAGGGCTTGTATGTATGCTTTGTGCACATATTATGAATTCTGTCAATATATTTACAATTTTTATCAACTAGTGCAGTGCCCATAGGAAGTATATATTCCTATAGGAAAGTGGGAGCTTAAGTAGCTTTTTCACGCATGGCCAAATGAGGCTGTGTTAGCTTCTGAGACCAGCGTTTATTTGTCAGAGGAAGATAGAGACAAAATAAACTGCTAACGCAGCATTTCAAATGGTATTTAGCTATAGGTTAGGAACGGTAGCAAGTGAAATCACGGGCAAGAGAATGGACAGTGGTCTCAAAATTAATGCGATAAAGCAAAGAATAGCCTATCCGCAAGCGCATGCTAGAAAAAACTCCGGGAGTATCAATAAAGACTGCACATACGCAGTCCTGCCAGGGCTCCATCCTACTGAAAGGTGAGTATTTTAAGCTGCTCGCCTGCTCCTCCTCTTAGGAAAATAATGCCACTGCCTGCTGCTGTGCTGCATCACCCTCCGCTGCTGCTTGGCAACATCCCACCTCCACCCCTCCATCCGCCCATGGGCCCTGAATATAGGGATGGCAGGATATTACATTTTCATCTCCGATGCTGATACTGATATCAGAACCTTGAATATGTGCCAATACTAATTTTAAGCCGATACCACACAACCCCTTCCAACAACTATTACACTAAATACTATTAATAAATAAACCATTTGTCTGTGATTAATGTAGCCATCTAAAAAAACCAAGCTCAAACTGCAAAGCAAATATTTTACTCCCCCAAAGAAGAAATACTTCGCCCAAAACACAACCCAGGAGCCTAGTCTCATTCTGACTCATCATATAGTGATGGTACCTGACCAAGCATCGATATACCTTAAAAAGGAGGTGTAACGTCTACTAATGAACATTTGAAATAAATGAAACATAATTCCAGTATCACTGTATCTCAACAATTACTGAAAGATTATTTCCAGTTAAAAAGAGAGGTGATATGGAATAAAATTTTAAGGCTGATGAATAATTAAACATCAAAATGGATAGCATCCCCAGTATAAAATGTGCCGTATAACACATAGAACATGCAAAACAAAACAGCAAACTCTGCCATCATGATGGAGCAGAGGAGAGGGATTGGATTTAGGGGCTGAAAGGTCCTCATGTATCAGCCTGTAGATGAGCTCTCATAAGGGCTAAGCTTCCTTCCAAACTAGATAATCAAATGGTAATCGAGGAAACTGATGGCATTTCCAATAAAAACAGCTGCCGTGCTCAATTCTCTCTGTCAACAGCCATTGCTTTGGGCCGTATTGGGCTCCGACCCACCACACAGAGGGATGCCGATCAGAATCCACAAGCCCTCCAGCAGGAGAACATGGCCTTAACGTGATGAGCAGTGACCAGCACCTCATTACAATATCCTACCATGTGTCACTCAACATTGACAGGTTATTAAGGCATCTTTTGCAGTTGTCATTAAGTTCTGTGGTCACACTTTAGATGAAGTGTTACTCATAAAGGCTTTCTACAGCATGGATAATGCCTTCATAAATGAGACATAATGTCTTCATAAATCATACATAAGCAAATGTCATGCTTTGTAAAGGGTAAAATATTACATCCTTATTCAGCATGTGATGCCAGATGTGACAACGACAACATCACGCAGCTGACAATGTCACCCTTTATAGCATTTAGCCACTAGCTAAGTGACATTGTCAGTTATATCACATCTGACATCACATGCTGAAAAAGCATGTGTTATTTCGACCTTTACAAATCATGACATTTGCTTATGTATGATTTATGAAGACATTATGTCTCATTTATGAAGGCGTTATACATGCTGTATAAAGCCTTTACGAGCAACACTTCATCTAAAGTGTGGCCAGTTCTGTAAATTAAAGTCTTGTTGGGTGGCAAGGTGGGTAAATCTGTTTCCTCAAAGCAAGAAAGTCATGGGTTTGAAACCAGCCTCAAGGCTGTCCTATGGAGTCGGCATGTTTCCCTCATGTTCAATAATTATGTGCTGGCTCTCTTCCACAGTCAAAAAATAAGCATTCTAGGTTGATCAGCTGTAAATTGTGAGTAGGTATTTGTATGTGTCAGTATGTAAGCCCTGTGATGGATTGGGGAGCTGTCCAGAGTGTGCGTCTGCCTTTCGCCTATACTCAGCTGAGGCAGGTACCAGCTCCCCTGTCACTCTGAAGCGGAAGAAGCAGTTTAGATAATGGGTGGATGGAGTTCTGAGTTTGAAAATGTACTCTGGTCAGCCTTTAGTTTTTTACTGTCTGGGGCACTGAAGAGTGTTAATCCGGCCCTGGTGCAAAGAGTGACACAAACATTTACAAACACTGGCAGAGATGTCTGCTGGAACAGGAAACCGGCTCACAGGCTCTATCTACAGTGGGGGCCCCTGGGAGAGTCATTTCCTCTCACCCCTGTAACGATGGCCCTGCAGCAATTAGGCAGCAACTCAAGCTGCTTCCCACAGCGCAGGCCAAAGGGAGAAGACCTGCGCAAACTCACTCAGCGTCACCAAACAGTCTGGGCATGAAACACCAGCACATACCACTGCAGAGACTACTACACCATGTTACTGTAGCTAAGCAGTGTGTTCTTTCACAGTCAAATTTGGTACTGCACAGTGTCAACTACAAACCAGGCTGCATGTGGTTATTACCAATATAGCAGATGGAAAATAACTTCAGTTAATAACGGAATCCAAATATTTAAGTCAAATAAAATTCAAGAGTAATGACATTGTATTTTATGTATCAATTGCAAATAGCATAAAACTCTGGCACAGGGGTGAATCATGCAGGTGTGGAGTTGAAATGCTGGATGTCAGGAAAGCATTATGCAACAACATGCTGGTAATTGTATACAAATTACCCCAAACCTTAGCGGTGTGATATGGCCCAACGTCAGGCAGAGGAGGGGGAGGAGTCTGCTGCTTTTATACTGTTGAGGATTATGTTTCAATATTTCTCATCACATTCATCAGTAAATCATCCCAAATCATGGCCTCACATCAATACCATGTCTGCCGTCACTTCTGTCATCTATCTGCTAAACAGCTGATTTGACGGGTAGCACTTGTGGTCGTAGTTTCATTCTTGCGCATGGATGAAAGAGAGCAGTTATATGTATTGGACAGTAACAGAAACTCTGTGGCCTGCACTGGACTCCCTGCCATGGTCTTCATATATAAATGCTCCAGATATGACGAATCCCAGCTCTGATAACCATGCAGAAAACCCAAACATTCACTTCCATCAGCTGCTGCGTGACACAGTGAGAGTGTGGAGATGGTTGGGCGGAGCAGAGAGACGGTCAGAGCCTGAGGGCTGAGGTCATTTCACTCCCCATCAACTCCCTCAGTGTAACACCGGCACCCAAACTGCCATGCTCACGGTTATAGAGGAGACTGGGGTCCGATGAGTCATGGGGACCAATGTATGAGAAGCCGTTTGAGAGAGAATTCATACTTGCTTTCACATGTACTATCATACTGCCACACAAACACCATCATTCTCTCATACACACACCATCATTCTTTCACGCACACGCTATTATACTCTCACACACACCATCATTCTCACACACACCATCATTGTCACACACACACACCATCATTCTCTCACGCACACACCATCATTCTCTCACACACATACACACACCATCATTGTCACACACACACCATCATTGTCACACACACACACACCATCATTCTCTCACGCACACACCGTCATTCTTTCACACACATACACACACCATCATTCTCTCACACACACACTATCATTGTCTCACGCACACACTATCATTGTCTCACACACACACCATCATTCTCTCACACGCACACTATCATTCTCTCATGCGCACACCATCATTCTCTCACGCACACACTATCATTGGCTCACACACACACTATCATTCTCTCACACGCACACCATCATTCTCTCGCGCGCACACCATCATTCTCTCACGCACGCACCATCATTCTCTCACACGCACCATCATTCTCTCACACGCACCATCATTCTCTCGCACGCACCATCATTCTCTCACACACACCATCATTCTCTCACACACACACCATTATACTCTCACACGAACTTGAACTTGTTCAAGTGACTAAATGACAGTGAATGTAAAACAGAATGATAGTGTATGTGAATGAGAATAGGTGATTGTGTGAGAGAGTTTGATTGAAACGGAAGTTAGTTTGATTGAAAGGATGTAGCATTAAATTCTCTGTTCCTGATTGGTTATAATTGAAATCTTTGAAAATTTAGTCAGAAGCGGGATTTCACGGACATATCCCACCCTCCCGTTCGACAAGGAAGCATGGTGAAAAAACTGCATGCTCGTCGCGGGAGCAGCACGTCTTTCCAAATCCATTTGAAACGTGAAGTGTTGCTCCTTCTTCATCCCAATCCCGTCAGGAAAGTGCAGTAGTACTATAGCACCAAAGTGAAGTATATCACACTATAAAATTGAAGTATAGCTCGTTATTCTTTCCAATTGCATTCGAAAAGCAGAGTATAGCACCAGAAGAGAAGTATGCCTGATTGCACCAAAAGCGAAGTGTCGCTCGTCTATCATCCTGATTATTCAAAAAGTGAAATATAGCGCCAGAAGAGAAGCACAGAACATCATTCATTGCAATTCCATTCCAAAAGTGCAGTATAGTTTTAATATTGCTACTTAACGGACTGGGGGAAAAACGGGTCTCATGTTTCAATTACTTGCGAAGGTAATATTCATTTCAGAGTTTAAATAATCTATGTAATTGCGTCGCGACAAAACATCAGCAAGACACGTAGGCTCATAGCCTACTAGCTATAACGAACGCAAATTGCACGAAGCTGGTTTACTGCACGACTTCGCTTTTTATGGACCTAAAGCCCCGTTATGTAGCCGAGTAAATAATAAAATTTAAATGGTTTGAGCGAATGTATTAGGCTACACTTATATTACAGTAAAAGGAAAATTGACGCGAGGTTCCGTAAATTTATAAGTGCTGGAATCTCACAGCACTTGTATCAATGGTTTGGTTTAGCAATAGAAAATACGCGAAACGGGGCTTTAGGCTGTGCAAGCGTATAGCTTACGAGTAGTTACAGACTATGGTAAAGCTATAGCATTAGTACATACCGGCTGCTATCACCCAGCGGTAACAAGGAACAGATGGTTCCAGATTAATCGATATCAGTTAATTAATTACAAAGCCTCTAATTACTTAGATTATTTTTTTTATCGTGTCCCACCACTGTCCCGTCAGGTTCTCGGTTTCTATTACGGTCCAGCACATGCACCGGCCAATTAAGACCTGGAGCGCTGCTATTGCATCAGTCAACTGGAACCATCTGTTCCTTGTTTCCGCTGGGTGACAGCAGCCGGTATATAATGCTATAGCTTTACCATAGTCCCTTGTAACTACTCGTTAGCTATACGCTTGCACAGCCTTAAGGCCCATTCACACCAAGGCGGAATTTCCATGCGGCAGAAAAAACATCCGCGCGGACTTAAGCTTCTGCGAAAATCCGCCTGCGAAGTTGTACTTTTAGCCAATGAAATGATTTGTTTTTGTTGATGTCACAGCATTCTAACCTTTTAATTAGCTAGATAGCTTGTATTCAGTTAACACTTAAATTTAACGTGACATCTTATAGCTATGTGCGCAGTTAGTCTACTTTTTCCTAGTGGTTGGAGATCTAGCTAATCATAGTGTGTGTTTTTTTTTTTGTTTGTTTTGTTTTGTTTTTTGATTAACGTTTTCATATGTTGAATATTTGTGCACCAAATCACGAAGCTGTACGTCGCTGAGGTGTAAATTATGATGAAGCTTCGTCTGGGTTGGACAAGTTAAGTTCATTGAAACAGCCCCAGGTCCGGGGGAACATCAATAAGGAAAACGTTCGTTGGCTACGTCAGTGCAAAAGTAGACTGAGAAGCTAACGTTATGGTTCAGATACTTACAATGTCATTGTCGCTGCTACAGCTATCATGATTCATTTAGGTTAAATTATAACTCGCGAATTTGTTTTTCCGCTGTGCGGAATTGGAACACAAGAACGCGAAATTTCGCACCGAGTTCGGTGTGAATGGTTTAACGCGGAATTTTCGTGCTGCGAATATTCCGCAAATCCGTGCCGCTTTTCCGCTCCGCCCTGGTGTGAATGGGCCTTAAAGCCTCGTTTCGCGTATTTTCTATTGCTAAACCAAACCATTGATAGACGTGCTGTGAGATTCCAGTCCTTATAAATTTACGGAACCTCCTTTCAATTTTCCTTTTACTATTATTATAATATAAGTGTAGCCTAATACATTCGCTCAAACCATTTAAATTTTATTATTTACTCGGCTACATAACGGGGCTTTAGATCCATAAAAAGCGAAGTCGTGGAGTAAACCAGCTTCGTGCAATTTGCGTTCGTTATAGCTAGTAGGCTATGAGCCTACGTTTCATGCTGATGTTTTGTCGCGACGCAATTACATAGATTATTTAAACTCTGAAATGGATATTGCCTTCGCAAGTAATTGAAACATGAGACCCGTTTTTCCCCCAGTCCATTTAGTAGCAATATTAAAACTATTCTTCACTTTTGGAATGGAATTGCAATGAATGATGTTCTGTGCTTCTCTTCTGGCACTATATTTCACTTTTTGAATAATTAGGATGATAGACGAGCGACACTTCGCTTTTGGCGCAATCAGGTATACTTCTCTTCTGGTGCTATACTCTGCTTTTCGAATGGAATTGGAAAGAATAACGAGCTATGCTTCAATTTTATAGTGTGATATACTTCACTTTGGTGCTATAGTACTCCACTTTCCGGACGGAATTGGGATGAATAACGAGCAACACTTCACGTTTCAAATGGATTTGGAAAGACGTGCTGCTCCGACGACGAGCATGCAGTTTTTTTCACCATGCTTCCTTGTCGAACGGGAGGGTGGGATATGTCCGTGAAATCCCGCTTCTGACTAAATTTTCAAAGATTTCAATTATAACCAATCAGGAACAGAGAATTTAATGCTACATCCTTTCAATCAAACTAACTTCCGTTTCCATCAAACTAACTTCCATTTCAATCAAACTCTCTCACACAATCACCTATTCTCATTCACATACACTATCATTCTGTTTTACATTCACTGTCATTTTGTCACTTGAACAAGTTTAAGTTTGTGTGAGAGTATAATGGTGTGTGTGTGAGAGAATGATGGTGTGTGTGAGAGAGAATGATGGTGCGTGCGTGAGAGTATAATGGTGTGTGTGTGAGAGAATGATAGTGTGTGCATGAGAGAATGATGGTATGTGCGTGAGAGAATGATGGTGTGTGTGAGAGAATGATGGTGCGTGCGTGAGAGTATAATGGTGTGTGCGTGAGAGTATAATGGTGTGTGTGTGAGAGAATGATAGTGTGTGCGTGAGAGTATAATGGTGTGTGCGTGAGAGAATGATGGTGTGTGTGTGAGAGAGAATGATGGTGTGTGCGTGAGAGTATAATGGTATGTGCATGTGAGAATGATGGCGTGTGTAAGAGAGAATGATGGTGTGCGCGTGAGAGTATAATGGTGTGCGTGTGAGAGAATGATAGTGTGTGTGTGAGAGAATGATGGTGTGTGCGTGAGAGAATGATAGTGTGTGTGTGTGAGACAATGATAGTGTGTGCGTGAGAGAATGATGGTGTGTGTGAGAGAGAATGATGGTGTGTGTGTGTGTGTGTGAGAGATTGATGGTGTGTGCGTGAGAGAATTATGGTGTGTGTGTGACAATGATGGTATGTGTGTGTGACAATGATGGTGTGTGTGAGAGTATAATAGCGTGTGCGTGAGAGAATGATGGTGTGTGTATGAGAGAATGATGGTGTTTGTGTGATAGTATGATAGTACATGTGAAAGCAAGTATGAATTCTCTCTCAAATGGCCTCTCATACCAATGAGCCACATCACATATGTGTAACCAATAGATGACAGAGCTGCTTTACATAAGCTAAACAGTGATATCGCTCATCGGTCCCCAGTCGCTCCACTTCAAATTACTGCTGATGAACTCTGATCTGTACAAAATTCTACACAAGTCAGTGCTGATGAATTGTTTTCAGGGACACAGTGGCTGTGATAAATCTGCTTATTTCATTGCCTCCAAGAGTGAGTGAGAAAACCTTTTAATATTCAAAATCAACAGAGAAACTAATGTTTTCTGAGTTACAAAATTCCTCTCAACTCCATTTCCCATGAACACTCTGAGTTCCTTAAATGGACGTACTACCAATTCATTCCACATCCATTTTCATTGTCAGCAGGTGTGTAATGAGCTTTAATAGGTCGTAACAGTAGGTCACTTAAACATGATTTGTTTAAATTAGACCTAAATTGTAAAATACAGCGGTATCACCTTCAATGTGAAAATATGGCCTTCATTTTAAAAGAGGAAGTTACCTTGCTAAAGGGGAAATTTGGAGATCACATCTGGGTCATTTCAGTGATCAACAAAGTCAATGGAGAGGGGAAAAAAATACCTTAAAGGTATTATTTCAGAGTCAGAATTAAGGGCTTGTGCTGGCTGAATCAAGGCCACACGCATAATTTGGTATTCAGACGCAGGAGGGGAACAGAAGGTAGAGAAATAAGAGAAGAGTACACACCCCAGAGACAGAACAGGGATCGCTCCCTTCAAAGGACCGTGCTGTTTATGTGAGGGTCTAATCGCAGGCCTGCAGTGCATGGCTAATTAATCAGGCCTCTCTTAAACACAAGCGGCAGTATTATTCCCGAGTCCCAACTCCAGCATCAAAGGAAACACAGAGGAAAACACACATCTCAACTCACTCATTTCCGAGCTCCTAATTCACGCGAAATCATACAGGGGAAAAGTAAAATTAAAATGGAATTTGCCCAATATCGTGCCTTAGCTACAAACTTTATTCCAGAACGACCGCCCAGGTACGGTACAGTAACTCCGGGATGACCAACACCTGCTCATGCAATGTTATCCTGACCGTGTTCATCTTTTGTTTAAATAAAAGGATTCTTCAACAGGGGGATAAATGTGTTCAACTCTTTAAAAAATGAACATAATGCGTTGGGAATCATGGAACCTGAAGAGACCAGAGAGATCGACAAATTATAAAGCTACTCATCTCATTATTCAAAAAATAACTTCCCCAGTTACAATAAGTAAACCCCGAGAATCGACGCAGTGTTTTAAAAAAAAAGAAAAACTGTAATACTATAATTATAGGAAAGCCACTGCAGAATGGCTTTACAGAATCAATAATTCAACCCACCACTTTGAACACCTATCTAAGCACCTGGATGGACTTAATAACAGTAACTTGCAGGCTAGTCGGCAAAATATAGCAAGACATACAAACAGTACTGTACAAGAACAGACTGAAAAATATATTTTTGAAAACAGCCATAAAAGCAAAAAACCAAAACAAACATATTATCATACCATGGGACAAAACCAAAAGAAACATTGATTGGAATGTCTGCCACAGTTCACAAACGTTCAGGCAATTTTAGTGCGTGTGTGTGTGTGTGTGTGTGTGTGTGTGTGTGTGTGTGTGCGTGTGTGTGTTGCAGAGTCAAAATCCTAAAGGAGAACGCAGATGCTTCGCAAACAGAGTGAGATGGATGCTCTGAGACTGTGAAACTAGTTGCACCTGCGGTTCACACTAACTGAGCTGGCTAAGAGGGAGTGGGCTCTATAGATGAGTCCGGGACCAGGACTAAGCAAAACCTGGGCCAGTTTCATGCCATCTGTTAGTTAGGGAGTGAACCTATGTTCCATCAACCCTACCTTCCCTCAACCCTATAGTCCCTTAACCTTATGGTCCCTAAACCCTATGTTCTATATTCTGTAATCTCTAACTTTTTGAGATATCATGTTAACATTATCTGACAGACAGACAGACAGACAGACAGACAGACGGACAGGGCTGAAAATATTACCTCAGTGGTGTAGGAACTGATCTGAGGGACCTTGGGAACACAGGATGACCTCACTGGTCGCACTAATATGACCTCAGAGCATCAGCGTCCACAGTATTCAGGGTAAGAGCAGAGGCCACTTCGTTCTGCAGCATCAGGACGACTTCGCCCCCCTACCCTGGGTCGGAAAGCTGGTTGTTCTACCAGATCACTCAGCTTCTCCCATCTTGCTCCCCAGTGGTGGATTGACCTTCGTACCTCCCTACGAACTGCTCCATCCCTGCTGCTCTTCTGCCGTAACCTTAAGACTCACTTGTTTAGACAGTTTCTGACCTGATCGCCCCCCTCCCCTGCTCTTATTTACTTGAGAAAAATAAATTAATAAATCTCTTTACTGTTTGTCTCCATTTGCTACTGCCTTCTGTATAGTCTTGGCTCTACAAGTTCATGTCTTCAGGTGACTAATGCTTGATGTGAATTGTACCTTGTCATGTCTGTTGGGCTACAGTGTCAGTGACCTTACTGTATGCACTTACTGTAAATCGCTTTGGATAAAAGTGTCTGCTAAATAAATGTAATGTAGGGTGCATCCTCACTATTATGACTCCTGCCACAGGGATGGTGGGCATGAGGCTTCCCTCATTATGTAAACTGGGCGCATGACCATTTCCCAACTGCCTGGGACTGTAAATTACCAGCCAACACTCTGCCTAATTAGCAGAAACTTGGAATTCTGCACGACCTCCCTCGAACTGCACTTCCTGTTCTCCGCTTCCAAGCCCAAGCATCTGTTTCCCTCCTCATTATTTTCAGATGCTGATTTTCATTTCGCCTTTTATTAGTCGGGCGTCTCTGAATTCTCTCTGAAATTCTGAGCATAAATAACTCACAAATCTGCAAGTCCAGCCAGCCATGAGAGACTAATGATTTTAGTGAAGACAAAAAGAAAAGTTTTTGAAAGCAGTGTACATGAGATAGAGAGATAAAGGGGTGTTTTTTTTTCTCAAAATCGATGAGAGAGTGAAAATGGGAGGTGGAGATGTTTCCGCTTGTTTGTGCGTTTGGGGGGGCTGCATTGGCAGGGGCAGCAGAGGTTCGAGACGCTCTGGGGTTTGGTATGAATGAAGTCATTCAGAGAGCGACAGGGAGGGGTGAGGGAGAGAGGGGGGGGACAGTGAGGGAGTGACAGCAGGAGGAAACGAGCGAGAGAGAGATGGAGAAATAGAGACAGGATGGCAAAAATCACAAACTGGACTAAAGGTATGAGATTAAATTATTCCGCCCTGGGATCTTGTCTTGACACATGCACTAAAACCAAACCAAATTCTGCCAGGAGAAAGTGGGGACCTTTAGCTATGGGGAGATCAAAGATGGACAGGGGACGCGATGGAAATAAAAGAGAGATAGAGAAAGAAGGAAAGAGAGATAGAGAGATAGATTTTATTTTTTTAAGGTCCTATTTATTGAACCAATTGATTTAGCAGTGTATAACAGAATGCATCATAAGTAAAATAGAAAGTTTAGCAGAAGATTTTTCTTAAACCAAGCTAAAACAGTATGAAAATAATAAAAAAACACAATACAGAATATATGCAGATGCAAGTCTGAAATAAGAACTGCTAAAACAGACAATGAAAAAATAAAATAAAATAAAAATGGTAAAATTTAACAGTATTAAAATAAATAGTAAAAAGTGCCATAAAAAAAGAACAGATAAAACCAGACCTTCTGATTTTTCAATCTGTTCATGAGCTACTTATACCGAGAGAGAGAGAGAGAGAGAGAGACTGCATAGTCACAGGAGAAAAGATAAAAAGTTGGACTCAGGCAGTGAGAGGAAGGGCTCGGTCCTCGTTAGGAAAAGCTAATGGCTTGTGCTGATGAATATGACACAGAGAGACGTCTCTAAGCCATGAAGCCTCCACTGTCATGTAAATCCACCTGAACCAGAGAGGACAGGAGTGTAGCCCTACACCAGTGAAGCCAGGCCAGCTTTAAAGCTGTGACACACACATCACACACAAGGAGAACATGGACACTCGGCAGTACTTCATAAGAGCGACAGGAAATGTGTGGTCTGCTGCAGACTTCACATAAACCAGCAGGAGTTTCGCAAGGACAGGTGATTATGTGGAGAGCCAACACAGCATAACTCATTGGCACATTTGAAGCTGGATAGGGGATTTGTGGTCCATGGGCAAATGGTGCTCTTCATTCCGAACCCTTTCTCAAGTACCTGGACAATAAAAAGGTCTGTTAGCATTTTTTAATGCTGCGACAGTCGACGCTACGGACTGTAACTTCTGGAATAAACCTGAGGCTGCAGCTTGGCGCTGGCGTGCCTATAAAAGTGATTGGTTTCACTAAACAACAGAACTGATAGGACCACATCCTGCCTGCTACCTTACACAACCCACAGAGCGCAAGAGCAGTTAGCTGAGACACACTCAGACAGGTTAAAAAATGACTTTGTCACCTCATTTTTCACACCTCCACGCAGTCAATTACGCCACATTATTCTGCTCGTCTGCAGTGTGGAGATTCAGCATTTCAAAGAGACAATGTTAATGAGAAATGAGCATGAGGTCAAGAGAAGGGCCTCGCTCTGAGAACTGAAAGCATATTTCACGCTATTTCCATTACAGAGGGTAAATCTATTTCATACAGAGCAGGAGAAGATAAGGAGGGTTGACTGTGTGTTATATTTCTTGCAGTTTATCTCATAAATAAAGTGATTGTTTATTACATATGATAATGGATTATAGGTAAATTTCGAAACTTGAAGCTGCAGTTCAGTTTCGCCTCAGAGCACAGATATGCACACGGAATTTACTATTAAAATATAGGTTAGCTCGGGTGCACAACCTGTACTAAAAAGTGATGCTCACTCTTGAAACAACACCAGAAAAAGCTGCTGGGACCACCCAGATCAGCTCAACCACAGACAGGTATGTGTTAGAGATCAGTGATTTGTATGTTTGTTTTTAGTTAGTTTCTGGTTTTAGTTTGTTTCTTGTTAGTTTTTTAGTATTGCTATTATTTATATATTTATTATATTTATTCATTTTAGAGCATGTATGTTTCTGGATGATTGCTCTGTCTCTGGTTACTGGATTATTTTGCTTGTCCCCTGACTTCGATTCTGCCTATTCTGCATTTCTCTGTTTGCCTGGCTATTGATCCATTTCTGTTTTGACCATGAGCTTGGTTAATCCCAATAAACGCCCTGCCGATGCTGAACTGCATTTGGAGTCTATGCCCGTTCCTTTCAGCAATGCAGCCTCGACCAGTACAGACTCCAGCGGATACTGCTGAACTAAAACAACTTTATCAACAACAACAGGTTGTCATTCAGCAGCAGCATCGCGACTTGCAGGAGATGAGAGCAACTCTACAGCATCTCACTCGGGGGCCCACCTTTCCCAGTCCTGCAGTCGCACTGCAGAGGCAGCTCCCATTCGGGAGCCACGCCTTACTCCCCGCTGGAGTATGACGGAAACCCCACCACCTGCAAAGCATTCCTGTCCCAGTGCTCGATCATATTCGAGTTACAGCCCCTAACCTTTCCTACCTCACGTTCCAGAGTGGCCTACGTCATCACACTTTTGACCGGCAGAGCAAGGGACTGGGGAACCTCAATGTGGGACGCTGGCCACCCCTGCACCCGCACCATTGAAGATTTCATGGCGGAGATGAGGGAGGTGTTTGACCGGTCCTACCAGGGCGAGAGGCAGGAAGTGCACTACTAAGTCTACGGCAAGCGGCTGCAGTGTCTCGATTATGCCATCCAATTCCGTCGTTGGTCGCCTCTACACACTGGAGCGAAGACTCCCAGTTTGATGTGTTCTACCGGGGTTGGCAGAGAACATAAAGGATGAGTTGGCGCCCCGCGAAGCTTCCATCTGATCTGCAGGGGCTCATTAGAGTGGCCATCCAGATTGATTCTCGGATCCAGCAGCGAAGAGGGAGCGCCAGAGCCATTCAGAGCCCTCGACGGTCAGACCAGCATGGCAACTTTCGATCTCCTCGGGCGACTCTCCTATCCAGGAGACCGGGCGAGCCCCGTGGGATCGAGAACCCATGCAGGTCGATCAATTGCGGTTATCGCCACAAGAGCGAGCTAGGAGACTGCGCACGGGGGCATGTCTGTACTGTGGGCTGGCGGATCATCGTATCCAGTGCTGTCCCCTACTCAAGAAGGAGGGGGTGAGTGGGAGGATCGACAGCTGGCTCAAGATAACAACGATCCACGAAGCTGGTTTCTGTCACTCTACTTTTTGGCAAGCGATCATTAGCTACTGATGTTTTGTTTGATTCTGGATCAGACATCAACCTGATCGACGCCAACCTGTGCAACCAGCTCCAACTCCAGCCCCAGAAGCTACCTACGCCTGCCCAAGCACTTGGCCTTTGTGGGCAACGGCTAGGTCAGGTGACCCAGGTTATGCCCCCCACTCACGCCATTGTCTCCGGGCAACCATCAGGAGCAGATCCGCTCCATGTCATCACCTCCTCCTCTGCTCCCCATCGTCCTGGACCTCCCTTGGTTGAAACAACACAACCCCACCATCAACTGGAGGACTGGGCAGGTGGCTGAGTGGAGTACTCATTGCTCATGCTCCTGCCTCCGCAAGGCTCCCCGCTAAGCAGGACGAGAAGGATCCAGTGAGCTCCCCGCAGTATTAAAATAAATAGTAAAAAGTGCCATAAAAAAGAACAGATAAAACCAGACCTTCTGATTTTTCAATCTGTTCATGAGCTACTTATACCGAGAGAGAGAGAGAGAGAGAGACTGCATAGTCACAGGAGAAAAGATAAAAAGTTGGACTCAGGCAGTGAGAGGAAGGGCTCGGGTCCTCGTTATGGTGCTAATGGCTTGTGCTGATGAATATGACACAGAGAGACGTCTCTAAGCCATGAAGCCTCCACTGTCATGTAAATCCACCTGAACCAGAGAGGACAGGAGTGTAGCCCTACACAAGTGAAGCCAGGCCAGCTTTAAAGCTGTGACACACACATCACACACAAGGAGAACATGGACACTCGGCAGTACTTCATAAGAGCGACAGGAAATGTGTGGTCTGCTGCAGACTTCACATAAACCAGCAGGAGTTTCGCAAGGACAGGTGATTATGTGGAGAGCCAACACAGCATAACTCATTGGCACATTTGAAGCTGGATAGGGGATTTGTGGTCCATGGGCAAATGGTGCTCTTCATTCCGAACCCTTTCTCAAGTACCTGGACAATAAAAAGGTCTGTTAGCATTTTTTAATGCTGCGACAGTCGACGCTACGGACTGTGACTTCTGGAATAAACCTGAGGCTGCAGCTTGGCGCTGGCGTGCCTATAAAAGTGATTGGTTTCACTAAACAACAGAACTGATAGGACCACATCCTGCCTGCTACCTTACACAACCCACAGAGCGCAAGAGCAGTTAGCTGAGACACACTCAGACAGGTTAAAAAATGACTTTGTCACCTCATTTTTCACACCTCCACGCAGTCAATTACGCCACATTATTCCGCTCGTCTGCAGTGTGGAGATTCAGCATTTCAAAGAGACAATGTTAATGAGAAATGAGCATGAGGTCAAGAGAAGGGCCTCGCTCTGAGAACTGAAAGCATATTTCACGCTATTTCCATTACAGAGGGTAAATCTATTTCATACAGAGCAGGAGAAGATAAGGAGGGTTGACTGTGTGTTATATTTCTTGCAGTTTATCTCATAAATAAAGTGATTGTTTATTACATATGATAATGGATTATAGGTAAATTTCGAAACTTGAAGCTGCAGTTCAGTTTTCGCCTCCAGAACCTGAATATGCACCACGGAATTTACTATTAAAATATAGGTTAGCTCAGGTGCACAACCTGTACTAAAAGTGATGCTCACTCTTGAAACAACACCAGAAAAAAGCTGCTGGGACCACCCAGATCAGCTCAACCACAGACAGGTATGTGTTAGAGATCAGTGATTTGTATGTTTGTTTTTTAGTTAGTTTCTGGTTTTAGTTTGTTTCTTGTTAGTTTTTTAGTATTGCTATTATTTATATATTTATTATATTTATTCATTTTTAGAGCATGTATGTTTCTGGATGATTGCTCTGTCTCTGGTTACTGGATTATTTTGCTTGTCCCTGACTTCGATTCTGCCTATTCTGCATTTTCTCTGTTTGCCTGGCTATTGATCCATTTCTGTTTTGACCATGAGCTTGGTTAATCCCAATAAACGCCCTGCCGATGCTGAACTGCATTTGGAGTCTATGCCCGTTCCTTTCAGGGTCGACCAGTACAGACTCCAGCGGATACTGCTGAACTAAAACAACTTTATCAACAACAACAGGTTGTCATTCAGCAGCAACATCGCGACTTGCAGGAGATGAGAGCAACTCTACAGCATCTCACTCGGGGCCCACCTTTCCCAGTCCTGCAGTCGTCGCACCGGCAGAGGCAGCTCCCATTCGGGAGCCACGTCTCTTCTCCCCGGAGTATGACGGAAACCCCACCACCTGCAAAGCATTCCTGTCCCAGTGCTCGATCATATTCGAGTTACAGCCCCTAACCTTTCCTACCTCACGTTCCAGAGTGGCCTACGTCATCACACTTTTTGACCGGCAGAGCAAGGGACTGGGGAACCTCAATGTGGGACGCTGGCCACCCTGCACCCGCACCATTGAAGATTTCATGGCGGAGATGAGGGAGGTGTTTGACCGGTCCTACCAGGGGGCGAGAGGCAGGAAGTGCACTACTAAGTCTACGGCAAGCCGGCTGCAGTGTCTCGATTATGCCATCCAATTCCGTTAGTTGGCGCCTCTACACACTGGGCGAAGACTCCCAGTTTGATGTGTTCTACGGGGTTGGCAGAGAACATAAAGGATGAGTTGGCGCCCCCGAGCTTCCATCTGATCTGCAGGGGCTCATTAGAGTGGCCATCCAGATTGATTCTCGGATCCAGCAGCGTAAGAGGGGCGCCAGAGCCATTCAGAGCCCCGGCGGTCAGACCAGCATGGCAACTTCGATCTCCTCGGGCGACTCTCCTATCCAGGAGACCGGGCGAGCCCGGGGATCGAGAACCCATGCAGGTCGACCGTTGCCGGTTATCGCCACAAAGCGAGCTAGGAGACTGCGACGGGGCATGTCTGTACTGTGGGCTGGCGGATCATCGTATCCAGTGCTGTCCCCTACTCAAGAAGGAGGGGGTGAGTGGGGGGATCGGACAGCTGGCTCAAGATAACAACGATCCCGTAAGCTGGTTTCTGTCACTCTACTTTTTGGCAAGCGATCATTAGCTACTGATGTTTTGTTTGATTCTGGATCAGACATCAACCTGATCGGCGCCAACCTGTGCAACCAGCTCCAACTCCAGCCCCAGAAGCTACCTCGCCATTCCAAGCACTTGGCCTTTGTGGGCAACGGCTAGGTCAGGTGACCCAGGTTATGCCCCCACTCACGCTCATTGTCTCCGGCAACCATCAGGAGCAGATCCGGCTCCATGTCATCACCTCCTCCTCTGCTCCCATCGTCCTGGGCCTCCCTTGGTTGAAACAACACAACCCCACCATCAACTGGAGGACTGGGCAGGTGGCTGAGTGGAGTACTCATTGCCTGCGTTCCTGCCTCCGAAGGCTCCCGCTAAGCAGGACGAGGAAGGATCCAGTGAGCCTCAGTCACTCGGATTTGTCCAAGGTCCCCAGTGAGTACCATGATCTAGCCGAAGTCTTCTCAAAGTCTCGTGCCCTGTCTCTGCCCCCCCTCACAAACCCTAATGACTCGCCATCGATCTCCAACCGGAACTAGCGCCCCCTAAGGGGGGTCTCTATTCTCTGTCCGTCCAGAGCAAAGGCCATGGAGAAATATGTGGAGGAGTCACTGGCTGCTGGCATCATCCGTCCCTCTTCCTCTCCTGCTGGCGCTGGCTTTTTCTTCGTTAGCAAGAAGGACGGATCTCTCAGGCTATGTATTGACTACAGGGGACTCAATAACATTACTATTAAGAATCAATATCCCCTTCCTTTAATGAATTCTGCTTTTGAGCTGTTGCAGGGGGCCCACTATCTTCACCAAACTTGACCTACGCAACGCTTACCACCTCGTCAGGATTAAGGAAGGGGATGAATGGAAGACAGCTTTCAACACCGCTAGGGGGTACTACGAGTACCTGGTCATGCCGTTTGGTCTAGCTAACGCCCCTGCTGTCTTCCAGAACCTCGATAACGACATCCTGCATGACATGATTAATCAATTTGTCTTTGTGTACCTTGGTGATATATTAATATTCTCTCGTTCCAAGGAAGAACACATACGTCATGTTCGTGCAGTCCTGCAGCGCCTCCTGGAGAACCAACTCTACGCCAAGGCAGAGAAGTGTGAATTCCACTTGGACACAGTCCCTTTCCTCGGATTTGTGGTCACTCCAGGAGGCATCCTAATGGACCAGGAGAAGGTGAAGGCGGTAAAGGATTAGGCCACCCCTACTACACGCAAGGAACTACAATGCTTCCTAGGGTTTGCTAACTTTTACCGTCGATTCATTCGCAATTACAGTACCGTTGCTGCTCCATTGACCTCTCTGACTTCCCCAAAAGTTCCTTTTGTGTGGACCCCTTCGGCGGAGAAGGCTTTTCAGGAACTAAAGCAAAGATTTACCACTGCTCCTGTTCTCCAACAGCCAGATCCTGAATAGCAGTTCATCGTTGAGGTAGACGCTTCTAACACCGGCGTGGGGGCAGTCCTGTCGCAGCGCAATGGCAAAGATAACAAGGTACACCCTTGCGCCTTCTTCTCCCGCAGACTTAGCCCAGCCGAGCGTAACTACGACATCGGAAATCGGGAGTTACTGGCGGTGAAGATGGCATTAGAAGAGTGGCGTCATTGGTTCGAGGGGGCTAAGGTTCTATTCCAGGTCTGGACCGACCACAAGAATCTGGAGTACCTCCGTACAGCTAAGAGGTTAAATTCCCGCCAATCTCGTTGGTCACTGTTCTTTGACAGATTTAACTTCACCTTAGCTTATCGCCCAGGCTCCCAGAACAAGAAACCTGATGCCCTGTCACGTAAATTTTCGCCTGACGCCCCTCCCAAGGAGCCCCAAACCATCTTACCTAGTCGTGTTGTGGTGGGACCATTAGTTTGGGAGTTAGAGGATCGAGTCAGAAGGTCACAACCTTCTGGGGGGCCACCTACTAACTGTCCCAAGAACCGCCTCTTTGTTCCAGACTGCCTCCGAGCCTAATAAGTTCTCCAGTGGGCCCATTCTTCCCGTCTCGCCTGCCATCCTGGTGCTAACGGACCTTGGCTATGCTAACTCGCAGGTTTTTGGCCAACGGTCGGAGAGATGTAAAGAACTTTACGACTGCTTGTCGGTCTGCGCCCAAAACAAAGCCACCACCACGGCACCAGCTGGTCTCCTGCAGCCGCTTCGGTTCCTTCAGACCATGGGCTAACATCCCATTGGACTTTGTCACTGGCCTTCCGCCCTCCAGAGGTAACACCGTCATCCCTGACCATTGTTGATCCTTTTTCAAAGGCAGTACATCTCGTCCCTCTTCCCAAACTTCCCTCTGCCAGAGAGACAGCTGACTTACTCGTCCAACACGTAATCAGAATACACGGCATCCCTCTGACATTGTCTCCGACCGTGGACCTCAATTCATCTCACAAGTCTGGAAAGCCTTTTGTCAAGCCCTGGGAATAACGGTCAGTTTAACCTCTGGGTTTCACCCGCCAGAGCAATGGGCAGACAGAGAGGGCCAACCAGCAGATGGAGAGTGTCCTTCGGTGCCTCACTTCCCGAGATCAGGGGACTGGAGCGAACAACTACCCTGGGTCGAATACTCCATCAACAGCCTTCCCACGGCTGCCTCAGGTGTGTCCCCTCAAGCTTGTGTTACCAACCCCCTTTTCCCCTCACAGGACCAACCAGGTTGATGTTCCCAACATCCAGGAATTTCTACAGAGGTGCCGAAGGGCGTAGGAGGAAACTAGTTCCGCTCTCCTGAAAGCTGCTGACGAGATGAGTCGCCAGGCCAACCGTCGTCGCTCTGTTCCACCGCAATATAAAGTAGGACAAAAAGTTTGGCTTTCTTCAAGGACATTGCACTAAGGACTGAAAGTCGCAAAGCTAGCCCCCCGTTTCATTGGTCCTTTTATGATTGAGAAGATCATTAACCCTGTCTCTGTCAAACTCAAGCTACCAGCCTCTATGAGCCGTATCCACCCAGTCTTCCATGTGTCTTGCATTAAACCTGTACTGTTTTTCCATCCACACCCCTGCCCCGACCAATCCTCCTCCCCAAAGGCTCATCGATGGAGGAGAAACTTACACAGTGCACAAGTTGCTGGACGTTCGTCGGCGCAGTAAAGGGTCTCCAGTACTTGGTGGACTGGGAAGGATACGCCCAGAAGAACGCTTTGCTCATGGGTTCCTGCTCGTCACATCCTCGACAAATCACTCATCAAAGACTTTCACAAGAGGACTTTTAAGCCGAAGCTTAGACCGCCAGGTGGCGGTCATAGAGGGGGGGGTTCTGTTAGAGATCAGTGATTTGTATGTTTGTTTTTAGTTAGTTTCTGGTTTTAGTTTGTTTCTTGTTAGTTTTTTAGTATTGCTATTATTTATATATTTATTATATTTATTCGTTTTAGAGCATGTATGTTTCTGGATGATTGCTCTGTCTCTGGTTACTGGATTATTTTGCTTGTCCCCTGACTTCGATTCTGCCTATTCTGCATTTCTCTGTTTGCCTGGCTATTGATCCATTTCTGTTTTGACCATGAGCTTGGTTAATCCCGATAAACGCCCTGCCGATGCTGAACTGCATTTGGAGTCTATGCCCGTGCCTTTCAGTATGAAACTGGATTGAGTTTGTTCGGTCATTACTTTAGATACAGCAGAATGACATTAGAGTAGTTGGATTGCAAGTACCCAAATCTGTCTCACTGAATGACTTTCATTGACAAGAACCTTCCTTTCTAGCTTACCACCTGCAAAGTATATTTAATATAGACTAAAGTGTGTGTGTGTGTGTGTGTGTGTGTGTGTGTGTGTGTGTGTGCACGTGTTGGTGTGTTTTTGTAACCTTTTAGGGACCTTTTCCGGTATAAACACTGACCTTGTCGGGACCAGTAGTCCTAATAAAGACTAAAGCCTGTTCCTAATATAATAAAAAATCATTTCTGGGGTCCTGGATTTGGTTAGGGGTCAGGTGTGAATTAAGGTTAGGGTTAAGATTAGTATTGGGGATAGGATAGAGTGAAGGTAAGGGTTTTGGTTAGGCGTGCATGAAGGAAAGGCTGTAGAGACAGAAAGAATGAATGGAAATGAACGTGATGACCTCACAAAGATCGAAGAACAAGAGTGTGTGTCTGTGCGTGTGCGTGCACGTGTGTGTTTGGCTTTCTCTAATTAAACGAGTCAGGAATAGAGAAACTTGACTTGTTTACTGTTAATGAAATGAACAGACCTCCCCCTGAGACTCTGCTGCATAAAAAAACTCAATTAGCTGCAATGTCCTAATTAAAGGACCTCCTGCATGCCCCAGAAAGACCCCCCCGAGTCACGAGAACATTCCAGTACACGTGTGCGTCCCAGCAACACAGAATGTACCCTACTTAAGTGACTGCTCATTTTGACTCAATTTTATTGAAGTTTGCTTTATCCAAATCAGTACACAATAAATTATTGGACTGAGCTTCCAGAGTTACTGCACCATGCAAATGTGGAGCTTCAGTGAAATCCATTGTCAGATGAACAAATACTCTCGCATGTAAAGCCGTTTACGCTGAAATTATTCATGATGGTTAGACTCGGCTTCTGTTTGATGATGCCACATCCCACACAGTCGCTGTCAGTCCTTTTCACATACGCAACAACTTTCTTCAAAAGACTTGACATTAATTACACTGACATTACAGTTCTGCCAAGATACACAAGACGCAATAATTACACAGATTTAAAAAGGTACGTGAGCCATCTTGGGGGAGTAAATCTGTAGGGCTCCTTTTCTCCTCGTCACATTCTGTCACTGACTGACAGCGCGGAGGTTACCAGGATTTACCCTCGTGGTGGCAGCACCGACTGCGCTCCAGGCCCCACTCCTAATGTCACACAGTCCCCGTTTCATTTAGGGAAATTTAAAATGGCAATTTAAGACATTCATGATTGGCTCCCTTTCTCAGCAGCAAAAGAGAGAAACAAAGAGAGAGAGAGAGAGAGAGAGAGAGAAAAGCCAGAGTGAGGGAGGGAGGGAGCAGTCTGGTGTAAAGTCTCACTAAAGCAACACAACAGTAACAAAGAGGGGTTTACACAAACCCGAGGGGAAATCAAACTGAGCCAGACCGGGAAAACGGTAGCGCACTGTGTAAAGTGCAGTGTGGGTTTCAGATGTAGCGATACCGTAAACAGAAGGTCTGCGGTATAACATGGTGGGTAAGAGACCGTTTTGCAGGTCAGGCCATTTACTTGCACAGGTGAAGTTTGGAATTAAAGCTGCGCTAATGCATACATGCTCAGCTTCCATTTGTAATGCATACATGCTCAGCTTCCATTTGTAGGTTCAAAGTCTGAAAAAAAATTCTCTTTTTTCTGTTTTTTGTTTTTAATATTGTAGGACAATGTCACACACATATTCTGTATCTGCTGGTTACAGTGCTTCACTGAAGCTGCATCACACTTATACTGAGAGAAATATTCAAACCCAGGACGCCATGGTTTTATGGCCAAAGCATTACAGCAAAGGGAAATATTTAGATCTTGCCCATCATATTTTATGCTTTTACTTGTAATTCAGCAGAGTGTATCCGGGATTGTCGGAAACCTTGGGATCTGAACTATAATTTAAAAGGAGCCTGAAGTTCCATAGGTCTGAAAAGAGCAGCTGCATTTGACAGACCCATATATGGATCTGCAGATTTAATGGGGTTAATGAAGATAAGAGGTGGAGCTGAAGGTGCCAGGTGGCCGTGAGAGGAGGGATGGTGGTGGGGCGTCTCTCCCCCAGAGCCTGGGGACGGACCGCACCGGCTGAGTGCCCACTGAGCATGCTCACGTGCTCGCCATTCGCCCAAACGCCCAGCAGCCTGCCCACCAGGCTTCAATCAACCGCCTCCTCATGTCACCAGCCCTGCTCGTTAGGGCCAAATCTGTGACCTTTCCAGCGCCTCCGATATGGAGAAGGGGTTTCAGCAGAATATCAGCTCTAATCCATCACGTGTTTCGCAGTTGCGTCCATCTGCAACTGCATCATAATGCCAACGGCACAGAGATTCACACGGTCATTAATAATCACACTCCATCAGCAAGACATGCAAAAAACTCACACATTATCTCCACGCAAAAACACACAACGGATCCCATGCTCAGCACATCTTAAATACAAGTGCAGATACACACGCTTACTGTTCATATGCGCTCCAGAAAGCGTTTCGCGTGTACAAACACACAGTATGTGCGCATGCACTTGCAATACAAGAGCAATGTCAGTAAATATCCAGAATGTGCTCAAACTTTCACACACACTGCAGCGATGACCCAGTGGACCTGCTGCTGTTTGTTCTCACCGCAATCGCAATCAATTTGAACACTGTGTTAATTTCTCTAAATCGCTCTATTCGTATTTATTCGGGTAATTTATCCTGAGCCTCATTTTGCCAGAAATAGCAAAGAATGCTCTGAACAGTTCCATATTCATATGGTTCTATATAGCAAGTGTTTTTTTTTTTTTTTTTTAAACAACTGCATAAATAGGGGGGCGAATTGTAACTGATAAAATTTCAGCATCAATTGGCATCAAACTGGTGAAAGAGTGTACACATGATCACCATAAAAATACCTGCTTGGTACTAAGTGACAAATTAAAGGTCAAGGCCGATGATATCAAGTCAGACCTGTGTTGCACGGAAGGGAAACAAAATTAAAAGTTCACTAATGTAAAGAGGATACCATTGATTCACCATCTTCTCCAATTCAGTCACTTGAAAATGAGCAACATGTTGCAGCTGAAAAGAATATCAGCACCACTAGGGGCTCCAGGACTGACTTTCAAAACTACCGCATACTCAGATACAAACGAAAGCGCACGCATGCACACACACACGCGCGCGCGCGCACTGATACACACACAAAAACACACACACACACAGATCACACACACACACACACACACGCACACGCGCGCACGCACACTGATACACACACACACATACACACACAGATCACACACACATGCACATGCACACTGATACACACACACACACAAAGATCACACACACAGATACACACGCACACACACACACACGCACTGATACACACACAAAAACACACACACACACACACAGATCACACATACACACACGCGCGCGCGCACGCGCGCACACATACTGATACACACACACACACACGCACGCACGCACACTGATACACACACACACACAAAGATCACACACACAGATACACACACACACGCACACACAGATCACACACACACACACACGCATACATACACACACACACAGATCACACACACACACACACACACACATACATACACACACACACAGATACACACACACGCACACACAGATCACACACACACACACATACATACACACACACACACACACACGCATACATACACACACACACACACACACCTCAGGCCTCATTACTCTATATTTTGCAGATCCTCAGTGTTGCCGCAGTCCTGTGTTGGTTGTCTGAGGCAGGTCCCTCCTGATGTGTTTTGTCTTTAATCTCGGCGCAGCTTTATATTTCATCACCAAACGGCCGCAGTAAAGCAGCGGTCCGTCCCAGTCCTGTCGCGCCTCATTCAGACAGCAGCTCAAAGCCTCACTGAGTTACCTGTGGCCTCAGCGAACTGCTCCACTGCAGCACCAGTAATGCCCAATACATCTGACTCACAGCCACACACTGCTGACG
This sequence comes from Gymnothorax javanicus, assembly GCA_029692085.1. Taxonomy (NCBI): domain Eukaryota; kingdom Metazoa; phylum Chordata; class Actinopteri; order Anguilliformes; family Muraenidae; genus Gymnothorax; species Gymnothorax javanicus. Next base: position 1,370,537 of record CM056205.1, on the reverse strand, counting down.
CCAGTGTCCTCTTCTGTCGCCGTGCTTTTATTGCATTTCTCATCTCAGCTTGTTAAACATGAGAACAGGACTGCACATGCCTTATTATTACTGCACCACAGCCAACAGGCCACGGACACTTCTAATTAATGAAATAGGACAAACTCTGGCTTCAGGCTATGGCAGAGTCCAGAGGAATAAACGATCTGCTCGATTACGGAACAGTGGGCCAGTGTCCCCGGCCAAAAATACTATCCACAAAAATACCTGCGAACGTCCCAACATCTCAGGGCAAAACAGAGGCTAATCTATCAAACATAAACTGCGAAGAGGAAGCAACAAACACAATGCAGACACATTACGGTGGTCTCCACGGCGATACCACCCGTCTCTGTGGCAGAATAAAGATTAGCATCCTGCTACAATTCCGCGGAGATCCTAACTGCCAACACGGAGCCGGGTATCGCCCAGCGAGCTCGGACCTGTCAGCGGCGTCAGTCGGGCCTGACGGACCTGAGGCAGTGAGTGACGGGAGAGAATACAGCAACGCACTTCCTCTGGCGATCGCTATTCATCCATTATCATGATGAGCTTCCATTTTTACTGTAATAACGAATGCCAGTAATAATCTTTTAATTATTATTTATCAATTTTTATACACCCACTCCACTGTATGGGCGTATATGATGATCGTCCCAGTCCGTCAATCAGTCCGTCTGTCAGTTCGTCCGCAATTTACTGTTCTCACTCAGCAGACGAAGGTTTTGATCGGATTCATTTCATTTTTGCTTTGTGGGTCAGAGGTGAAATGAAGATGATCCCGATTGATTTTGGTGATGGGCGTCTTCTGTCTCGTTTCATCACCGTTTGCTTCGTCCAATCACTGTTTTTGCCCTTTTTTTCAAGAAATAATAAAATGTTAAAAACATGTTATTTCCCCTTTCCTTAAAACTTCCCCAAAAATTTAAACCGTGAGAATATCTGGCTGTGTGTCCTGCCCTTGATGAAAGCCGCTCGCAGGAGATTGATCAGCTAGTGCAGTGGTTCCCAAACTCGGTCCTGGGGACCCACTGTGTACGCAGGTTTTTGTGTCAACCACAGCTCCAATCTTAGAATGCTAATGAGTTGCTCATTGCTCTTGATTGCACTATTCTTGTTCACGCTGATTATTTATCCTTTTAAACCACATGTCAAAAATGGCCATGATGAAAATCATTTCATAGTGTGCTAAATTGGAAATTACTTCTCTAACATAAAAAAATGGAAATTTGCAACTGATGACATGAATCTATAAATGGGCTTATAGTAGATAAAATTGTGGACCCAAGGTCATTAAAGCGAACAATTATTAGGCAATTAAGAATTCAAAGACAAAGCAAACGATGAGTCAAACCTGTTAAATGTCACTTGATTGGTTTCAGGAAAGAACCTGAGCACCTGAATTCAGAACCCTAATCACCAGATTACTGACTGATTGCAGTCTTGCATTTGATCACATGAAACATACTGCCACCTTTGATTGTCGTGCTTACGTGGAATACATCAAAATAAAAAATATGAATGTTGGGCTTTGAAATTTCATGGAATGCGTAGCCATTTCTGTCATAATGTGGTTTAAGGGGGTAAAATGTCCCTCGTATCTGACAAGCAACTGCTAATTAAAAAATGAACAGCTTGTTAAAACTCTGGGATCGTAATTGTGGTTGGAGCAAAAACCGACATACGCTGTGGGTCCCCAGGACCAACTTTGGGAACCACTGAGCTAGTGAATAAAATCAGCCAATAATAACACACACACTGCATAATCATCACTCTCCTGATGCTGAGATGGACACACAAAGCGCGGAGATCTGCGGAAAACACAGGAAGTCCAGTTCTTCTTCTGTTGGCTGTATAAAGCAGAGCGGGGAGCCCGAGCGGTCGCTGAGCCTGATTAATCAGCAGAGGAGTTTTCTCCAGATCTGGGAGCTGAACAGCAGTGCGCTGAGAAGCAGCACTGAATTACACCTGAAAAAGCAGCATTTTCCCCACAAACATATGCACTGCATGTCAAAGCGTGACAAATTTTACCTGCGTGCATTTCCTTAATGTTTGATTTAAAAGAAAAAAAAAGGAAAACATCTGTTGTATGCAGATCACATCAATCTTTAAAATTTCACCAGCAGCATGAATTCTGAAAAACTGCATAGACTGTGACACATTCATTTACCAGAATTTGCCTTGTGCATTAATTTACAGAAATCTACCAACGCAGCAAAAGCAGCGAGCACGCGTGCGTGTGTGTCAGTGTACGCGTGTCTCTATATGTGCATGTGTATGTGAGTGTGTGTGTCAGTATATGTGCATGTGTATGTGAGTGTGTGTGTCAGTATATGTGCATGTGTGTGGGAGTGTGTGTGTCAGTATATGTGCATGTGTGTGGGAGTGTGTGTATGAGAAAAGTGTTGCATCATAACAAAACATAAACAGTACAGTAATACATTTACTCAATGCTAAAACTCGCCCAGCTTTTAGACACAAGCACAGCCAATAATAGGTCAGCTAAAAAAGGATTAGCCAATAAGATCTCCTTCTCAGATAATTCAAATCAAATGCATCTTGGACTGAAGTGGGACTTGCACTAGCCAGCTAAGAATTTGGAAAACCCCAAACTTATCTTTACCCACAAGCCCTCAGGCCCCGTTCGCAATCTCATTCACATCTCCTCTGATCGATAAAAAGGCAAACAGTGAAAGTCATTATGATGACCTCAAGCACTTACTTTTTAAATAAAGTGATCTCATATTTTCCCTCTGAATTTATAGCCACCTGCCACACAGTGAACGCAAAGTGACTTCATTTAAAAAAAAAAAAAAAATTATAATTAAACTGGCCCTCTATCAATTGAGCTGCCGTAGGAACGAGCGAATAAATTCATAAACAAATATTAATGATAAATAATTTAAAGAGCAAAAGTGTGGATTAATGATTTTGAACTATTCAAAAATCTAAGTCATTGTGGACTATCACGTTTTAAGAAGGCTTTCAAGCCATCATTAATCCGATCACACCTGCAACAAAAGGGAAAACATGCCTTCACCCAAACAAAAAAATAATAATGATAATAATGACAAAAAATAAAATCCTTCAAAAGCATGGATAACAGAATGCCTGGGAACAAATAAGTGATATTTATGAAAATTGGGAAAAAATTTTAAGGCAGTCAGGGCGTGGACTTTGAGTTGATAATGGTATGAGTGAGGCTGATCCGACCGAATGAAGTACTGCTGAGACTTTGGGTTCAGCCAATGCTGAGACTGATGGGTTCTGTTCGCTCTGAGTGTTCTGCACGGCCCAGCTAAGATGCTTGAGGTCTGCTGGCCCAGCAGCCGGCCTGTGCGAGAGATGCTGAGCTGAAGCTGCTAAATAAATGTGAGAAGTTTATCTGGTCTTTTTTTTTTTCTTTTAATCAGGGGAGGGGCTCTGTGTGGGGATTTAATTAGCCCCACCCACCTGTGCCCATGTGAGCCCCCCTGGGCATTTCCTGTTATTCTCAGGTGTCTCCTTCGATTGTGGGGAAATATACTGAGTTTTTCTGCGTAGAGTTTATATGCTGGCTTACAGTAAGCATCTGTATTTCCGAAGCCTGCAGCTCCCTTCACATTCATGATCGGGGGTTACCTAATATCAGCACTGATACTGACAGCACTGACACACTCTTGGGCCTCCTGATACACTGACACACTCTGAGGCCTCCTGATACACTGACACACTCTGAGGCCTCGAGTCGCTCACCGCTGAGACGGTTTTCTGGCAGCCCTGGGGTTGGGTGTTCGAATCTTAGCCGCACCACCATCAGCTATGGCCAGAGGTCTGCATGGGTGAGGTGATATTTGGCCCAGCCATGCCAGGGATAATCGGGCTTTAGCCGGCCAAGATTTGTTCTTCTCCTCGCTCTCTAGCGCCCACCCCTGGCCAGTTAAGCGCATGTAGCTGTGCAAGTGAATTGTTTGCCGACTGTGTTTTCCTCCGATAGCATAGGTCATGTGGTGATTGGTGTTCGCTTGACAGATTGTGTAAGAGACGTGTCACTTTCATCCAGAGTCGATGGTCACTGAGATGGACTGAACGGTTCAGCTGCACTCAGGGTGGGGAAAAAGGGAAGAAGCAACCACCATCCCTCCAAAAGAAGAGAACAAGCCTTTCACTGCCGCCACATTTCTCAGCCATCAGCAGCAGAAGAAGAATGACAGAAGATGCATTTTTTTCTGTCTCACAGTCCTCCAAGCAACTCTTACCCAAACCCACCGCATGTCTTATACACCGGCCCATAGTGAACATTATAAACACATCCCTCAGAGGCCGGACGGTGCGCAGCCGAACGACTGAAGGCCTTTTCATTCACACACTGAAGCGTGAATCACAGCGAACTCCAGACAGCATCTCTGAGGGCTTTGGCATATGAGACGCGTTTTGATTCTGATGCCATCACCGCTGAGATTTACAGAGGCCTGCAGCCCTGGCCGCACTTTCTAAAAACTTTTCTTCGCCTCTCTGAGAGCACAAAGTCCTGTGGACCCTATAGATGGAGTCGCAACACGAACACACACCGTCCCGGGAGCGCACGCAGCCCCTGTGATCCAGAGAGGTGCCAGATGGCTGCTGGAGTCGGGGGTCTGGGGGTCCGGGGGGTGGGGCTCACACTGATGACATCAGAGGCCCAGGGAGGGGTGAGGGGGTGGGGGGTTCTGGCCGAAACGCTGCGGCTCTCTAATGGCAATCTGGAGCGAGGGACTAATGAGACTGCAGCTGGGTTTGTTGTTCTAATTAAGGCAATTATGGAAATGCAGGGGCAGATGGCGTTGCGGAGAGGGGTTCGGCCGGGGTGTACAGACATGCCCCCTCTCTCTGCCGCTAATGCGCACGCCACCGACCGACCCAGTGCAGGCCGCGGCACCGGGGGCACGCTCAGCACCGGCAGGCCATTTATAGCACCGTTCATGGGGTGTCAGCTGACCTGCCTTCTGATCAGGGATTGGCTCACCTGTCCCTCGACCTTCAGCAATATAGAAACCAAATGTTCAATTCACCGTCGCCCCCGTGATCCTTCACGGCAATTAAAAATAACCATTTACAGTGTAGACTTTAATAAAATTCACCAGAGACATTATTTTCCAAACTTGTTCAGGAAATACTGGCCAGGCTTGCACAGCATAACCATGTCTGTTCAAATCAATAATCATTCAAATGCTAAAAATAGTATTAGCGCTGAATATGCTTTAAATAATCACAGTCTGGTAGATTATCTCAGATACCCTAAAATTAATTTCTTGAGTGGTTTGTAAGCTACTCATCACCACAGAAGTAGTCAGCTTGGTCACGTAACCCTGTAGCACAGAGAGATACATGGAGCACAGAAATGCATTTTTACATCCATAACAATGCTGATCGACCCCAGACTGGAACACCTACTTCTCCAATAACGACAAACAGATGAATAATTTAATTACGCAAACAGTAATAAACTATTCATACAATCCTATTGTATTCATCTAATGTGATGGCCAACTATATTTGCATGCAGTGCACTATATTCTTCCATCAAACTCTTATGCTGTAAAGTGCAATTTGTGAGTCCTTGTATTAAGCAGTATGAAAGTGTTCAGACTGATGATTGTGACACGTCTGTTCTTCTGCTGCTGGCTGAAATGAGCTTGTTGAACACTGACTCAGGCAACAATAAACACGCTTCATCTGTTATTTGATTTTGCGAGAGCGAGACGCATCTACGGCTGGCGATGTGCTTTCTCAGCCACTAAACCCCAAGAAAAGGAGCTGTGGTGCGTAAAATTAATGGCTGCTTGTTTGTCTCTGCAGGGTAACCCTTCCATGCGGACAGAGGACCTTATGAAAGACCAAAACTAAAACACATCAATACAAATGTTCATGAACAGCTCCCTGTATAAGATCCTATCCTCAGCTGCATGGTTTGGAGTCAGCATTACATAAATACTGCTGAGATAGCGTGTACTTCTCAAAATCCATCTCAAGTTTCATAAATTAAAAAGTTAGCGTAGAATTTGAAATACACTCGGGTCTCACCTGATCTTATGTGGATTTCCCATCAGTACCTTAAAATGAAGTCTTTTCCGTGTGGAAACTGCAGTAACATCAGCACAATATGCTGCAATCTCCAGACTACTGATGCTTCATACTGAGATTCTGTTTCACAACACTTATCCGCCGGCTTTAAATGCCTCTCAATCAGTTAAAAATTGGAAAATGAAAATAATCCTAATTACTAATGTATTTCATATACTTCAGCAAGGTCAGGGACGGGTAAATACAGGAAGGGTGTGTGTTTATGGTGAAGAGGAAACACTAAACCAGGGTACAGCGACACTTCAGTAATGTGAATCATGTTGATTTTCTCTAATTCACAATTTAACTGCTGTATTAAAAATATTAACCTCCTCAGAAAGTTTTTGCTAAGAAGCCATCAAGTTCTCAATCCTTGGTTTCACAACATGTATAAATAAAAGTAAAACCCTTCATCCGCCTCCACCTGCCATACATTACATTACATACTGCATTACACAACCTTTCTAGACTGCATTAAACGACCTTTCCATACTGCATTACACAGCCTTTCCATACTGCATTACACAACCTTGTTATACTGCATTACATGACCTTTCCATACTGCATTACACGACCTTTCCATACTGCATTACACGACCTTTCCACACGACCTTTCCATACTGTATTACATGACCTTTCCATACCGTATTACACGACCCTTCCATACTGCATTACATAACCTTTCCATACTGCATTACACAACCTTTCTATACTGCATTACACGACCTTTCCATACTGCATTACACGACCTTTCCATACTGCATTACACGACCTTTCCATACTGCATTACACAACCTTTCCATACTGCATTACATAACCTTTCCATACTGCATTACACGACTTTTCCATACTGCATTACACGACCTTTCCATACTGCATTACATGACCTTTCCATACGAGATTTCCATACTGTATTACACGACCTTTCCATACTGCATTACATAACCTTTCCATACTGCATTACACAACCTTTCTATACTGCATTACACGACCTTTCCATACTGCATTACACGACCTTTCCATACTGCATTACACGACCTTTCCATACTGCATTACACAACCTTTCCATACTGCATTACATAACCTTTCCATACTGCATTACACGACTTTTCCATACTGCATTACACGACCTTTCCATACTGCATTACATGACCTTTCCATACGAGATTTCCATACTGTATTACACGACCTTTCCATACTGCATTACACAACCTTTCCATACTGTATTACATGACCTTTCCACACTGTATTACACAACCTTTCCATCCTGCGTTACACGTCCTTTCCATACTGCATTGCATGACCTTTCCATACTGCATTACACGACCTTTCCATACTGCATTACACAACCTTTCCATACTGCATTACACGACCTTTCCATACTGCATTACATGACCTTTCCACACTGTATTACACAACCTTTCCATCCTGCATTACACGTCCTTTCCATACTGCATTGCATGACCTTTCCATACTGCATTACACAACCTTTCCATACTGCATTACACAACCTTTCCATACTGCATTACACGACCTTTCCATACTGTATTACACGACCTTTCCACACTGCATTACACAACCTTTCCATCCTGCATTACACGTCCTTTCCATACTGCATTGCATGACCTTTCCATACTGCATTACACGACCTTTCCATACTGCATTACACGACCTTTCCATACTGCATTACACAACCTTTCCATACTGCATTACACGTCCTTTCCATACTGCATTACACAACCTTTCCTCAGAAAGTGCCTTGGGTAACGATGAAGAAATACAGTGTTCAGTTCTGTCCTGTAAACATAGGTGAATGAATATATGAATTAATAAATGGAGAATGATCTATATATTTGAACCCTTGTCAGAGCGTACTAATGACATTGTGTTGGTAAATTAGCTCACATGAATGAGTTTCAGATGTGCTTGTGTGAGTGGGTGTGTTCATGAGTATAATGACCTTGTAAAGTCAGTCAGTGAACTGGGGAGCAGTACTGGGACAGACAGCACCTGCTAAACTCTGATCCCATCCCCAGACAGGAGGTTAAGGATGGTGTTCAGACAAGCTCTTCATGATAAATAGTCAAATGAGCCTCTAGCTCAGCAGTAACCAACTTACAGGCCAGGAATCTGCGACAGTGAGGAATACTGCGCAATTTTGAGCCAACCCTTGAGATAGGAAATCTAACGGTCCAAAAACAGCCCAGGAAAAGTTTTATCCTTAAGAATCAGTATTCTTGAGGTCACAATACTAATTAGAAAAAGGAAGAACAAGATTAGCGATCAGGAGAATAAAATATGCAGTGAGAGTGCAAGATAAAGTCCAAGAAAGACAAACACAGGAGTGAGTGTGTGTGTGTGTGTGTGTGTGTGTGTGAGTGTGAGAGAGAGAGAGAGAGAGAGAGAGAGAGGAGAGAGAAGGGCTACGACAGCAAGAAACCGCAAGCATGGTGTTCAGCAATGGTGTTCAGGGACGGTTCATCCCATCATAAAAATGCCCGTTATTCCCGCACCTGTAGCGCTGATCACTGGTTCAGTTCCGCAGAAAGAAAATAGTTCAGTAGGAAGTTTGGTAGAAAGAAAATAGAAAAGAAAGCTCCAATATTAAACTGCTCACAGTATGCTCTGTGGATTATTTTGTGCAACCAGTCCATGATTTCTGGAAAGAGACACTGCTTTATATTTTTCAAATATATTTTTTGGTGCTTCGAGCACCACAAGAGAAACTCATTTCAGTCACATTATATTCGAGAGAAGGATGACATCAGTACAGCTGATATTGCCAAAACTCTGCAGCTACAGTCAAAACAATCTAGATTGATAAACTGCACAACAGAGAGAGGATAAATGTGTATTTCTGATTTTAGGGTGAAGTGTCCCTTACAGTATGCCTCTCCATCACAGTGACTGTGCCCAAAGCATTTAGGCAGTTTGGCTGATGAGGCCAAAGCACAGACAGACACAGTAGTACCCTCAGTGACCTCACAAAGGGCTGGTGTAATATGTACACTCACGCCCTCAACACACATGCATCTATATTCTCTTCCTGCTCTCTATCAGTGCTCAACCTCACAGGGGGTCTGCCAAGATCCCCTCACAAACAAATGAACAGATGAATGTACATATGCACACACACACACACGCACACGCGCGCGCGCACACACACACACACGTACGTACGCGCGCGCCCACACACACAGGCACAGACACACTCACACACACACACTCACACAAGAACAAGTGAAACAGGCCCAACACAGCACACCAGAGCCGTATGGGAGATGTCTCAATATCATCACTGCGAGAGCCAATCTGGAGTCAGGAAACTGCACACCCAATGAGAAGGGACAATGAGGAGGGGAGGGGTTTAGTCACATGATGGCGACTGGCTCCAGGACCCCTTTTACACCTGGTACTGAAGTGTGATCTGTATCGGGACGCGCAATGGGGAAAAATACATGTTAATGGAGGATTTAAATGCCTCGTGATGGAAATATGAACTGATATTTCTGACCACATCTGGAGGTGGATTGGCTCTCATGGTGTTCAGATCTCAGGTGTGTGTAAGCATAACCTGTACAAATGAGTCAGCCACGGTGACACCCCTTACAGATCTGCTGCCATCTGACTCACACTCACACTCAGATTTAACCCTAGAGGACAGTGATGTTTCTCAGTGAGGATAATCAGAACTCATTAAAAATTACAGGTGCACCAGAAAGGCTAGATGGGGTCATTTATTTTCCGGATAACACGTCCAGATACAGATCACCTTCAACACCAGGTGTAAATGAGGTGGAGACCGACCGCTCCCTTTAGTGCTTTATATAGTTTTTTTTTGCATGTGAAACATCTGTAAAGCTACAAAGCCCAAAGTTCACACCAAAATGGCGTTTTTCTCCCTGACAGAAAACAGCTCCTGAACTGCCACCACAGGAGACCAGCCTCTCCTTCCCAAACATGATGATGTCATATTATAGGAAAGTGACATAATGTCCCATCCAATGGCTCATTTGACGAGCCTTTGAACAAAGCTAGCTAGAGTGGAGGTCAGGAAAAGTCTGATATCGAGAAGTCATCGTTTGCTTCAGTATGAGGAAGAAAAGAGTCCTATTAAAATAGGCCTGCACAGTGGGCGAGTTTCTCCTTTCAAATTATGATGTTCATTAAGCGTACATGTGTTCACAGTAAGCTAGCATGCTCTAAAATTTTGGCAGAAAAGGGTCCAGCTAATACAGGTTTTCCCTGTGCTTGTTTTAATCATAACACAGTTTTCACTAAGAATACTGCAACTGTGTTCTATGAGGTGGAAGGAAAGTTAGAGGGCACATCTGAATTAAGTGAAAGCATAGCCATCACCTGACTTGTTAAAGCATGAATAAAGCCAGTTACTGGAAAACTGAGGTGCCATAGTCCATTCCAGAAGCCCACAAATGGTCCATCGCTTGAACTCGGACGAGTAGCGCCAAGTGTTTCTCCTCTCTTCCGTCTCTTTCGCCCTCCCTCCAGCGCTCAGAAATCCCACAATCCCCTGTGCCTCCTCTCAGCTGTCACTCTGGCCTGTACGCTCATTTATAACAGGTCACTGCCACACAAGGGGCTTTTAAAAGGACAAAGTGCCCTGGCTTCGTTTCAGTAGCGGTCAACTGGACCCAAACTAGAGTTCCCCACGGCAAGAGAGCAAAATACCACGGCCAAGCCTTTAATGCATTTATAGCCAGCTACAACTGTTAATCCTTTACGGAACTGACTTCCACCACAACTATTAGTGTCAATCAGGCAGCTAAATACCTTTAAAGTTACCGCAGCACGAGAACACATGGTAGCAAGTACTCGCTCAGCAGGATCCTGAGTGTAGCCTATTAGAAGCCTCACACATGACAAAATCAAGCACACACACGGCTGGACTCTCACTGAAATCAGGAGAGACTGAAAAGGGGAGCACAGTGGAATTCTGAATGTGCGACAGCAGTTTAAGACCGATAAACTGTCTCAGTCTAAGACAGTTGCGTCTTACGCAGCGACGTGGTGCGTTTCCTCCCTGCGGCTTCGGCGGACAGATGAAGATTAAACTCCGAGCCACCATCTTCACTGAGCGCAGCCAAAATAGCTCACGGCCCCAGCTGTAATTACACTGCAGATGAAGATCGGCGATGAATATTTGAAAAGGGATACAAAAGGGGAAAAAAAACAACCATGAAATTAGCCCACGAGCACCTTCCACGAACAGCATGAGAATATCTTCAGAACTGTCCCGCCCTCCACCGCTGCTAGTTCACACATGATTACAGTCTGCTCTTACTTATTTGGTAGATTGCTGAGATGAAAACTTAAGCGAAATTGAATCACTCGTGGCCATGGTGCACCACACAGGAATGGCGGACTGTACAAACCCCTGGGCTTCAGACTCACGCCAAGGCGAGAATGGCTGTGCCATTCACAAGGTTACGTGCATCACTGTCACTGACATACTCTCGTCTGTTCAGTCCTCACCGTGAGCAGAGAACAGGGGGAGTAAATGACAGGTTGTCCTCATTCAGAAGGAGGATACGAGCATCTGGTAGACCTCCTAGCACAGCAACACTGTCAGTCACACAGATGCCTGCGGACCCGTTACTCTGGCAGTAGCTAAACTTTAGTAACTCTTCTGAAGCAATCCCTTTTCGGATTCTCTCCAACCCAGTCCTTTAGTTTTACAGTCAAGAGTCGCAGCTCAAAAACCAGGAGCGAAGAGCAGTGAGGAGATACACCGGCACCACCACGAAAAGGCCACAGGTTCTGAGAGAGGATTGGGAGATGCGTTTCTCAGGAACTCTCCCATTATCAATTCAGACAAGTTCCACTCTGCCATGTTCAGAGTATCGAGATCGACAATTGAAGCCAACGATACTGCTCAGCAAGAAAACTCAAAGCTTTTGTTTCAACGACAGTGCCCGTCTCATAATCAAATGCGTGGTGAACAATCTGCTGCTTAGGTCCTGCTGATAGCCACTCATGGGTCATAAACATCGCAGCTTGAGTTGGAGTTTCGGTCCTTCAGAGTGAAGTATGGATTGGGTTGTCTGAGGTGTGGAGAAGCCGCAGCCTTTTGAATCGTTGCAGGCCCTTGCTGGACTCCCGGGTTGGTTTTGGCCGCACATGAGCACTGACCAATCATAAGCGCCTTTTGAAAAGGCCGGGACCTCTTGCCCCTGAGCTGGGCAGAAGGAGCGTCTGAGAAGAATCGTAACTTCGAGTCCAAGCAAACCGTTCAGTCTCAGCTGGGAATTCCTCCAGGCTCGCACCGCCAGCCCTCCCGCCATTTAAAAACGCAACTCAACCGCGATGAGGGACAGACAGCGAGTCCGTCCTGTTATCGAGCGATGACTGCGAGGGCCAACTGCTCACAGCCACACCACAAAAGGTCAGAGGAGTCCATCCCCGGAAGCGATATCAGATAATAACAAACAAGTGATTATCATAACACTGCTGAGACTTCAGAAATAATTTGCGAGGTTCTGGCACCACTGTGCTGTGTGGGCAGGACCAAAGCGTAGCTGTAGAGTGCAGTGCTTGGATAACTCCCTCTGGGCACCGGGCTCGGAGAATTACACACAATCTCTCAAAAATACACAGAGCAGGGAAACAAGAAGGAAGCTGGGGATCAAACTATTACATTATAAAACAAGGCTTACGGTATAATCCTTACAGTCAGCTCATCGAGGATAAGAGAGAAAAGCTTAACTTGACGATACAGGTTGTTCAGGCGGATTACAGAGAAAAAGTGGAGGTTAGTTTAGGGTCGTTTTACACTGACACCACAGGTTTTTCTGCACCCACAAATAGAGATGTCAATGCAGGGAAAGGGTTTTGGGGGCTTTAGAAGCAATCTCAAAGAACGTAGCCAGCATTAAACGTTACAAAAGGCTTGAAACGATCAATTTAGTGCTGAATCGCTCTCTCATTCTCACACTCTCTCCCTTTCTCTCTCCCTCTATACTCTCTCTTGCTCATTTTCTCTCTGATGAGAGGCAGAAACCAACCTGTGTTAATCCTGCAATTCTGGAAGCTGAAGGCAAACACTAAACATACTTTTTTACCCTTTAAGTGCACTTTATATCCTGTACTCCGCTAAGGAGTGAAGTTTTTTAACTGTGAAGGATAAGTATACAAGTCTGAATCTCCAGCAGTGACATCACACCCTAAATGCAATATATAAAGTTTTGCTGAAAAGCTTGGATAACAATACAAATACTGCAAATGAACTGTGGCTCACAGAAACATATTGTACAAGTACATCCAACAACATTTTCAGTAATATTTCATATTGTACAGCAGAAAAATGCTAATTTAAGTAATGACCAAAAATCTATGATACCTGAAGAACTGAATATAACCAATGCCTCGATAAAGCCCCGTCAGAACCCTAGTGTGTCCTTAACTGGCTCCTGCCAATTCCAGCAGCCTGCATGAGTCCTTGCGGTTTGTCTCCTTTAATTGAGCCCCTAAGAACCATACCGGGCCATCCCGCACTTTTAGCGAAATTGAGTTGAGGTAGTCAGCATGTGCAGAAAACTGAGATCTACGTTTCCTAAATGAGCCAACCCAATCTACCCACATGGATTGTTCAAACAAGCAAACGTCCTCTCTGCCACTGTACATATGCACTGCACTGCCTTAGCCATAGTGGACCATCCCACAACTTTTCCATTATTCAATGTGAAAATGGCGGCTCGGTATCTCACTAATGAGGAACTGCTTGCTATGATTGATGATGATGGTGAAGTGGAAGATAATGGAGACCCAGATTTTGTCCCAAATGAATCAGAAGATGATGGTTCTGCTTCAGAAGGAGGTACCTTTCACTTTAAATGAAACAGAAGGGCATCCAAAACCGACATAAAAAGTGCATAACGTAATGATACATATCTTGGGTTTATAACATGAGCAGTGTTTCTAGTTCCCAGATACTCTAGATGACACAGGAGGCTGGCAACTTTAAGTCCCATTTTCTCAGAAGTTCCCCAGCATGGGTTGGCCCAGTATGGCTCTTAGGGGCTCAATTGATTTATTGTCTCATCTCCTCCCCTGCTCCCAGGTGTTAACATTCGTATACCTTGCCCTTTATGTGAATGTCCCGTCTATAGAAGTCCATCGTGGTGTCAGTGTGGTGGCTGGATTTTCATGGTTTATACCCTAATAAACCCTTCAGTCAGCTGTGTCTTCTAGTATTGAGCTAATCTCTTCTTCCATGAGTTTTTGGTAAAGTAATGATAGAAAAATTCTTTATAACTCTCCATAGTCTAATCCATGGGAACAAGGTCCAAAGCTTTTATATTGCTTTCCAAGATCGGGACTGTATTCTCATTAATCTATTGTTCCTGCCATTTTTTTTTTCTGAGCCAGTTTATTTGGGACACCGCCCAAGTCTTCATTCGTCTCCTGAATTGGGACAGTTTTCCTGCTAAACCCTTCAGTTCTGCTGTCAAGCAGTTCAGCTTCGGCAAGGAGGATTCATCAGCTGGCTTCTGCCCCAGGACAACCACTGGCCTGGGTCTGGACATGCCCCTACCCTCTCCAGTCATTACAAACTTAGCTGGACTGTCCCTCCACAGTTCGGGGCTACAGCCTTCCCCTCTTCCTTTACCATATTCCTGTTAATAAATACTCCCCTGAGGATTGTACCCCAAGTCTGAATTTGGTTCCTTGTCTGGATCATAAAAAGCCAAAAGTTTGTCCTATCAACCCATACTGACCATTTCATTCCAAATTCAAATGAAACGTCAAATATTAAGAATTTAAAAACATCTGTTCTTTACGTATGTCAAGCAGTGAAGATGTATGTCTTGTGAAGTGTCCACACACATTTGGCTGTCGAGTGTGCCTGAGTTTATGATAAAGTAAGAGTGTGTGTGTGTGTGTGTGTGTGTGTGTTCTTATACTTATTACACCGTGAGGGCTAGAGCATTTCTTACACAACAAAGTCTGGACATTTTTAAGCAGTGAAGACGCCTCAGGAAGTCCTCACAAGTAAATTGTGTCTGATAGGCCAAGAGTTAAGGTTAGACCTAGGGATAGTTTTAGGTTAGGGTAAGGGTTTGCATTCGGCATACATTGGCCATGGTTAAGACAAGGGAAAGGCTGTAGAGATGCACAAAGAATGAATGGAAGTCAATGGAATGTCTTCACAATGGTAGAAGTGCAAGGGTGTGTGTGTGTGTGTGTGTGTGTGTGTGTGAGTGAGAGAGAGAGAGGAGAACATCTGCAATTCTTGTTTTCTGTGAGATGTTCTGCGCTCATTCTCATTCAGTTTTATTTTGAAGATGGGGAGGATACTGCAGAACGAATGCATAAATACCCCTATCGCTGCATTGTAACGGTGTCCTCTGCTAATTAAACAAGAACACTTGTTTATCATTACCATGTGGGATTCTTTTACCACATTGCAAGATTTTGAGAGTTTCAGGTAATAATACTCTCAATGTCTTCTTTCCGTAGTATAACTGCACAAAAATACAGTACTTCGCAAACAAAATCCATTCTCACTATTAAACCAAGTTCTCAATCTGGAGTGTGAATGACTGATAAACTGCTTCAAAAATTCTTGTAATCTCTGGTGCCTTAGTTCTTGCATTCGAACCCCATGTTTTATGATAAAAAAAATAATAAAACAATAAAAAATAAATTAATAATAATAAATAATAATAATAATAATAATAATAATAAGTACAGCGCTTGCTGACGTTTTCAGTTGGTCTTTTTTTTCTCCTTTATTTAAATTATGAAATTCCATTTTGAATGTCACGTACAAGAAAATAAATAAATAAATAAATAAATAAATAATAAACGTTCAGACCAAAGCGTGGCACAGTCAGCGGTTTTTTTTTTTTTTTTAATTATTATTTATTTTTTTAAATAACCATTTATTTATTCATTCATCATTAGCTGTGCGACAGACAGCTTGACAGGCAACTCTATTGCTCCAAATGCATCTTCACTTCGACACAAAGCCTGAAACAAAAAAAGCTTGGCTATTGTACGCGCGCGTGACTATAGTTGAGATCACCACCTTGTGGTGATGTGCACTGTCCAGTTCACTGCGCTGAGTGGCGTGACTTCATTTATCCTGCTGCACACACGCGATTATCCCTGTAAGAACACCAAGTGTGCATCTATCACCACTTTGCATGTGTATGTACAGCACTAATTACATCAGCAGACTTCTGTCTGGAAAGAGACACGGAGAACAGGTGCATCAAACGCAATAACATTATTCAATCGTTACGAGCATTCGACTAATTCGCCATCAATAGATCGGGCCATCAGGTGAGATCGCTGTGATTTCCAGAATAAACCCGCAACGCGAACTCAACACCCACATTCCTGAGTCGTTAGCTACCTCCTTAGAAACGCGGGTGCTGTGCACTACGAAATACCACTTTTTAATTCACGTCCAGGCGAACCCATAGAACATGTCTAAACATAATAGTTCTCTAACACACACGCTGGAACGACACAAAGCTTAACCGGGACATTTACTGGTGATTAAACCCCGGATAATCAGGGAGGGTATGGCGAGAAAGCAGTTTTATGAAGCTTTCTATCATAGAATCCCTTACAATATGCGATGATTAGACGCTGCTCACGTAAAATCAGAACTGTGCATTTATAAAAACTTCAAATATTGGTATCTAATGCACTGCACGCATGACCAGTTTCAAACGTCACCCACAACTGGCAATACTCAAAAACAGAATTTTAAGAACAATCGTTAACATTTGTGAAGCAAAACACGAGAAATTGTTCAAATCATTGGTTCCAGGGGACTGAATTAGAAGGGGGGAAAAAAACGTTGACCAGACCAGCTCTTACTGCGCGTCCCCGGGACACGTGGAGAGAACACTGAATGCTCTATTCTGTGCGAATTCAACAGTGCCATTCTGTGCGCGGGACTGAGGGCACAGCGCCCCTAATTAGAGATTCGTTCGAATCCAGTTCAACACGTTCAAAATTTGCATACTTCCACAAACTCATTAGCTCGTGCAATGAAAAATTAGAATTGAAGAATAAAAAATAGCCAATACTCCGTGGTGTAGTAGAGGGCATGAGCAGGTATACGGAGTGTACCTAGTTCTTTTTCTGTAAATTTACAGTACACCCGCCTATCCGCCAAGAACCCATTGAAATTCAAAGGAGAGTATACCCATTTATTCTTCGTGATCTACCCATCTACCTAATAGAGTATACCCACTTCTCCAGGGACCACAACACCATCGCTAAAGCCCACTCGATATATTCCTTTTCCATGCAGTCTTTCATATTGGAACTACCTTTCGGCATCCTGGATAATTTAATTGTTATGGTCCCATATCCTTAACCAAACAGTATCAGAAGAATCAGACTTAAAGTAAAAACGTGTGAAATTCGCCAGTTAGTTGACTATTCAAGCAAAGAGCATTCAAACTCCAGAAAAGATTCAGGCACAATACCGTTGGTGCGTAACAAAATGACGCGCGCTAGGATGCGCACGGTCAGGTAAACATTCGAGGCGCGCAAGACATTGAGCAGTCACTCACCTGACTGGGAAAAACATGCTCCTACCATGACAGAAGTGAACAGAAAAGCGAGGCAGTGAAGGAAAGAGGCAAGCTTCATTTTTGGGGGGGATATTGATAACTCCTTCACATTCAAACGCCAAGAAACGTATCCCTTTTGCTCCCAAGTTGGAAATACAACAAATGCCGGTAAACGCGTTGATCCTCAAAATTTTTAACTACGTTTCCTGTAAGTTTCTTCGTCTAGTTTATGCCTGACCTATAAGTTCAGTTAATAGCACAGATTTTTCTTGTCTCAGAATGGCTTTTGCAGATTGCAATGTTGTTCTAGTGCCATCACTCTCCTCCGAGTTCGGTACCCAGCGACGGCTCACGAGTTACACACTCAGCCCATTCGAATAGAGTCCTCCCTCCCTCTGGCCGACTGATTGGTCCAGATACCACTGGTTCACCACTAACCCGCCCTGTTCTTAAGTCGAGTCTGCGCTCATTGGCTCTGGGGTTGGCAAAAATTGAAATATCAGAAAGCACCTGTCCTTGAAAATGAAGAGACAGGTAATTTGTGACTTGCCAAGTTACAGCAGCACATCAATAACTGCATGATAACCACGTAATACCAATAAATATAATCAGCTATGTTTCGCTACATGCGCACTGAAAATAAAACCTAAAAAGCTAAAACGAGCCTGGGCATGTAAAAACATGTATTGCTTCATGTGGAAGTCCACGCTTAAATTTTCAGCTCATTCCCAACAGTTGCATACTTTTCATGGAGCAGATATCGATCAAACGGTATCTGAGAGGAGTTCTAGGAAATATTTGGTTTAAACCGTGGTCTTCAGATTCAAGTGACATTTTGGAAATTTAGATTAAATCATAAATGTTCGCCAACGTATCCACTCTAATCGGTTAATTCTTTTCTTAAAAAAAAAAAAAAAAATAGGCAATGTATCTTTAAAAAAACCTATTTCAGAGTTTAGAGTGGTTTTTTTTCCATCTCACGAACTCCTCACAATTTGAAGCGTTTTTTCGACTATTGGCTTCAAGCGCATTGGAATTTCGCCAAACAGTGACCTCATTGCAAATGGAGGAACTGAATGGTTGCAGTACTTGCGAAAAGGTTTAAAGGTCTGACGCGGAACAGTATTTTGTTGCACTAATGTGTCATGTAGAAGTATTTTTCTGAGTTAACAGCTAAGGAGTATGATAATCGCTGTAGCAGTAGTAGTTGTTGTTGTTGCTGGACAGTAGGCTATAAAGGGAAGAGACAGCAGAACTTGTAGCAAAGGTTTCAAAATGATGTACTGTGGAGCTAAATTAAAACTGTGCGTGATTTTTTTTTTTTTTTTTTCCTCCTCATTGGCTCCCCAATTAAATGCTGTGCTGACGGTGCACTGATGTTAATAAAGCATTATGAGGGTTGGGATGAGCGAACTTAATTGAAATTATTTCCCCTCATCCTCTAAATCAGACTACTATCCCAGGGATTGTCGCTTTCAGTTTGCCCTCAATTTCAAAAGCTTAATGTATCAGCAGGATCTTTAGTTTCAGGGCGTATTCTTCGGAATCTTCCTCCACAGACCAGGGAACTAAACTGATTTTAGCAATGTTGATTGCAGCCCTTCTTCTCGTCCCAAGAATCAAATAAGTATCCTGCTGGATATCCTGTGCTACTCATTGAATTGAATATGACCCGAAAACAACATTTCCGCACCGCCTGTTAACTGTAATGAAAACATTGTCATAACAATATCAAACAAAGATCGAGCATCTTAGCGAATTTCATTGTAACGTAAAAGCAAACGGAAAATTTCACAAAGACATTTCACTTTAGGACTCTCGTGCTGAACTTAATTTGTTTGATTGGGTTCTAATCTTATGAATTAGTCATGTTAACGCATTCATGATAATACAGTACCATGGCTCCTATCTAGTGGATACACAAAGCATTGCATCCCCAATTTTTCAGTAAAGGGCCATGCTGTTAAATAATACACTTCTTTCGGAGCCTCAGTTTTTTTTTTCTTGTGTTTATTTTTTATTCTTTTCCAAAAGTATGACAATTAAGCATTATCCATCATATAGGCACCAGCGCTCTACCTCGCGGCCCAATGAGCCAGCGTCCCAAAGCTCTGTGCACTGTTACAGCCTGTAATGATGCAGGTGTAGATATTGCTAAGAGTTAGAAAACACTTATCCTCTTTTCCCTGTCTGGAGTGCACTGTGTCCAGCATACACAAGGGGATCTATATGCGAACTCTCCGTTCCAGTGGCTGAGGGGTTTAGGGTTTAGGCACTGCTGTGGGCAATCATCCATGGCTCATGAAGCTTGGCTCTGGTTGGCTGCTCATCGTTAAGATGCCCGAGAGCTGTAAGCGGTGAAACCTTAAGCCGAGCGTGTATCTCTACCCCTCCGTGCAGAAGCAAACAGGGCGACGGCGGCTGTACCGGCGCACGAGCAAGTCGACAACACCGGAGGAAAATGGCTGACTGCTCGTTTCCAAGGTCATGATTCCAGTCCTGCATTCTGAACGGAGTCTTTTAGCACTCAAGTAAAACCACCACCACAAAAAAAATAAAAAAAATACTAAATAAATAAATAAATAATAAAGAAACGTAATAAAGTGATTGGCCCGATGCGCCAAATCAGCTGGAGTGAAACTGGGATGTGCAGCTAAAAAACTACATTGTGATAAAGGCAATAACAACAAATCTTAACACCCAGTACACGGCATACACACAATCATGCCACTATCTGTAGCATCAAGGGTAAATCCAAAAGCATAATGATCTGAACACACAATGGATGGAAAGTTCACCTAATCAATGTTAAAACTACGGTGGCTCTGAAGTGCAAAACAGGAAAGCAAAACAAAATGCACAAGCAAAAACCAGCGGCCTTGAAATGAAAAAAATGCAAACACACACAGAGAAAACCGTAAAACCATAAATTTACAGCCCTGGGGCGCAATACACAAAGAAACAAAAAAGAACAAGTGCAATATGTGGCGTAAATGTACTGAAATGCAGCACTGATTACTTCGGCAGCTTTGTGGAGTTGAGGGCCTGCAATACTGGGACTGTACTTGATTTGGTAAGTTCTGTTTAATCAGCTGATATTTGATATTACTTGAGTATTTTGCAAATAACAGTGAAGTCAGCTAAATAGTTTTCATCAGACTTGCTAAGTAAAGTCTTCCAATGTAAGTTGCTGGTGTGCCCATCTTGTGGTAGCTCGCTAGCCGGCTGTTTTTGAAGTTCAGGGCCACTCATTTTTGTTTGTTTGTATTTTGCACACTTCAGGACTACTGGTTTGGCTTTTTGTGTTTTTTCTCTCTCTCTCTCTCTTTTAATGCACTTCGGGGCTACAAGTTCATGTTTTTGTGTTTTCGATTAGTGCATTTGTGTTGATACACTTCAGGACTGCTAGTTTTAGTTTTTGCATTTCCTTGATGTTTTTTGTGCTTTTGACTTCTGGGCTGCAAGTTTTGTTGCAGTAAGATATATCTGCACTTTGGGAATGCAGGTTAATGTGTTTTATTTTTTGTTTTCGTGTTTCGCACTTCAGAGCTGTCAAATAAAACCATGAAGCAAATGTCACACAGGGAGTTTAATGCAATAAAAATGGCTTCTGTTACCTTCCTAATCGGATATAAGCTCAACATCATATAACATTAGAAGCAGTACATTTTTAGATTTCCTTTCTGACACTGAGGAAGTACAATCTACAACAATAAGCATAACTGTCAATAATAATAAAATTAATTTATATGGCAATCTTCATACAACATAGTTAAAGTGCTCGTACAATGTAGCTAAAAGTGCTTTACATAAAAACAAATTGAAATGCACATCCACACATTGTATATACTGTGTGTGTGTGTGTGTGTGTGTGTGTGTGTGTACTGTATGTATTGTACATTCTGTATATGGATTAAGATCAAGCATAACATAGAAAGAAGATCCTTAAAAGACAGTGAGCAAGATCTATAGGGTTCTCCTTCACTGTAATTTCAGCATTAAAACAAGAATTCTAAAACAAATAGCCTATGTAAAAAGGTGTATACAATAATAATAATGATAATAGTCAATGGCTAAATTAAGAAGATAGGCTCGTACTTGCTTCTTAAAAATGTTCAAGGAGTTCACTTGTCAGGCAATCCGCAGCAGCCTGTGTGCGTAATTCAGAGATCCTGCTTCACCCATCCCTCAGGCGCAGCGGTATTGCGAGGCCAGTAGACAGCAGAAGATCTCTGGGCTTAGGTTTGGCCGAACAGGATTACAGACTCCCAGTACAGCACGGGCCTAAATCATCAGGGGCTTTGTACCGTAGATGTGCTGAAGAACTTTAAAATCTATGCTGCACACCTCTGAGTGCCGCTGCAGGGAAGCTAGGATTGAACTGCTTTGCTCTGTTCTTCATTTTTGATAGAGGTCAGGCAGCCATGTGCTTAAGCTGTAGTTATATCTGCAAACCAGAGTTATGGAGAATATTATGCGGTTGCCTTTGGATGCCACCGCTGCAGATTCTTTATGTTAGCACAATAGCTACAAAAGTTTCTATGGGAATCACATGAAACTTAGAGTTCATTTCTGGTGTACAGAGGACAAACCCCACTGTCATGTGTGACCCTACAACCTTTCCTGTAGCCCCACCACCAAATCAAACTTTATATTTCCAGATGCAATGATTTAGTTTTGATGGGAGTCAGGTCGCAGTTCTTGTGATTGCCTCTGGTTCATAGAGAAGAGCTGTTACTGATGTTGGTCACTACCAGCCAAACTAAATCTTTAAAAATTGCAGTAACATGACCAGCATTCACAGAAATTCAGTCAGCTGTGCTGACAGCACCCCTGGTGCACAGAGGAAGCACTTGTTTTGGCGCATCTTTAGCATGTATAATACTAAGACGGTTTTTCTGCCCTGTGCCCCTAAAAGTGGGCGAGACAGGGTGATCATATTGAAAAACTGAAGTTGTCCATTTTAGACCTTTCTATTATAGATAAAGGGCTGAAACTTGGTATGCAAGAATGAAACAATTTGTCTCGACATATTAATGATAGATATTTGACAATTTCTGAAAAATGGTCATTTTGGGACCTTTGACATTCCTTCACTCATTGAAACTTATTTTAATGATTTGTAAACTCTAGAGGATGCAAATATTGATTAAACCTCATAGAACTTTGCATAAGACATTGTTAGGACATAAACTACCATGCTATGTCATTTCATCCTCGTATCCCGCTCTAAAATGGGCTGGGCAGGGTGGCAGACCAGATGAGTTTCAGGATCACCTCAACCTCTAGTTCAGAAATGGAAGAAGAGGAATAATTCTTATGGGAATTGGGTAACATTTGCTGTGAACATTCCAGGGGCCGAGAGTAGTTCCCCTCTTGATTTTCTGAACCCAATATCCTGTCCTCTAGAGTCACCACTAATCAAACAATGAATTTTGCATATGAGGAGAATACTATAACTTTACATATACACTCTAGTCGTCCACAGATAATATTTGACTAGTTCGTGAATAATTGGAAAGCTTGATAAAAAAAAAAGGGTGTTGCAGTGGACCAGTCTTCTTGAAGACAGGCATAGATACGTTTCTGGATGAATTATATCACACCTTTCCAACGTTTATGAGGTGAGAGAATACCGTGTTTGTCACCTTATTTATAGAAGATAAAAATGCCGAGTCTGAATCTAAAATGCGTCCTGAGTTTGTAACTCCAGGGTTAACCTAGGGAGTCAACTTTCCCAATTTACCGCAGAGTCGCCCTCTCACTCTTTGGGCCCAGTGATAGAATTTTGTTTTGACCTTTGACTCACAAAATTACAACTCATCCATGTATCAATGGCAGGCTAGTAGAAACACGATGACCATAATGTCTTTGGGTCATTTGCAAGAACAGAGATACAGAATTGTGCGCTATTAGCGAAGCCGTGTAAGTTCACATTACATTCTCTGGTGATCCCACCTACTGGAAGCATGTGGGGAAGTGCGTGTGTGTGGGGGGGTGGGGGGCGTGGAGACAGACCAAGGCAGCTTCCTTGTGCGATAACACAGGACATCTCATGCTTCTCCAACATAAAATCACCAAGGCTGACAGTAGCCAAAACCAATTTAGAGTACAACAGAAAGACTGACCCATTTCTCTCAACAGTCAATGAGGATGCACTGATTGGTCGTGTTGAATGCTGCTCTGAGATTTAGGAGGACCAGTATGGTTTGTACATACAGCAAGGCTCACACTAAAAACATGATATCGGCGTTCTCCCTCTACCAGTTTTACCAGCTCTGGAGCTGATATGCATTATTTGTTTGACATTTAAAGATGTTGGTCTGAAGATGCTGTATGCCAAATTTTGGTTGCACCGTTTCAGAAGATATAGATGTTACCAAAAAAAAATTCTAAATGGCAGAAGATCAGCTCAAACATAAATGCGTGAGACTTATATGGATACATACATTCGCACGGGCCCACAGAATTCAGCAAAAAACGAATGTTGCTTCTGAGACCAACATTTCAAAAGTTATAGGCCAAAATGTGAAGTTTGTTGTTATACCACCACCTTGTGGTCAATCAATGTTAAAAAAAAAAAAAAAATCCAAAATACCAAGCGGCAACACCCCGGCGTTACGGTTGACGTGTGAGCCAAGTTTTATGGAAAGAAGGAAAAAAAAAAAAAAAAAAAAAAGAGTTATGCCCCGGACAGAGCAATAGCTATATCTCCTTGCATAATATGCCAGAAAATAAGATCTCAAGAAATGCCCTGTTCTGTCTGTTTGCATTGTACATATTTATCTGTGTGAGTGGATGTGTGCATGTGTATATATATACTGGACAAAGAAAGTTAGGGATCACTCTGATTTTTAATATTGAAATATGATATGGAACATAATTTGAACTATCAAATATTTCAAATTCGAAAATTGGGGTGATCCCTAATTTTCTTTGTCCAGCATATATATATATATATATATATATCAACCCCAGTTCTGAAATAGTTGGGACGAAGTGTAAATTGTGAATAAAATCAAAACGCCATGACTTTCAAATCACACCAGCCAGTATTTTATTCACAATAGAGCAGAGATAACATAGCAAATGTTGAAACTGAGAACTTTTCCATTTTTATCCACAAAATGAGCTTATTTCAAATTTTCTGGCTGCAACGATCTCAAAAAAGTTGGGACACAGGCAAAAAAAGGTCTGAAAAAGCAATTAATATATAAGAGAATCAACTGAAAGAACATTTAGCAAGTAATTAAGTTAACTGGCATCAGGTGTGTAACATGATTGGCTATAAAAGGGATGTCTTTGAGAGGCTGAGTCTCTCAGAAGTAAAGATGGCCAGAGGCTCTCCAACCTGTGAAGGCTTGCGTAAAAAAATTGTGGAATACTTTAAAAACAATGTTCCTCAACATCAAATTGCAAAGGCTTTGAAGGTCTCATCATCAACAGTGCAGAACATCATCAAAAGATTCAGAGAAACTGGAAAAATCTCTGTGCATAAGGGACAAGGCCGAAGACCTTTACTGGATGCCCGCGATCTTCGGGCCCTCAGACGCCACTGCATCACTCACCGGCATGATTCTGTCATTGACATTACTAAATGGGCCCAGGAATACTTTAAGAAACCTCTGTCAGTAAAAACAGTCCGCCGTGCCATCCACAGATGCCACCTACAACTCTATCATGCAAAAAGGAAGCCATTGTTGAGCATGATCGAGAAGCGCCGCCGTGTTCTGTGGGCCAAGGCTCATTTAAAATGGACTTTAGCAAAGTGGCAAAGTGTCCTGTGGTCAGACGAGTCCAAATTTGACATTCCTGTTGGAAATCATGGGCATCATGTCCTCTGGGCTAAAGAGGAGAATTTCTCAGATTTAACATTTGCTATGTTATCTCTGTTCTATTGTGAATAAAATACTGGCTGGTGTGATTTGAAAGTCATTGCATTTTGATTTTATTCACAATTTACACTTTGTCCCAACTATTTCGGAATTGGGGTTGTATATATATATATATATATATATGTGTGTGTGTGTGTGTGTGTGTGTGTGTGTGTGTAACCCACCTTAAAGTTAGGTTACTAGGACCATAAATTTAGTAATGGTCAGTGCCCAATAAATATATAAATATGAATAAATAGAATAAATATGTCTTAAATAGAAATAACAATAAGCTGAGTTTACATGATTATATTTATTTTCTTTTCATCATCTTCTTGATCTGGTTGAAAGTGAATGTACTCTCAAAGACTTCTATTTTGATGTATAGTCATCTCCTAGGTGACGAGGTTGTTTTTTTTTTAGACTTCACTTGAACGACTTGAAATCACTTGAATGAACGCTATTCATCTCTTTCCTGAACAAATACTCGTAAAACTTAAAATCACTAGTTTGAATGGGATAACTGGCAACCAAGGGTAAGTGGGCGAACTATTTAAAAACCAATCGGAGATTGACTTCTAGTGTACTGTTTTCCAAATATTGCTATTGAATTAATATTGTATTTATGTATGTTATTGGAGAAGATAAGTGTTATTAATGAATAAATCGAATTTTATGATTTTAACCGTTGATGGTAACGAACTCCTAGTTTGGAGACGTTAAAAATAGAATGTTTTGAGGTGCGCACACAGTAGCCTGTGTGTGTGTGAGTGAGAACGGCACCTCTTCTCTCTCACTACCAATGACGCTAACGTCGTAGTTTGTGCCAGATCTAATTGACACAGTATTGTTTAACTGTGATTACAAGTAACCTCCCTTACTTGTACATATTTATTTGGTTACAGTAATTATACTGAACCCCTGTATATATTTTAGAATTGGAACATGATGAGATCTCATAACTTTGATATTTGATATTAGATATTGATTATTATTCTCAAACTGCTGTATGCAGATTGGTTTTTTATGTACTCTGGATTTTGGATTCCATTGGATGGCGAGTCAGTCCCCGTGAATCCCGATCGAGCTGTTCTGCCCATATTGAACTGGATTCCCAACCCCCTTGAACTCAACCCCCTTGGACCAACCCTTGTTCTGTTCCCTGGACACAGATAAGCCTTCACACATACACTGATATTACACCTTACATACCCGGGTAACGGATTATTTCTTTTCTGTGAAACCTTTTATTTGAAACTTTGCTTTTATTTGATTCTTTGGGGTATTTTATTATTGTTTTATTTATGTATTTATTTATTGGTATTTATTATTCTTGATATTTATAAAAATTGATTGAATATTCTCTGTATCCCGAGAAAGGAAATATTTCCAGAATATTATTACTAATAAATGTCTATTGTCTTCTCCTACACTTAAACAGTGTCTTTGTCAACTTACTCCCCCCCTTAATGCCGAACCTAGAACTGGCCTAAACCGTAACCATAATCGTAGAAACACCTCCTTCTCCTTAAAGGTTAATTTTGTCAGGTAGAGCAGAGGGGTGCTACATATATATAAATAATTTTACCATTAAATCTTATTTTAACTTATACATAAGTTTATATATATATATATATATATATATATATATATATATATAATATTCTCCCGCAGGGGGAGCTCTTTTAAACAAGTTGCCACATGATAGGTTTTCAACAGCTCAGGATAACTACATTTTTAATTCTTTGAAAATGCACTCAAAGGGTTAAGCAGCAGCCGGATGAGTCACTAGGCTTGGAACAGACTCACTTCTTACTCCGCTCAGAAGCAAAAATGGATTGAGTTTGAGATCAGTGTGCTGATGCATTAACAGTAAAAGTATTTCTGTAACTCATGATAAACCTGACTGTTTATCACAGTGCTGCTGACGGTGAGGGCTCTGTCAACTTTTTTAAGGAGGCCAAGGAGAATACGATGGCTTCTAGGCACAATAACTTTTTAGTTCTCTGAGATTAAGGCTTTTCTATTGAATCTCCTGTAAGCATTTTCACTAGCCTACCTCTCTGCCGCGCAGATGCTGTGTTCAATAGTTCCTGAGCTGCTTTCCTTCCTGTGTGCTGAAGACCAGCGTGTGGCCGGAATAACCCATGATAGGGAACCTGTGGCCACCAGCGTCCTGCAGCTTCTCTTGTGTGTGACAAACTGATGGAGTCGCATGATAGATTCCACAACTTTGCCATTCCTCTGATTGACCTGCCGTTATCTGCCTCCTTGTCAGCGAGAGAGAGAGAGAAAGAGAGAGCCCCACAGTTCACTCGCTTATCAGTTTTCCTGCTTTCAGCGTGTCAATCAATGAAAAAAGTTGCAAGAGCTAAGCCGCTTTCGCACCGGACGCGAAACAAATTTTTCGCACGACAGATTATATTCAAAGTCAATGCGAAGATGGGAAGACACGCGAAACGCATTAATTAATTAACTACAGGGTTGTATATATGTACTTTAGACACACTCCATCGCTAGACCTCCACAAAGAATCTATTTGATTTGGTTAGCAATTTTATTTCCATTTAAGTTCGTTCATAAATGAGTTCACTGTTAACAGGATAACTAGCTTACATTTGCAAATATAGGTCAAGGTCAACCAATTTGCATCTTAGTCTGTGTGATTCATTCATAAATAACAATGCATACATTTCACAGGTTCATGTTTTCCAGGCAGAAAAACATGTTCCATTGCTCAGTGTAATGTGATCAAGCCCCAAGATTCCTGGAAGACATCTGAGATGGCATAAGAGGACTGGATGACGTCTTTTCTTCAATGTAACCCCATATTGTTCATTGGGAAGCAACAGGCAACCAGTCTGCCAGGGCCTCAAGCTTCAGCAAGCATGTGGGCACCTTTGTAATAACACCAGCAGTGCAAACAACAAGCATGGTTTTCAGGATCGAGATATCTGGTACATGGATGAAACAGGGGTCACAACCGTGCAAGACCCAGAGATGATCATCACTCCAAGGGCTTCGGCAAATTGGGGCCATGACATCTGGAAAGAGAAATAGTGACTGTTGTTGTCAAGGTCAATGTGAAGCGGATTGCCTAAATACTTTTGGGGTTCCAGAGTTCATCCGACCAAAGTTAAAATTTTTATGATCGATCCCCCACAGGGATGCATGAATCTGTGCCCTATACCATTGCCATGAAACCCTTTCATGTGAACTGGAAACGGCAAACACAGCGGGCAATATGCAAGCAATAGTCAAAGAGAAACGCAATTGCAGAGGAGTGAAACAACATTCAATATATCGGAGGTCTGTGGCACAATACCTCCCCACAAAGAAGATGTCTATGACAGGCAACCTAATTAAACCAACACAAAAGCCCAAAAATAATACATTCACAATAATACAAAGAGTTCTGCCAAACAGAAAATGAAAATTACACTTTCTCAGTTATCACCAGGGGCCTGTACCATAAAACTGGATTAACATATCCGGGGTTTCTCTTAGTTATCTGGCTGCAGTTAACCAGACTTCTGCATTCCTGATAAGCGGTACCAGGAAGCCAGTCACGCCAGGTCAACTTGAAGAAAGTTGAGAAAAATTGCCCAGAGAAACTAATGCTTGGAAGTTGTTCTATATGGCCCACTAGTATCAACCATGAAAACCGTGTAAAGTTTCCAAAGCAAATTTCTGAGAAATGTGCGTTTTTAGAAAATCATGAATTCTAGATATATTTCTTTTATTTTTGGAATGTAACTAACAATTTTCCCCAAGCATTGCCTATTTATCAATTCAAACCCCCCCATTTTGTTTGTATGATCAAATAATTATGTAAAAACCCAATAGTTGACTCCTATAACAATTCATTGCAGGACAGTGACCTGTTTGGGATAAATGGTTTCAAGGAAAGTTCTAACTGCATTCCACAAATTCCACCCACACTTATTTCATCTGAAAAGGCCTTATTTGAATTGCATAATAAGCATTAGGTAATGGTAAGAACATGGAATCAATTGATTGCACCAGGATGTAATGATGTTAAATAATAAAGGTGTACAAAATTTGGTGTCAACCACTTCAAGTGCCCAGTTACTTGAAAAATGTTGCACGTTGAATGCTGAGAGAAAGTTTGCCTGGTTTATTTCCGAAAAGGAAATTTCAAGATCACCGAAAATTTGCTTGATAAAATTCATGAACACATTTTGTCTGATTACGATATCGATGATATTCGTTTGCCATGTGGATTATGTTCAACATGCAAAAGGACTCTGAATGCCAGCTCAGACAAGTTATCAACTCGGTAACTGACCCAGGGTTTTCCAATCCAGGCATGTGTGCGTTCACAGAAAAGGGGCGGTGTTTGAAGCAAATGACCAATTGCAAACAGGACAAACCGACTGGAAGCAAAGCCATGTACTTTTCAAATTCGGAGCAAGAGCTCTTAATAAAAATATGAAGAGAATAAACACATCATCCCGGCAAAAATTAGCACGGTTGCAGCTGCCAAATACAGAAAGGACAGTTGGCAAAAAAAAAAAAAAAAAAAAAATCACCGACCGTGTAAATGCGTAAATTAATTATAATGATAATATCACTGCAATAACTCCCGTAATCTTGATTGTAAGTGGGCTATTGCTGCAATAGTGATGATTCAATTTTCGCAGTGTCTAGAGACACGGCAATTTTTATTGGTACGGCAGTCGATTTCAAGGGATTAGGATAAGGATTCGGGATTATGGTTAGGGGAAGGGTTAGGGGTTGGGGTTAGGGTTAGGGTTAAGGGTTAGGGTTAGGTTAGGGCAGGGCTTGAAATGGGGACTGCTGTACCTCTCCACATTGAAATGCATTGAAAAACTGCCGTACCCGTAGCAACTGCCTTTCATTTTTCTTCTGCTGCAGCAATCGTGACAACAGGCGCTATGTAGGGTAGTGAGCGCATCTCTCTCCTTTTCTGCTTTACAGTATATGTTTGATCCAGCACGAAGCCTATTGGGTATAGGGACACGCGTCTTATCGTTTATAATGTCACTGCCCCATCAGTAAAATTACAGTTGCGTATTTCATTAAATTGACGTGATGCGAGGATGTATTCTTATGGCGTGTATGGATTTTTTTCCAGCTGCAACCCCGGCGGTGTCAAAAGAGCCGGAGAACAAATAATGAATTACTACAAAAACATAATTCAAAGCGGTCAGTAGGCTTACTTTCACAAGTGCAACAAGTAAAAGGCTTGTTTCTTTTGCCCGTGGAAAAATACAGCATTGTGATACACTCAAGACGTGAAACTACATGCGCACGACTCCGCTGCGTTCGCCGCATGTCAAACCCTCAGATGAGAACCTGTATCGTGCATATTGGTGCTCATCCGCGCACCGAACTCCGCTGAAACCTCTACGGACGGTGATGCCATTTTCTCAGAGGACTGACTGGTTATGGAATTATATTTGTGCCACAATCCTGAGCGAGCAATTGGAAACTTTGAGCGCAGAAAAATATGTTTCGCAAGCACACAATCTTGTTTTGAGGAAAAATTATTAGTGAGCAAACAAAACCTTCCGATTGAGCGAACAAAACAATATTCTGTGCTCAACAAACGTCTTTGCATGTTTGCTATGATCAATATGAACGTGCAATATTAACCCCTCTCACTCAATTTCACTGTATGCCCTCTCGCAAACTCATGTTCTGCATGCTGGCAGACCGCAGCATGCTCGCTCAAAGCATGTCTCTCCCTCTCTTTCAGTCTGCCTTCTCTGTGCACGCTCAACTTCACCTGCGCGCTCGCTCGA
Organism: Gymnothorax javanicus; assembly: GCA_029692085.1. Taxonomy (NCBI): domain Eukaryota; kingdom Metazoa; phylum Chordata; class Actinopteri; order Anguilliformes; family Muraenidae; genus Gymnothorax; species Gymnothorax javanicus. The sequence goes on along the minus strand of CM056205.1, from coordinate 1,339,220 downwards.
GCTGCGCAGAGCGTTACAAATGTGCCACGATTCTGATTGGCTGCTTCGGTCTCCAATTAGATGCATTATGCCCAACCGCCAAAGAAAATGGGGAAAGGTAATGACGAAATTCGTCTGCGACTGGATAATACTGCTGCCCTTGTTTGGGTCGGGTTAAGGTTAATGTTAAATCTCTGTGTATCTTGAGACATCGACTGTTGTATTACTCTTGACTCATATCCCTCTTTAGCAACACTGGCTGCTGCTAACTATAACATTGACAATGTCTTCTGAACATCAAAACTAAAATGTCACACCACAGCCACGAGCACCATGATTTATGGAGCTTTATGAAATTTTGTTGGTTAGTCTGTGCATCTTCAGCTTGCGAACCAAGTTAGCTATCTAGTTAGGTTGCTAGCGTCAGGTCAGCTAACTAATGTTGGGGAGAAAATGTTGAAAATATTAATCCATTATACTCAAATGCATTAACAATTAATCTATTATATTCAATGGCTGAATCATTGTATTAATCTATTATACTCAAAGGCTGAATTATTGTATCCATTCTGACTGAATCTGAAGCTCCAACAGGAACAAGCGGTTCTCTGGGTTATAGGCATTCGGGAGAGAGAGAGAGAGAGAGAGAGAGAGAGAGAGAGAGGGAGCCTGGGGAGCATAGGAGCGAGAGAGAATGCCTTGTGAGCCAACGGGACCATAAGGCCTGACAGAGAGGGCCTCTCGGCTGGAGCTGATAAAGACGAAGCCATACATTCCTGTTCGCTGACAACATACATTTACATAAAGCAGTTTCTTAAGGAGGGATTATGAGTAATATATGCTTATAATGAGGGAGAATGGTAAACTATTGGAGGATATTAGCTGGAGAGGCATAGTTTTGGGCGAGGGGCACTTACAAATATCCAAGCAAAGGAACGCGGCGGGGGGGGGCAGCCCTCTAAGTGCCGAGTCTCTGCACTCGGCAGGCAGAGTTTTCTGCACACCCGAAGAAGCTTCTTCAATTTCCTGACTGTCTTCTTTTCAAATACTTTGCGGAAAGATCATCAACTGAATAGCTCTATTATTTGATGGTGTTGGGGTCACACGGAGGAAAACTTTCATATGTGGGGAAGTTCAAAATAGAGGATTTCCCATGACCACTTGCTGCCTGTAAGCCCCTCCCGCCAGCAGGCCAGGCAGATAAAAGCAGTGGTCAACCAGTTTATCACTCTCTTGGCTCTTTGGACTCTCTCTTTTGGCTCTGCTCTCCCCCCCTTGGTGAGGCTGCTGGACCCCTGGGGACTGCTCAGGCTGGGGTACTCCTCCCCCACCTCTGAGCCTCCCTCTCCCCCCGTGGCCATGCTGAAGCATCAGCCATGCGACCAGGAGTAGAGCAAGCCTTGGGAGCAACAGCTTGCTTTTGAGGAGCGGCCAGCCTCCCTCCTCTTCCAAGAACAAGAACACGGACCTTTACAGCACCAGAACCGCTCTTTCCAGCCGGATCAGCGTTTTCCAGAATTGGATCCTCCACCGAGCAGCAACCAGCAAACCTCCTTCCTCTACTAAGGACTGGTAACAACTGGGCATTCAAACCTTTTTAAGAAAGACCAACTATGTGTGTTTGTAAAATGATATTTGTTGTGATTGTTTTTAGGATTGTGTTTTAGTAGGTCAGGATGGTATTAATGTGTAGCAGACAAGGTCTTGCATGCAAATAACCTCCTGTATACTAACTCGGCAAAACACACACATCTCTTCATTTTAACTTAATACATACACAACACAACATTTAAAGTCAATTAAACTGACTTTAAACCCTCTTTCTTGAACTTTCCTTTGTTGCAAAGACTTGGTCTTTGTTTCAGTAGGGTTGCCCTCCCCCTACTTCCACATGGTCAGCAAGGCTCCTCCACTCACACCTTAGATCATCCCTTTGTTCTCTCACCCACACGCGCACACACACACACACACACACACACACCTCCTTCATCGTGCATATAGTGTTAGTGTAGTTTAGATTGTGTGTTTCATTTGTTTCATTTAAATAAATATTCTTGAAAGACATATGCTGTGGTTATTAATATTGTACAAGAGTGAAAGAAATTGCCAACCTCTTCTATGTAGAACTCCAAATCCTTCAATCTAACTATTGATTGGGTAAGTTGGTTACAATTATTAATTTAATTATTAATCAATTTCCATATTAATAGCTTAGTGGATATTGAGACTGAGGTTTTATTAATTGGCTATCGTTTTCCCTTCACTGAGGAAGGGTGGTGCCCCGAGGTATTAATATTAATACTTAATATTACAATATCATGTTTTTTTTTTTTTTTGATAGTCAAATTAATAATATTAATATCATTAGGCAAATTGCCTCAACACATGGTGTCCACTTGTGAGGTGTAACCCCAACAGCCAGCGCTCTTGTGTGACGTGCCATTGCACTCACAACAACGTCGCCACTGCTTGGGCATTATCACCACAAAGGTGCCACCATTCGATGTATTTCCCCAACATTGGTGTTCTGTGCGAGGCATTACCCCAACAATGGTTTGAAGCCTATGTTATTTGTCTGTATCTATACACATGGTTTTTGCCTTTTGAATTATTATAGTAAAATGATTAAATTACTGAAAGTCTCTGAGTCCTTCATTTAAAGGTCAACGTTAACCAGTACGAATTCCTCAGCAAAAAGCAGAAGCTTACAGACATTAAACGTTACTTCCATGATAGCTGGCGAACTTGACAGTCTTAAAAAAAGAATAGTTTTGGCACCTTTCTCCGGCTGATTTATTTCAACACATAATGCCTGAAGAAGGCACTTTGCTGATAGGCCTATGTCTGTCACCATAGACTGAAATACACTTACAACCTGCATATCAAGTCTGATCACCTAACGTTACACATCCTCAACTGAAGTACACGATCATCTGTGATTAATTTTGTGAAATCAAAGACACGTGTTTATGCAGTGATTGACATCTTATTCTAATGCTTAAACACTATTAGCAATCAGTTTTACTTGAAATAGCAGGGCAAGTGCAGGTGTGATGAAAGATATTAATTAGAGGTAATATTCCATTTTGGTGTGGCTAACAAAACCAGGGTGCTGCTGCCGTCCACGGGGTAAGAGTGCAACACACAACCTCCAGCAAAATCGAAAAAAATCACAACTTTTCCGGCTTAACTTAATGTTTAGATACTAAGTGAAATATTCGGGTGTGGGAAAACGTCAAGCGCACATCCAGTTATGAGAATTTACACTTTAATTTCTATAGCGGCTATACGTGCTACTAGCTTATAAAGGTGGCAGCCATACTGTTGACAATACTGGGGCATGCGCAGCGTATGCATAGTTCGAGATATCACATAGGCACGCGCATGCAGCGAGGGCGAGCGCTCAGTTTCCGTGCGCGAGTGTGTTCAACACCCAGCTGTTTGTGTCATTCTGGGGTTTTGTTATTCACATCTGGACCTCTGTTTGAGTAATAATTCGCGTGCTTAAGCTTGCCTAGCGCCTAACAACATTAAGTTTGGAACTTACATCGAAGTTGGCTTTATGATATTATTCTGTTGATGTCGTCTCGGTGTTATATACTCTTAGGTGGCGCGTACAGTAGCAGGATGTCTGCTAAAATTTGAGTAAAGTGGTCGACGCCGCTGTGTTTACGTCGCCACATATACTCGGCCAGATAAAAACCTAAGCCGTCGCTGCTGCTCGTATGCGTGGATGGCAAGGACCTCTTGATCTGCCACCACTGGCACTCAATCAATAAATTCCACACATCTTGCACCGTGCAATCACTCATTTTTCTTCTTGTTTGTCGCTGATTACTACACGACCCTTTATAGTCTTGAAAAGAATTCTGTGCACGTATGACCAATTTCATGACGCCTTATATTTCCATTCTAAATAGAAAACACACGCAAGTGCATTTGAGGCTGCCCATTTACATGACGTTAACAACAATAAATAATTAAGAAGGAAAAGAACCTTATATATCATTTCGCCCTTGTGTATTTGGCTGATTATGTTATCCATGCCCTATAGCACGAAAATTTATCTGCCTCGTAACTTGAGCTGCAAGACTTTGGCACCGCGTCGCGCACTTTGATATTACTATCGGAGCGACATTTTCTTTAATTTGTCACGACACTGATCTATTGTTCTGTCATAAGCACGCGAAAGTAACTGCGCACAAATTATTCCGAAAACCTCCGAGTTTTTGTGCGTAGTATACCCAGTGGTGGATTGTGTTTTTGTGCGCCTACATTTCGAGCAAGTATTTAATTTCTTCGTTTGAATGGAGAGATCCTTTCGCCGCTGCATTTCTTAGAACAAGACAACCGTGACACATAACGGTAATCTGCCGTGCTGAAGCACGGTTGCTTTCACCTTTGATACTGGTACGGATGGATCGTGCCCGAATCCACGTCTTCCAACCGTACTCTCGTACCGTGCCCGAGCCTCGTCCTCACACTTGCCAAACGAACTAAGCTATCTCTATCCCTATCCCTGTCCCTAACCCTAACCCTAACCCTAACCCTATCCCTAACCCTAACCTTAACCCAACTCAGCCACAAACAATGGTTTGTTCTGCTCAAATTATTCCACCCAAGGTCAATGGATCAGCCAACTCATCAGTATGAAACACATCAAAATGGATATTCACTTGACATCTCCTCATTGACAACAATAAAAAAAGAAAGAAAAAGAAATAAATTAATATATTATTTCTTTATATATTATACAGTCGCGCCCAAAATTATTCATACCCCAACCAAATTTTGTTTTTTTTTTTGAGATATTTTTTGACAAATCAAATTTATTCTTGCACAAATGACACGTAAGTTGACATAAGGCTGTAAGAAGTACAGTAAACAATTTTTCAAGAAATACAATACTTTTTGGTATTTTATTTGACAGATTTACAAAAAATGCCATGTCCAGAATTATTCATACCCTTTTCTCAGTAATTGATGGCAAAGCCTTTATTCACGATTACAGCCTCCAAACGCGTCCTGTGGTTTCTACAAGTCTGCATGGGGATTTTGGCCCACTCCTCTTTGGTGAACTTCTCCAGGTCCTTAAGGTTTGAGGGTTTCCTTGCCATGACCTTGGTCTTCAGTTCCCTCCACAGATTTTTGATAGGATTGAGGTCGGAGCTCTGGCTTGGCCGCTCTAAAACGTTGACTTTGTTGTCCACTAACCATTTCTTGACTGATTTGGCTGTGTATTTAGGATCATGATCCTGTTGGAAGATCCATTCCTTCCCAAGACCAAGTTTTTCGGCTGATTGCTTAATGTTTTCACTGAGGATCTGGATATACTGGTCCTGTTTCATGATGCCATTAACTTTAACAAGGTGTCCGGGCCCATTCGCTGAAAAGCAACCCCAGAGAATGATACTCCCGCCACCCTGTTTGACTGTTGGGACCATGTTTTTCAGGTTGAACACTTCACCTTTCTTACGCCAAACAAAAGCTCCATCTCTGTGCCTAAACAGCTCCATCTTTGTTTCATCCGTCCATAACATTTACAGCCAGAAGCTTGTTTCTTCATCCAGGTGAGCTTTTGCAGGCTAGAGGAGCTCTTGTGTGTCTGGGTTGGAGAAGCGTAAGTGGCGTAAGAAAGGTGAAGTGTTCAACCTGAAAAACACGGTCTCAACGGTCAAACAAGGCGGCAGGAGTATCATGCTCTGGGGTTGCTTTTCAGCTAATGGGCCCAGAAACCTTGTTAAAGTTAATGGCATCATGAAACAGGACCAGTATATCCAGATCCTCAGTGAAAACATTAAGCAATCCGCCGAAAAACTTGGTCTTGGGAAGGAATGGATCTTCCAACAGGATCATGATCCTAAACACTCAGCCAAATCTGTCAAGAAATGGTTAGTGGACAACAAAGTGAATGTTTTGGAGTGGCCAAGCCAGAGCACCGACCTCAATTCTATCGAGAATCTGTGGAGAGAACTGAAGACCAAGGTCATGGCAAGGAAACCCTTAAACCTTAAGGATCTGGAGAAGTTTGCCAAAGAGGAGTGGGCCAAAATCCCCGTGCAGACGTGTAGAAACCTTGTGATCAACCACAGGAAGCGTTTGGAGGCTGTAATCGTGAATAAAGGCTTTGCCATCAATTACTGAGAAAAGGGTATGAATAATTCTGGACATGGCATTTTTTGTAAATCTGTCAAATAAAATACCAAAAAGTATTGTATTTCTTGGAAAATTGTTTACTGTGCTTCTTACAGCCTTATGTCAACTTACTGTGTCATTTGTGCAAGAATAAATTTGAGTAGTCAAAAAATATCTCGAAAAAAAACAAAAATTGGTAGGGGTATGAATAATTTTTGGCGCGACTATATATATATGCATAAATACCTTTGGTTTTCTTTCCTCCTTCAGCGAAGAATAGAAACTAATGGCGCTGAGCTGGCAACAAACTCAGTTGGTGTAGTGGTTAAGGCCACAGTGAGTGGTGTGATTAACATTGCTTTCTCCACAGGTTTCCACGTTTGAATCCTGCTGCAGACACTAATGTAATGTCTAACTTAACATGTAAACCTTTGTTCACAGCCTCATCGATAGAGGGAAAAAAAAGAAAAACATTAAAAAAAGGAGAACATAAGATGTTCAAGAGTGAATGGCACGAGGGAAGAGCACAGAAGCGGAATTACTGCAAAATTTTTTTTTACTCGCGCCGCATCTACCCCTTCCTTTTAAAATTTTTTCCTCATCATTCTAAACCCCCTTCTCACTAATAAAACCCCCCAAAAATATTTGTGTCCCCTTTTAAAATCATTCTGGCCAAAAAAAACCCAATAAAAGTGGAGGTTGTGTATGGTACTCATGCCCCTAAACCTACCTGGAATACATTTGGAAAAACCTGGAAGTTCATTCACAAATGAACCAACCGGAAAAATGACCACTAACACGGCGAGTGCTTCGAACTACGGGAACGCTGGTGCCAGCGTCAGCTCAGCTCACCAGTATCATCTGGCGCTAATGTTCGTGAAATATGCAGAAACATATCACGGTAACAACAAACAATGCACGGCTGAAGAGGCCAATCAGTCCGGAGCCAGGGAGCGGGCGCCCAGCGGTCCAATGCCGGCCTTCATAGCTGCCAGCGGGGACACGCACATCAAAGCCCGGCGCTGCGCCACCAAACGCCCGCTCTCACGAACATTAGCGCCAGGTGATACTGGTGAGCTGAGCCGACACTGGCACCAGCGGTCCTGTAGTTCGAAGCACTCGCCACGGTAGAGGCGGTGAGCAGATAATGCGGTGGAGCCGCGAACTCCGCGACCGCACCGCAGAGCAGTGTGGATTTTGATCTAATTCCTGCGGATGCGGTGCGGATGTGGAGAAGCAACCTGCTGCGGTGCAGACATGGTGTACATCTTGTACTCCGCGCAGGTCACTGGACTGCAGGGCGAAAACCCGTACAAATCACCTGGCTGATTTTCCAGGGCAACTTTTGAAATGTATCTTCCACAACTGTACTTCAACTTTTCATTATTTAATGATGTAAAAATACAAGCGGCTTGGTAGATGAAAAGGAAAAAAAATGTATTTAAATACAATAATATGGCTGATTGCCATGATGCTCAGGGCAAATTCGATTTCCACTTTCTTCATCCTCCCTCAGCTGAAATTCCTTGCACACGTTATCCCTAACGAACCCCCTGAATCTATTGGGGTGCCCTGTGGCACAGGACGAATACAGGAGAGAGTGTTTAGTTTCCTAACGTCATTTTGCCAAACAAATGAAGCCCCCACCAGAGTTCGAAGTCATCCTCTTGTCGGATATGTGTCAGCGCTGAATTATTAGGGGCCGGGCAGCCTAAGCTGTCAGGACCCTACTGTTATCCTCCATGTTCTTCTTTCTTCTTCTTTCTTCTTCTTCTTCTGAGGAAATCCTCCTTCCCCTACACTAAAAATCACCAAACTTTGCACAAAGGTCCAGTCCCATGCCAGATTGCCTCAGCTGCAAAAACAGGCCAATAGTCCTGATGGTGGCGCTACAGCAAGCCTCTAAATTTCAAAATTTTGAAAATTCACAACAACTAAACCATGTGCTACAGATTTGCAGCTTTCACAAAAATGTAGCCCCCAATACTTAAGAAACTTTTGTACATTTAAACCTATTGCAAATTTTGAAGTCCATCACTCTGTTTTATTTTTCAAAAACTGTAAAACTTATTAAACCTATCTCCTCCCACAATTTTTGCTCAATTGACACCAAAATTGCTACAGAGGATCTTCAGACTGTCCTACACAAACGATCCACACAGATTTTTGATTTATTGAATATTGAGCCTACAGTTCATCAAAATGTTTGACTGTAAACGGTATTGTAAAAATATACTGACAAATTCTTGCTAAATACATTTTCAATGTTCATTAAAAAAAAATACTAAATTTTGGAGTCATGGCAGATGATGTTTGGAAAATATCAGAATTTTATCTCAAAAACGGAATTTTTTACAGCATTTTGAATTTCGCTCTCATGCGAACAATTGGAGTCAATGCAAAAATGGTATTTTTAAACATCAGTTTTTACCCCTCGGCTGAGGGGTATTGTCGTCCCCTGTGGCGTCTGTCCGTCTGTCCGTCTGTCCATCGACGACGTTACCGCTCTAGCGCCTTCAGGTTTGCTTCTAGCTTTCTCATTTCTGGATGGCTGGTACGTCTATGGATCCTTCACTTACCTATCGAATTCCGGCCGTTTTCGACTCTTATTTTGGCCACCAGGGGGCTTATTGTGAAAAATGAAAAATTGCCATAACTTCCTTCTTATTTCAGCTAGAACGCTCAAATTTTCACCGAAGGTACATGGGATCACCCTTTATCATATATCAGATGCGTTTTTGATTTCACCTGTTTTCCTCCATTTTCTATGTAAATGCTGCTGATCTTTAAATTCAACGACGTTACCGCTCTAGCGCCTTCAGGTTTGCTTCTAGGTTTCTCATTTTGGGATGGCTGGTACATCTATGCATGCTTCACGAACCTATCGAATTCTGGCCATTTTTGAGTCTTAGTTTGGCCACCAGGGGGCTTATTGTGAAAAATGAAAAATTGACATAACTTCCTTATTATTACAGCTACGACGCTCAAATTTTTACTGAAGGTACATGGGATCACCTTTCATCATATATCAGATGCGTTTTTGATTTGACATATTTTTTACCGTTTTCTAGGTCAAATACCATAAATGCTGCCGATCTTTAAATTCAACGACGTTACCGCTCTAGCGCCTTCAGTGTCACTTCTAGGTTTCTTATTTTTGGATGGCTGGTACATCTATGGATCCTTCACTTACCTATTGAATTCCAGCCAATTTCGACTCTTACTTTGCCCACCAGTGGCTTACATACGCAGCCGAGGGGACTTAAGTGCGATTAGCACGGTATTTTTCACTTATGGAGCCGATAATCATTGTTAAAAACAAATTACCAACATCTCCATGCTGCCTAGATGCAATTTGTGTATTTTCGGATTTTTGTCTTAATAACTGAATTTTTGACAGCCGTTTGAAATCTGCCTTTACACGCTAACAGCTGCTGTCTTGCACACAGGTTACTGGCTTAGTCAATTTGTGAAGCTACATGTGACATTTCCATTTGCCAATTAGCTCAGTGAGATAGTGCATAGTCTCTTGTGCCAGAAATTGTGATTTCAAGCCTCAACTGATGTAAAATGCTCTTTAGAATGCCACCTTTTTTTCTCTGCTTGTTGCTCAGAATTGCCTAATTTTGCCCAAAATTGCCCGGCCCCAACCATTGCTGTGCAGCAGCTATAATTGGTATTGTACCGCTGATCTCCCTGCATCAGTGCGCCCACAAGCCCCAGCTGCTGGACAGAGGAGTGTTTGGGTCTTTCATGGGGAGAGTTAGCACACACTCAACCCACTGAATGAAGGCCCACATGCAGGCGCATGTTTGACATTGAGTTTGAGTTTGAGGGGGACCGAATCTGCACGGAGTGGACGGGTCCCAAAATTCGCTGACTGCCTCATCAAGTCTATAGGCCATTCATAAATAGGTGTAATAACTCATTATTGAATTCTGAAACAATTTTAAAAATGTTTAAAATCTGCAACAGTCTCCATCACTGTAGCACTATCACAGATGTCATCTACTGACATTCATTATGCACTGATGGGCTACTTTCAGCACCAACAGCGCACAAAGAAATAACAAGTTGGATACAGTTTTTACTGACAATTTAAAGAGCAAATGTTAATACAGAACAGACTAGCCCAGAGATGTTCACGACCGTAATGATCTGAAATCAGAAACAGTTGATGAATGATCTGAAGCACTGAGCTGGCATTCGAGCTCCATGGTAGCAAGTTGCTAGCGGAAGCATAAGTTTGTAACCTACAGGCTGTCATTACAGTCTGCCATCAGGTTAAAAGTTAGATATAGATAATGTTGTATAGACATCCACTTATTAAGCAAATGCAAGATTAACTTTTAAACTGTGATAATCAGACTTTCACGTTGAGGGTTAACGCAGGCGTTGCATATTATCTCAAACATTTAACACCGTGTTGTATTAACGCGGTGTGGCCAACTAAGAGCCATGTAGAGAGGCTCTGAACGCTACATGACATTAACCGCATCTTGAAGGATGCACGGCCCTACCATGGACATTGACATTCTACTTGATCTTTTTGGATATCCTGTTTTGGATTACGATGTATCTCTGTGGACAATGGCAAGATCCAACAAGGTAGGCTAATGATCCAAATATTTTCTGATCTTTGCTCAGTTCTGGTGTTAGAACGAGATTAGGCTTAGCAGCTGCTGTGACTGAACAGTCAACATAATTTACCAGTATGTGGTATCAAAAACGGAAATTAGAATTTGTAAAGGTGCAGCCTATGGTGCTGTTAGTGTTTGGTCAATTTATCGGTTCTGTTTTCCACCGAAAAGGGGCATGCATGATGATCGCTACGTAGGGTACAACATGTTGGAGTGATGTTCTAGTCCAGTCGTTCATCACAACAACAGCTAGCTACCTCAGTGTCTGGGCGCTCTCCATCTGCGCAGCATGGCACGTCTTCCTAAGCAGTCATCATCTCATCAGGGTCAGGGGCCGCTTCTGCCCTGCATTGTTTACAGCACTGTTATGCCGGCCAATGGCCATGATGCTTATACTGGTAATCGGTTAATATGTGAAACTACTGTTTATGAGAGACTTGTTGCTCACTCATTGTATCTGCGCTACAGCCTGCTCCTACCTGTTTGTATCATCTACCGTTAGGCTTACATGCTCCTCGTTTCTGGGGGGCTGCTGACCATGCTGCTGATTCTGAAATGCAGTTAGCACATTCAGTGATGCAGTCCCTAACATTCTGTCAAACCAATAGGCCTATAACTTTAACATTGTCATTCATTGTGCGCATTGTTTTATCAGTGCATTGTTCCAGCATAAAAGCTCTTTTCTCTCCAGCTATGCAGTTAGCATTAGCATTGCACTTGTTGCCTGCATGCTGTCGTGTTAGTTAATGCTATTTTTCAGCTTTAGGAACCAGCAGTAAATACACTGAACAAAAATATAAATGCCCCATGTCAAATATTGATGCCACATGGAGTTAACAACTCTAAGTGAGCATATACTGACTTTTGCTTGTACAATAGGGATATTTCTCTTGATTTGTATACATTTTTTAATCCATCTCTCTGTCAGTGAGCATTTGCTCAGTGATGCAGTGATTTCACTCAGTACATGGGTGTGGCATTTCCAGACGGTGATCAGACAGAATGAGCAGTACCCAGACACTCCTTATACTCGGGACAATGAAAGGCCACCCCAAAATGTCAAATTTTGTCAAAAGTCATCATGCCTCAGATATCTCAGGTCATGTGGGAACGTGCCATTGGCATGCTGGATGCAGGGATGTCCACCAGTGCGGTCGCTGTGCAGCTGAATGTTAACTATCGGACGATTGGCCGTTTGAGAGTTCGTTTCCGACAGACGGGCAGTACTGCAAATCGACCTCATCTACGTCGGCCACATGTGACCACACCAGCACAAGATCGCTGCATACGGCTCGTCCACCTGTGGGATCGGCTCAGATCAGTGACACGCACAGCGGATGAGACCGTTGGTCTGCACAACAGACGCATCACACCACAGACAGTCCGTAACCGCCTGCGAGAAGCCAACTTGCACGCTCGGCATCCTCATCGTGGTCTGGATCTCACTGCTGTCCGGCGTCGGAACCGACTTGCATGGGCAAACGTACACGTTCGATGGCCCTTGGCACACTGGAGAAGAGTGCTATTCACAGACGAATCCCGGTTCCAGTTTTTAATTATTAAACTCAAAAATTTGACATGGGGTGTATATATATATATATATTTTTTTTTTTTTTTTTTTGTTCAGTGTTCTTTTATGAAGGTTGTCCATGCTCAAAAGCTACTTGTACAAACCTGCCACAGGCAGAAAACTATGAAAAAATCCTACTTTAATGGGACTGTGCACAGCTGCATGTAAATGGGGATATTAGCGCAATATTTATTTTCATCAGCCGTATAAATAGTTTAGTAGAAATATGGTCTTTTTTTGGAACGGGCAAAAACTGAGACTTTGTGAATGTGAGCATATTCATAGACTGCGTTTATAAGAAATGTTGACGTTGGCTAGCTTGCTGTTTGTCCAGCTTTCACCGAGCGGCTGAGCGACATCAGCATGGCTACGTTATATTTTCTGGATTATGATGTTGTTTTGTAAATTAGATTATGCTAATGTTATGCGCTAATGTTTCAGCATAAATAAACCTTTTCTATTTCTGGCTGAAGTTAATGCCCTGAATGGCAGTGGATTAAGGCAAAGACTCAATCCTGACCTAAAATCAGTTAAAAAAAGATGATGGAAGTAAGATGAGTGACACTGGACTGGAGATAATGAACATAACATGTAGCTACAAAGTAACATAACAAGTTCTAAAGAACAAATGTTTTCTGACATTATCCTGGAAAATAGTCTATTTATTCATCATTTCTTGTATCACTGTGGTTTACTTTGCTGTGTCATTACAGCTCGCCATTCCTTATTTCCAAGTTACGGTCATCTGTGTATTTTTGACATTAGTGGATAGAAAATAGAATAACCATGAAAGAAAAAACCAGGACATTAACATATCTCCCATTGCTAGACAACCTACACAAAAACGGAGGGGAAGCATTAACTTGTGCATTTACGCAAAAATTCCATGTCATAATATTTGGATTTCATTTGGGTAATTCTTTTATTAAAGGTTGGTTTTGTGCAAAAGTTGTCTTTTACTTTAATTAGCTTGTAAAAATTCATGCCAGGATTGAGCCTCTTTGTCTCTGTAAGATGCACGCTGTGCAGCCCCTGGTTTCTCACACAGATAAGAGGGTTGTGCTCTCTGCATCGTCTTTTATTACAAACACAGTGACACTGTGGGAAAGATGGGGGCTTGACTGTGTGGTTTTCTTTTTCAAAACCAAAATACATGCCTTCCATCATGATCTTCTGTTCTGTTTCTGTCTTTCTCTCACACAAAATCAGCACAAGCACACACACACACACACACACACACACACACACACACACACACACACACACACACACACACACACACACAGTGAACTCACAAGAGCATACATGACCGAAAGAATAAAAGCAATGACACAGGAAATATCAGAAATAACTCAGATTAATGACAATGGGCCTCATGCAAGAAGCGATATAAGAACAAATTTTCTCTTATTTTTGCCCATATCCCCGATTTTTTCTTATTTTGTTCTTACCCATTGATTTCTGGGATGCACCAATGTTTTATTATTTTTGCTCTGCTCTTCGGTAAGAGAAAATTTTAAAATTTGGTCGAGAGCACGCTTACCAAGATAAGAGAAAACAGAAAACTGTTATCTCTGTCCACAAATTGCTTGTCCAATGCACGGAAACACAAATTTTAAAACCTAAACATTAAAAAAATCATCATATAATCACATTTTGATTGTTTTACGTTTTTGAGAAATTAGAAGAGTTGATTTTATTGTTTCATTCTTGGGCTAAAGAGTTTGGCCAGTTGATCCTAATTAGGACTAAGCTATAAAAACCCTTAGATACCTGTGTGTGATCAATGCCGTGACAAACTAAAGAAAATGTGGCTGCGATATTTGAAAGTGCGGGACGCTTGCGAAAGTCTGGCAGCTCAAGTTATGAGACAGATACATTTTCGTGGTATGAGGCAGTGGACAGCATAATCAGCCAAAAACGCAGGGGCGAAAGAATTCCGGATGCAACATCCACCAATATCGACTGTAATCAGTACATTTTTGGCTTACCTTGATGTTTGGGTACCCAGAAAAAGATTTGGATGTGTAAAAACATCAAGCATTCAGTCAAGAAAATTTCAAGTTTAATTTTTCGTGCTGCTATACGTGGTAATCCATTTTACAGATGACACACCGGGTTGCTAGGGCACACGCAGCATATGCATTCGCGAGATTAATATTCAATATTAATATTCTAAACCCCCTTTATTTATTCATTTTTTTTTTAACCCTTGTTTAACCAGGGAAGTCCTGTTGAGATTGAAATCTCTTTTTCAAGGGAGCCCTGGGGGTTGAGGTGGGGAGGGAGAGGACAATTTGCACAGCCAATTAGATCAGGGGATGATTAGGTGGCAGATCGAAAGAGCCAGGGTGGGACTTCTCAATAATAAAACCCCCACAAAATATATTGGCACCTCCTTTTAAAATTGTTCCCCATTTAAAACCACCTAGGTGCATACTGCTACGCGCTGTACTGGAATTATGACATGTTTGCAATAGGAAACACATAGGAAAGAGCAGATTTGGACGGTAAGAGCGTTTGGTGTATCCAGACTTTATTTTACTTATTTTTTCTCTTACCAAAAAGAAAAAAAAAATAAGAGAAAATAAAAGAGAAAAAAAGAGAATGTTGCTGCATGACAACATGCTTATACAGTCTGAGAAGTTTATTCCTCCAGGCACTATGTAGTCTAGGTTAAGCACCCAGACTAAGGCTTTTTTAAGGAGCTTTCGAGCCCGTATACTGTATGTTCAGTTTTTAGAATAATAATTGTCCTTTTATGCACCATAAAATAAAATGGATGAGTATTGCTAAAACAGGCTTGACTATACGCAGAATCTTCACAGCACAAGTCAGAGAAATGCACTATTTGTCTGATAACACACAAACACTACATATCATGCATGATTGGAAGCCTTAATGATTCCCTAATTCTGCCTTTAAGTTTCTCTCTTACCCCAGACCACAGATCTGTTTTAGACTGCATTTACACTGCCTGGTAAAAGTGACCCACTTCTGAATTTCTGCTCACACGTGGATTAGATTGGACACGTATAATGAGCATGTAACTAGAAAGAAGCATGTGGAACTGGATATTTTCAGATCCATTTTGGGCCTCCATCATATGTGGAAATAAAACAATAATCAGATGTTGACTGATGCAACCGTCATCTAATGGATAGAGTGAATATTCCCTGTCATTAAGATTTGCACGTAATTGAAAATGTGACGTTCTTATGCTTTTTCGCATTTTTTGACGTATGACGTTACTTTCATGCGAAAATCTGGCACAGCTGCTCTCCTGCTGTTCCTGGTCAAAATGTTTCCAACAACACTATTCCCCAGCGAGTCCGTTCCAGCATCCACACGACAACACTGTTCCCAAGCGAGTCCGTTCCAGCATCCACACGTCCCTTTGAGCCGACGCCGCAGGGATCATCGCTGCATCGCCCAGGCTGCAATCTGGACTCTCCTCCGCCTTAAAATCAGCCAGTGTTTAACAAACCTCAAAGGATGCTTCAGAAAGCTATAGCTTGAATGGTTATTCTGGTCATGTTTCCATTCATTGCAAAAAAAAAAATCGGAACTAGGCATCGAGACCTGCAGCGTGAACGTGGCCTGATGCTGGCGAGCAAAACTGAGCGAGTCATAAACAGTGGGAGATAAAAAAAGAAAAGGAGGCAGATATATTGCATATGCACCCATGAGGACGATCAAACACATTTAATCACTTGAAATGACAATGAAGGATCTGCTGCTTCATTTTAGTCCTTTAGTTGATATATTTGACTAATGAAGTGTGAAACTGAATGTTTTTGGAAAGGGGGTCAAAGACTGGAGTCAAAAATAGAACAAACCAATATGATAAACCAGTGAAGTGTTGATAGATCAAGCTGTGGGACTACTGTCGGCACTGAGAGCACATTCTGGGCGCACAGAAACGTGTTGATAGTGGAATTCCAATCACCAGAGATAGCCTATCAGTTAAAGGCTGCACAGAGGCATTAGAGGCACTGATAGACTATCCATGCTGTCCACTATCAGCACTGATTTATCTACTCACCAACGGTCCTTTGAGCTCCTTTACTGTATTGATGGCATTGAATTTGGCCATGAAACTCAGTATTCAGTCACTCCAGCACAAGTGCCTTCAAAGTGCAACGTGGTATGCTGAAGCAAACATGTATTTTAAGGATGACAGGCTGTTTTATCTTTGCATTTTTTGTCTGTCAGGTTCTGTGTGGTTTCATTACTGTCTTTGAGTGACAAACTTTGTTGTGTTTCACAAATTTGCTTCTAATTACTGATGTCTCTTCTTCCAAGCAGTCTGGAAGGTGAGCTTTCTTGGCTTAAGTTTTTGCCATTCCTTCATTCAAAACAAATACAAATACCTGTGCATGGCAGCCACTTGTAGCCTACCAATATGGGTAAGGGATTCCCTAATCAATCAATGGACAGACACATTTCCGGTATGCATATAAGCCCATAAAAAGTATGAGCTATCAGCAGCTTAGAGCGTGTTCTGTGTGCCCCCTTCATTGGTCTTGTTAGTGTCTGGTTTTATTGAGTTGTTATTGCCCTATTTAAACCGTTACTATCAGCTCCTTCTGAGCAGCCTGCAAAGATGTTTACCATCGTAAGATGGCAGCCAGAAACGACACAAGAAAGGGGCCGGTGTCCACTCTAGTGTTATTTTCAGCTCCATGGTTCCAAACCATCTAACTTCTTCTAAAACGACCCTCGTTTTAAAAAAAATGATGACTTCTATTTCAAATATATGATACACTGTGTAAATGCGACAGCATTTTTTCCCCACTTTGTCAGAGCAATAGATAAATGACTCCTATAGACAACCATGTCTTCATGCTCAGCAGACACGAAATGCAACCCATAGGAACTGAAACTTTGGATGAACAAAGGTAATAATGCTATTGAGCATTGTATCTCTGTCCGGGAGGTACGTAAAGGTCGTTTGGACGCCGTACCAGTTGGACCCATACCAGTTGGACCCTAAATGAATGGACCCAGAACCAATTGGACCCCAGACCAGTTGGACCCCAGAACCTATCCTGTTGGACCCCATGCTGTCTGGACCCCAGTGCCTAACCCTAACCCTAACCCAACTAGTCAGGAGTCCAACTGGTCTGGGGTCTAAGTGGTCTAGGGTCAAACTTGCCTGGGGTCAGTGGCGTAACAGTAGGGGATGCAAGGAGTGCAACGGCACTGGGACCCAGTGGCGGGGGGGACCGTTAATGGGCACCCCTGGGCCCCAAAAGTCATCAGCATAGGTATCTTGTACTGTTCAAACTCTCATACTAACCAAAACCTACGAGTAACAGTACGCACTGATATGCTGCTGGATATTTATACCACTGCAACTGCATTAATTTCTCAGTCATGATGCTGGCAAGTCGATGTCATCATGGTACATTATTCATCATTTTAACAGAACAAAAGTTGTTATAACATGAAATAATTTAGATTTCTTTTTGGAAAATGCTTAATAAAACAAACAATGATAATTTAATTCTGCTGTAGATATCGTCATTGAGAAAGCAAGTGTTTCTGGGTTATGTACAACATTTCATAGACCACCCACGTGACGATGTCACGGTCCGATCGTTTAATCCAAGGACAGTCTGTGGTTTAATCTTGCATGCAAGATAGGCTACAAACGAAGTATTTATGCAGGAAGCGGCAAGAGCGTAAGGAGCAGGAGGAAAGGTTGGCCAAGGTGCCGAAATTAAGCACATTTGGTTTCATAGCTAAAAGAGGCTTAAAAGCCGCTCTCCCCTTTTCAGCATGAGCGTGAGCGCAGATCAACTGTTTTTACGATGTCCACTCGCTCGCTGATTATTGTTCCCACAATTCCTTGCTGTTCACAAAATTTCAGATCATCCCACTAAAGTTATGTTAATGTGTCGTTCATTTGCTCATTATGCCTTATTGTTCTTGATGATGACCATTATTAAGAGAATAATTTTAAGATTATAATGTTAAGAAATAAATAGGAAACTTTATATTATAGAATGAAATAGTGTTGTAACCCTTAGTGTGTGTTGTACGTAGGCCCTATAAAACTTAGAGGAGCGTGCGAGATTGTAATACTGCAACATTAAATGCATTCATCTATGAAGAAAACATGCACATGTGCAGCTGTGTATAGTTGGGTGGGGCTTGTGACGTCAGGTCTGCATTCGGGCCCACGCGGATCACGTTAGGTCACTGCCTGGGGTCCAACTGGTTTGGGTCCAAATGGTCTGGGGTCCAATTGGTTCTGGGTCAAACAGGTATAGGGTCCAAATGATCCGTTCCCACAGGTCTACTGTGCTAGAATCATGGAAATTGTTCATTGGGGCCATGCAGATTGGCGAATGCAAATGCTCAGTGTAAACAAAAAGTAGGTCTGCAAGTCTGCTGACTGTTTCTCATTATTAACAATTGGCAACAATAGAAACGTTTTACTTCGGATTAAACGTTTACGAGCATACTGACTCAGGTTGGAATGTATGACTTTCTGAAGTCTAGAAAGAAGCATGTATTTCACGTCCACTAATGCAGAGGTTGACGTCCGTGAAGCATTTCTTTTTTCGGGGAGGACAGTAGTGTTATTACATGTGACACCAAGGCGCTGAAGCATTTGTCGAATAGTTTCAGCTGAAGTTGCTCACAAAATCTCATTTGTCACTGAAACACGTGATGGCGTCGGCTGAAGAGTCGGACTGCTCATGAGGAATCAAATTCCCTCTTCCGATGTGGGTTGTTGTTCGTTTGTCGGTTGTCGCGGAGTACTGAAAAACTGTTATTGATAGTTTTGGATTTTAAGTGGTAAATTTTTTTAAACGTTTTAAGTTTTCCTGCATCAACATAATCACTCAATTATAAATAGATGTACAGCTGTATAATTTAACCATTTTCACGATTTGATAGAAGAAAACGGGAAAAATATACAACCCCAATTCTGAAATAGTTGGGACAAAGTGTAAATTGTGAATAAAATCAAAACGCAATAACTTTCAAATCACACCAGCCAGTATTTTATTCACAATAGAACGGAGATAACATAGCAAATGTTGAAACTGAGAAATTTTACAATTTTATCCACAAAATGAGCTCATTTCAAATTTGATGGCTGCTACAGGTCTCAAAAAAATTGGGACGGGGCCTGTTTACCATGGTGTAGCATCCCCTCTTCTTTTTAACAGGCGTCTCGGCATTGAGGAGACAAGTTTCTTAAGTTTAGCCTTTGGAATTTGATCCCACTCTTGTTTAATACAGGCTTCCAGCTGCTGGAGAGTTTTGGGTCTCCTTTGACGGACTTTTCATTTAATTATGCACCAAATGTTCTCAATCAGTGAAAGATCACGACTGCAGGCAGGCCAGTTCAGCACACTTGGACTTGGACTTGTCTGACCACAGGACACTTTGCTACTTTGCTACAGTCCATTTTAAATGAGCCTTGGCCCACAGAACACGGCGGCGCTTCTGGATCATGCTCAACAATGGCTTCCTTTTTGCATGATAGAGTTTTAGGTGGCATCTGTGGATGGCACGGCAGACTATGTTTACAGACAGTGGTTTCTTGAAGTATTCCTGGGCCCATTTAGTAATGTCAATGACAGAATCATGCCGGTGAGTGATGCAGTGGCGTCTGAGGGCCCGAAGATCACAGGCATCCAGTGAAGGTCTTCGGCCTTTTCCCTTACGCACAGAGATTTTTCCAGTTTCTCTGAATCTTTTGATGATGTTATACACTGTCGATGATGAGACCTTCAAAGCCTTTGCAATTTGACGATGATGAACATTGTTTTTAAAGTATTCCACAATTTTTTTACACAAGCCTTCACAGGTTGGAGAGTCTCTGGCCATCTTTACTTCTGAGAGACTCAGTCTCTCTAAGACATCCCTCTTATAGCCAATCATGTTACACTCCTGGTGCCAGTTAACTTAATTACTTGCTAAATGTTCTTTCAGCTGATTCTCTAAAATATTAATTGCTTTTTCAGCCCTTTTTTGCCTGTGTCCCAACTTTTTTGAGACCTGTTGCAGCCAGAAAATTTTAAATATGCTCATTTTGTGGATAAAAATGTCAAATGTCTCAGTTTCAACATTTGAAATGTTATCTATGTTCTATTGTAAATAACATATTGGCTCATGTGATCTGAAAGTCATTGCATTTTGATTTTATTCACAATTTACACTTCGTCCCAACTATTTTGGAATTGGGGTTGTACATAATGGGCACATTTAACTGGACTCTCACGTCTAACCACAGTGACGAAGGTGAGGAGTCGAGAGGTAATCATGAAAAATAGTGCCATGGGCGCTGTACTTCACCTGGTTTATTTCAGGCTGTGGTCTTATGTAAGCTCACTATGCTTGGATCCCACATTGGGTAAATGAAGTCACCTTTTGTAATTTGTATAGGAGAAAAAAATCAAGCAAAATTGAACATCATGGTTTCATGTTTCATCGTGTCATTTTTTTTTTTTTTTGTGCACCTCAGTGCTCTTTTCCTGGAGCAGCTTCATTGAAATCTTGAGCCCCAGATCATTGTGCCCAGCATTATGCACTGATGTGTGTTGCTGAAGGGAGTAATATTGTGGCAAATTAAGAGCTAAGCTTTTAATTTTTAAAGCCCTAAATAGTAGTTGCGTAAGTTTCAGCAGTCTAGCTGCTTTCAAATGCTCTCCAGCATGATGTGGTGCAATTTGAAATATGGATGACTGGCGGCTATGTTCGATGTCAAGTTTCAACACCTTGACCAGTTTTATCTGTACATCCAAACATACCGTCCCACCAAATTTCACGTAGATCCTTTCGGCGCTTTGGCAGTGGAAGATCAAAGTTAACGCAGACGCTAACACTGACGCTGCCGCGTCATCCCATAAGCTCCCTCTCATCCGTTGGACCAAGTGAGCTAAAAATGACCCATCTATACACTAAACTAACTATGAAAGTATTTGCTGGAAGTTAAAAGATGACTCATGGTAGAATATAGAAATATAAATTTTACAAGCCAGCTGTCCTGTGATGAGGGGTGATAGAAATCCTATGTTGCTCACTTGCATGGCTAGGCATACAGTCATAGATCAACCTCGGTGACTAGTCAAACAACGTCAGTTCCATTTAACTTGTAACTGTTAAGTTCTGACTATTCATCTTCCTTGCATGTGAGCAGAGATTAAAGTTTGGACTATACCAGATCAGTCAAATACATATCTGTGCAACCACTGGTGGCACATGATTTATGATTTAGCTGCTCTAAATGAGTTTTTCCAGCTTGCGTCACTCGCTTACATTGTGTTCAATGACGCCTCAACTAATGCATCTACAACGTATTTATGATGCAATGGCTTCTAAGCTCCGGTGCTTCAGAAAGCCTAACTTTGCTGTCACTAGTGTTAAGACACGTAGCAATCTGCAGGGGACAAGTTACACTTCATATGTAATATACAGGTTAGTTCAGTAGACGTTTGTTTTACTTATCTTCCATTAACTTGTCTTGTTTGCGGGAAGAATTATGTTGAATTTTACTGACTATGCTGAGAAGAGGCAATGAGTCACTAATCAAAGACAAGAGTCGAGTGCAGATTTCCTCCAAGAATACATATGGATCCTCACAGAGACCAGAGTCCCTCTTGAAGCAGATGTTGATCACTTGCTGCCCCTATCGGTCAGTTTAACCTTTTCAGCGCCGTGGGCAACTATAGTTGCCCAATGATGTAAGATATCAAAATCAGACGCTGTTGAAAACATATCATGTGGCAACTTGTTTAAAAGAGTTCCCGCAGGGGAACTCTTTTAAACAAGTTGCCACATGATAGGTTTTCAACAGCTCAGGATAACTACATTTTTAATTCCTTGAAAATGTATTCAGCGCTCAAAGGGTTAAAGGAGTGAGGATTCAGCAGTCAAGTTCAGTAGAAAACAGAGTAGTCAATAAAATTGGGTTTTCAAAAAAATTGAGTCCTTGAGTTTCCAAAGGGCCCAACTCCAAGGAACACTCTTTTTCAAGAAAGGGAAAATTTGATTTATTTTTCTGCCCATGTGTTACAACCCATATATTTTTAGTTTATTTCTTTACAAGAGAGCATCATTGGGATACTTTTGGCTGAAATTACAAGAAAGATATGCAGACCTCGAATTCATTGGAGTTGGGCCCTTTCAAAACTCAATGATTCAATTGCAAATCAATGCAACCACCAGATGTCCAAACTTACAGTCATAAAAGTGCAAATATATTGGGCTAATTGGTCCAGTATTATGCAAGATACACGGACACACAAACTGTCATGACTAAATGTGCGATCATTCAGGCTTACGCCTGGTAGAGATAACATCTGTGACTGTTCTGCGATGTGCAAG
The DNA here is from genome assembly GCA_029692085.1 of Gymnothorax javanicus. Lineage (NCBI taxonomy): Eukaryota > Metazoa > Chordata > Actinopteri > Anguilliformes > Muraenidae > Gymnothorax > Gymnothorax javanicus. The sequence goes on along the minus strand of CM056205.1, from coordinate 1,316,546 downwards.
ATTTATCACGAGGTCTAACATACAGTTGCATTGTTAGGATCGCAAAAATCAGGCCCTACATGATTACGTTCCTGAAGACAGTTTTGTAAAGATTTTCATTTGTCAACTGATTCATTCTGTGTTTTGGCAACATGAAAACGTGATCATCCACCATCCCCTCATTTATCCTGTGGACAGGTTTACTCTGGACCTGAAATATGTAAAAACATAACTAATCAAGCAGTACAGCTTCAATCACCACATTCAAAAATAAACAGATATCGCTGTACATGAGGTTGATGAGAGAGAAGGAATGACACATTAACAGAGGTGTGACTGCACCCGTCCGTGTTCAGTGCAAGGAATGGCACATTGACAGAGGTGTGACTGCGTCCGTCCGTGTTTAGCACAGAAAAGACGCGGGGTGCAGGGAAGCACTTGCGGTTTCAGCCTGTGGTTTCGCTGATGCTGCCATTTCCATCTCAGTAGCTCCGAGTTCCATTGCAGCTCATCTGCAGGAGCCACGGAGTAAAACACAGCACTGCTCTCGCTCAGACTCCACTGCCGCATTCATGAAACTCTACGCAGTTCAGCCGCTACCACCTTAGGGCATCTATGCTCTAAGGAAATAAATGCCCAACAACACCTGGAATCCCATCATTTATTTGAGCTTGCAAAGCCATTTGAATGTTAAAGTCAGTTTTAAGTTTCTACCAAAATATAAATATGGATATTCAAGTATTCTCAACAATGCTTCATTGGTTTTTCAAAAGTTATAACCTTCCTGACACTGACCACATGAATACAAAATGTACAAGAAAATTAATGAAATAAAATAACAACTTTGCAAAGTCCATCATATTTCTGATCACATTTTAAAGAAAAAAAACATAAATAAACTGTAGACAATGATTTATTTTGGTGAATTTAAACCAAGCAAATTAACCTGAATAACAAGTGGAGCACTTTATTGTGTGAATGTATGTGTGTGTGTGTGCGTGTGTGGGGGTGTGTGTGTGTGTGTGTGTGTGTGTGCGCGCGTGCATGCTTATGTCCATTCTTATACATTTACAAGGCACGGTGTGTGAGCTGCCTTCAGTCATTAAGAGCAGCCATCATAATGGACTTAGATTTCAATGAGGAAGCATTTTTCAGTGCACTTGTGGTCAACATCGAGACCAGTTACAGACCCGTTTAGTCTCAATCTGGGCGTCACAGGAAGGAGATGAGTGGTGTGCAGCGCTGCTGAAACAGGGCTTTCATACAGGAGCTGCCGAGCAGGTGTGAGGCAGTCAGGCCTCGTGTTCAGCAGAGGTTTGGCTCAGGGTGTTGAATGACTCAGCCTCTGCTTTCCATCGTCCACAGCCTGATTTCACACCGTCCAGCACCACAAGCACAGCTTTTCCTCACACTCTCATTCCACCCTACTTTTAAAATATGCACTATAGACTATAAATAGAATCTTTTCCATTATCGAGTCAGTCTTATAGTAATCTCATTTAATATTAGACAGTTTTCAGCAGTTTACTAAAAGGTGGTAGAAATTTTTAATGGGCCGTATCACAGTCTATAGTTATGTCTGGTGGGCACCTGATCAGAGGTAAGTGATGGACAGATATTTCTTTGGGGACCTTATTTCAAATGAACCCTGAATAAAATAAAGCAAACTGACAAGGGGTAAGATGGTGGCAGCCAAGGTAAAGTGCGTTAGTGAGTAAACACTGACACAGAAGACCACTTTTAGCACACTTTCTAAAGGGGTATCAGTGAACCAGCACTTAATGGAGTCTCTTTACATGTGTGAGACTGCCTGCTGGCGCCTCATCGAGGATCCTGAGCAAGAAAGACTTGACCAAACTAAATGTTTTAATGTCTGAAAGGAGGATGGATGTTTTTCCACACAGGGCTGCCTCGTCCAATGGGAGGGGCCTCCTCTGAACACGGTATGGCCACCACTAGTGGAAGGTGCGCTCTCCACAGATGATGTGTCCGCCACTATTTGAAGCTGTGCTGTCCGCGGACAATGTGCGAGGAGAATTCGTAGCGGTCCTGGCTGCGGTGGCCGCATATGTTGCACTCCAGCGGGTCCCGGTAGCCGTGGCAGCCCATGTGGATGGTGAACATGACGTGGTCCAGGTATAATATGCGGCAATGGTAACAGCAGAAGGCCCGCAGCTCCCTCCCGTTGCGGCTGAAAACGCGAAACGCGTCCACGCAGTCAGTGGCTGCCTCCTGCTCCACGGGCTCGCCCAGACGCACGTCTCTCCTACAGGGGATGGGGCTGGACCCAGGCCAGGGGACATGGTTTGGACGTTGGCCAGGCCTCTCGGGGGGGCTGCCGCGCTCAGAGCCTGCAGAACCCGGAGACTCGCCGTCACGCGTCAGGGGGCGTTTGGGACGCACCAGGGAGAGGGGGCCGTTGGAGCAGGGGGGCAGCTCAGGGGGAGGTGGGGGTGGAAGCAGGGCATTGCGGGGCATGAGGCTGTAATTCTGCGGGAAGAGGGGGTTCATCATGGTTACGGCCGGGTGCTGGAGACGGGGTCGCACGGGGTCGGCACCGGGATAAGAAACACCGCTGCTGATGGTGGGGTCCATTATCTGGGGCTGCATTAGATCCGCCTCTTTCTCACACTGAAAGGCCAGGTCTGAGTACCCAGGCTGCATTCGCTTCTCACCTACAGAAAGAAAACATGGAAATATGAAAGTCAGTCTTTACATTTTACATTATGCCTCACCCCAACACAGCACCGAGGGCATAATTCAGGACAAAACACCAATTTCATGATTCTATATAGCAAACGATTTACAAAGTAATCATTAGATTCTGCTTGGTGCTATATACCTTACTGGTTGGCATACCTGACCTTTGACCCTGAAAAAATTAGGTCAAAATCAAAGCTATGACCTTGACATCAACTAGACTTCTGAAGACATCTAATATGCATAACTTGTTAAAATTTGAGGGCTGTCGCCATGACGATTCAGCAGCTAGAGCGGTAACAATCAATGGGAAGACAGACAAACGGACGGCTGGACATACGGTGGAGGGGGCAACAATATCCCATCGGCTTGAGGCGTTGAGGGGGTAGAAACCATATGGAACCTGTCTGCACATATATTTGTAATCTAGCCAGAATGCAGAATGCACATTGCCAAGAACAGCTTGCATCAGAACGTACACCGAACAAAAATATAAACGCAACAGTTTAGTCCTTTCAATATTCCGCATAATTATTTCTGAGGTTGGCTCAGTAGGGTTCATTTATGTGACTAAGGTTGTGTGCCACTGGTCTGTGTGCATTTCAGTCACCTTCTCCATATCACTGTCAAGTTCATGCCCTTTGTTAGAATGGGCCTGTCAGACAGGTGGGGCCTGATCCAGAGACGCTGAAATCAGGTGCGGTCAGCTCAGGCACATCCTGTCCTCTGGGCAATTAAAGGCCACCCCAAAGTCCCAGTTCTGCCATTGTTCAAAATGCCATAGATGACTCGAGCCCTCAGGGAGGGTGCCATTGGCATGCTCAATGCAGGAATGTTTCTCAGGGCTGTCACAAGGGCTCTTATTGTCCACTTTTTAACAATAAGTCACATGACACCTTTTTGAGGAATTAGGCACGACGCATGACGACCACGTGTGACAACCCTCACCCACAACCACCATATCCAGACTCTCCATCTCTGTGACTGTTTGAGATCAACAACTGCCACTGCAGATGAGACAGTTGGTTTCCACAATCGCCGCAATTTTGAGTGAATAGAGACGTTTGATGGCCAATGATGACTGTTTTCTCTACAGACGAGTCAACTTCACAGAGCGGATGGATGGGGGATCATTATGCTGACATCATGGTGGTGTGCACGGTGGCACATGATGGTCGAGTGCTGGTTTGCGTGGGAATATCCCATGGACATCGCACCCAACTGCATTTCATTAACAGCAACTTGAATGCAGTGTGATATCCTGATGAGATACAAACGCCTATTGTTCTACTATTCGTCCATCAAAACAGTAACCATCCAGCATGACCATGCCAGACCCACATCACCTGTGTATGCACAGAGTTCCTTGAGCCTGAAATATTTGTATTCTTGAATGGCCAGCTTATTCCTTAGATTTGTCCCCCATCCAGTATCTTTGGGGTGTCCTCAACTAACAAGTCCGTCATAGGTTCACATTTCCAGGCAATATCCACCGACTCCACATGGCTCTTGAAAAGAAGTGGGAACACGTCCCCCAAGTCACCACTGACAATTTGTCACAGTTCATAGATCAGAGATGTGCAGCAGCACAGCAGGCTAAAGGCAGATATACCCAATATTGATTTGTGAAATTTGGACAATAGACCCCATCCCCTTTAACATCACGCCATCATGAGATTCTTGTTTGTCCAAGCTGTGGCCTGAAGGTTGTCGGTGCCGGTTGTAGCGGCAACCCAAGAACCTGTCCGTGGACCCCAGCAGTGAGGGAGGCCGTCAAGCTGAAGAAGGTAGCCTTTCAGGCTTGGTTAGCCCAGAGGACCCCCGACTCAGCAGATCGGTACTGGCAGGCCAGAGGGACTGCAGCCGCAGTAGTTGCTGAAGTAAAAACTATGGTTTGGGAAAGGTTTGGGGAGGCTATGGAGAAGGACTTTCAGGAGGCCTCAAAGAGGTTCTGGCGAACCATCAGACGACTCAGAAAGGGGAGGCAGGGCTTCACCCAGGCTGTTTTCAGCAGGGGTGGGAAACTGCTGACCTCGACTGAGGATATTGTCTGGCAGTGGAAGGAGCACTTTGAGGGACTCCTGAATCCGGCAGACATGCCCTCCATTGAGGAGGCAGGGACGGAGGACTCGGGCGAGTCGTTGCTCATTTCCCTAGTGGAAGTTACTGAGGTGGTCAAAAAGCTCTGCAGTGTTAAGTCACCAGGGATGGACGAGATTTGTTCTGAGATGCTGAAGGCCCTGGATGTCATGGTTGACATGCCTGTTCACCATCACGTGGATGTTGGGTACAGTAACCTTGGACTGGCAAACTGGGATGGTAGTTCCCATTTCAGAAAAGGGTACCGGAGGGTGTGCTCCAATTGAAGGGGGATCATACTGCTCAGCCTCCCAGGAAATGTCTATGCCAGGGTGCTGGAAAGGAGGCTCTACCCGATTGTTGAACCACAAATTCAGGAGGAGTAATGCGGGTTCAGTTCCGGCCGTGGAACAGTGGACAAACTTTTTACCCTCGCACGGATACTGCAGGGGTCATGGGTGTTTTGCCATCCAGTCTACATGTGTTTTGTGGACTTGGAGAGGGCTTATGACAGTGTCCCACAAGATATCCTGTGGGGGATGCCACGGGAGTATGGGGCTCCAGGCCCTTTAATTCGAGCCATTGATCCCAGTACAACCAACGCCGGAGTTGTGTCCGCATTCTCAGCATTAAAGGCTCAGTAGGCAGGAATCCTAGAAAAAGGGAGATCGTTGAGTCTACTCGGGTCTCATCTCCTCATCTCTGACCTGAGCTCCTCCCCCCAGACAAGCACGGGCATCTGATGAACGCGCTTCATACACGTACCCGACAGTCCCTGCCCGAGGCAATCGCAAATTAGACAAACCTTTTTTGTACGTTATCCTCCATATAATAATGTCTGAGTCACAGGTAAGAAAATGCTGTTTTTGAACATGAGCGATAGTAAATAGTATTTATATTTAGTGTAAAATAATACGAAAGACAGACAACTACAAAGGCTAAAGTAACGTTAGCTGACAGGTTTGACATCGGGAATTATTCAGTTATAACTTTGAGCAAATAAAAGCCGTTCTTTATTTTTAAGACTAATGACAAGCTAATGCTTTGAAGCAGTGTAGCACATTTTATTCAAACTATAGCAGTGTTTCCCAAACTTTTCTCTCTCGCGGCACTCTGTTTACTATGAAAAAATCTCACGGCACACCGCTATGATATTATAGGGTTCCGCTCGCGCCACCTACCCCGCAGCGCGACCGAGTGACGAGACAACCGCTCGAGCCTTCCAACCAAGTTTCAGCCTTTTATGCAATCATAAGATAAATGACTCTATGCAGTCTTTCCAGTTCAGCCCCCACTTTTCCAGATACTCAGATGTCACTCGAAACACTTCCTCACCTGTAGTTTTCTCCGGCAAAATTTGATTAAAAAAGTAATTTTCTTTATTTGTCTCCCCATCGATATATCTGACATTGGCCAGTAATTGTGCATGTCCACTGACATCGTTTGTTTCATCCACCTGCAGCGCAAATTTCCCACTCCTCTATATCTGCCGACATTTCTCCTATTCGTCTGCCAATTGTATTGTTTGAAGAGGAACCTTCGATATTTCATTGGCAGCATTTTGACCCAACATAGTCCCGACGATAGCTTTGCATGCTGGCAGGATAAGAGATTCGGAAATTGTGTGAGACGTCTTTGATTTTGCTACTAGTTTTGCGACCAGATAGCCAGCTTCTGATGCTTTTTCTGACACTAGCGGTTTTCGTCATGAAACTTGCTTGTTTGTTCGTCTGGCTTCTCGACCGCATTAAATATTCACGGTCTTTTTTTTTTTTTTTGCAAGAGAAAGGTGTTTGGTTGAAAGGTGTCTTTTTCATTTATTTGGCACCATAGCTTCGTTCGCCAGCTTTTCGCCGCAAGCAAGACACAGTGGTATTGGGGCAGCGGGATCTCCGGTGAATGTAAACCCATAAGTCAGATATTCCTCACTGTAAAGTCTGCTCACCACTTTGATTTTCTTTTTCTGGCCAGCGCAGCAAGAGTGAGGTGGTTCAGGGTCTTAGTCGGTCGGCCTTTTCGAGGTTTTGGTCAGGAATTGATCCATTTTCGTAGTTTAGTTTCAACTAGCCTACACTGCAGTGTTTTAGCTGAGTTTTACCGGGGAATGTTTAATTTTTCGCGTTAGATGATGTGTGATTGGCCAATCAGGAGAAGGAATTGTACAGTAGAATACATGATGCGGAAATATCGAGAAGGAATTTTAAATAGGCATTTTAATAAACTGAATTGAATTAATTGATAATGACATGAATTGTTATTTTTATATCCTGTAAGTTCAGCCGTTTTATATTATTAGGCTATCAGGAAAAAAAAACAGTAAGTGGGTTTTCTCGCGGCACACCTAGGAAGCTCTCACGGCACACCAGTGACAGTTTGGGAAACACCGATGAGACGTGCACGCGCATCTGCTTCAGCAGAACAGCCAATCACAGGGCTCGCTCTCTCAGCTGTTCTGTGATCAAATTCTTCCGTCACGGGGCAGATTCTTTGCAGGCTGAAAACAGAGCCCTGAGGGGATGCAGAGGTCTGCTCGTCTCTCAGATCACTTCATTTACATTATGCTCAAAGGATAAATGGAAGTTTTTGCCCAATACTGCCAAAAATAAGCTGCCTACCGAGCCTTTAAGTCGGACTCGTTTCCAGTTGGTGCTGAACTCTGCCAAGGGTGTGCCTTGTTACCTATGTTGTTCATGATTTTCATGGACAGGATATCAAGGTACTGCCAAGGTTGGGTGGGTGTCCAGTTTGGTGGCCTCAGGATTACATCTCTGCTGTTTGCAGATGATGTCGTCCTGTTGGCTTCATCACACAGTGACCTCAAACGCACACTGGAGTGGTTCACTGCTGAGCGTGAAGCGGTCAGAATGAGGATCAGCACCTCAAAATCTGAGGCCATGGTTCTCTCCTGGGAAAAGGTGGATTGTCCCCTTCAGGTGGGGGATGAGTTGTTACCCTAAGCGGAGGAGTTCAAGTATCTTGGGGTCTTGCTCATGAGTGAGGGTAGGATGGAGCGTGAGATTAACAGACGGATCGCTGCAGCATCTGCAGTGAAGCAGACGTTGTACCGGTTCGTTTTGGTGAAGAAGAAGCCAAGCGATTTACTGGTCGATCCACATTCCAACCCTCAACTGTGGTCACAAGCTTTTATTAGTGACCAACAGAATAAGATTGCAAATACAAGCGGTCGAAATGAGCTCCCTCAGTAGGGTGGCCAGGCTGACCCTGAGGGATAGGGTGAGGAGCTCGGACATCCGGGAGCGACTCAGAGTGGAACCGCTGCTCCTCTGCGTCGAGAGGAGTCAGTTGAGGTGGTTCGGGCATCTTATCCGGATGCCTCCTGGACGCCTCCCTTTAGAGGCTTTCCAGGCATGTCCAACTGGGAGGAGCCCCGAGGCAGGGTCAGAACACGCTGGAGGGATTATATCTCCCGGCTGGCCTGGGAACGGCTTGGGGTCCCCCAGGTAGAGCTGGAGGAAGTGGCTGGGGAGGGGGGCGCCTGGGCCTCTCTGCTTAGTCTGTTACCCCCGCGACCCGGCCCCCGATAAGCAGAAGATGATGGATGGATGGATTGAAATGTATTGCAATATGGTCATACAATCTGTCAACACTCAATGAAAGTACAATGAGTTTCTGAGCATGGTGATATTTCATACGATACGACATGTTGCATTAATATTTTTGTTCAGTGTCTATTACGCAAGCATTTACTGAATGTTTGAACTCATGAGTTACACCACACCTTATAAATAAGTCAATCAATTAACTGCACTGAACAAAATTATAAAGAAAGCCCTGTAGTTTCAGACAGGATTTTGGTGAGCAAGTTACTGTTAGACGACACTGGCATATTTCGTCATGAAGAAAAAGAGTGACGACTTCACATTATTCACCGGAACGTTGGATAGTTCTGTAACCATAATTTATGAGGGATTAAAATCATTAGCATTTGAATAATATACTGCTTATCATTACTTTATAAACAATGTCAAAGTTTGAGAGTGTTTAGGGGACTTTCAGCTGTAGCATTTATCCATTTTTGCTTGATCTGCCGGTCAGGATATGCTGAAACAATTAAGTCCAACACAACTGTTTCACAACCCCCATTTGCAGCTCCGTTAACTGCACATACAGATGGCATCAAATTATAGTTCAAACCCATGTAAAGCTTAAGTAAGATGTATGGTGAGCAAGAGCCAAGAAAACAGCTTCGATACACCTTAGCATAAATTCTGTAAGTTGTAGGAACTCCGCTAGTGGAACGACACACAAATTCTTCCGAAAGACTTTCTTTCTCGGTTGGTTTTTTCGCTGATGGAAGCAGAGAGTACTGTAAACAATGCCAGTCCAAAATCTCCCTGGAGAATTACATTTTAACTGCAAAGGCCACAGCATATAATGGCAGATGACATCATTTTCATACGCGTCAAAGCATTCGGTGATCCCTTGTGTCCTCCAGATCCAGCATGAGACTGATCCCATCAGGAAAGAAATGCTTCATCACAGGATTAAGGTGATCACTCAGAACAAGATTGCATTAATTTGTAATGACTCTCTTCTTATGGGATAAGTGGATTCAAACCAAGAAAAATGAACCCCTCTGCATTACAGAGCCGACGGAGATCTCCCCGTTGGGGGTCTTGTACCCAGGTCTTTATAGTTTGCTAACAGTATGCCAGGGGGTTGTCAATGAGGCTAAGACGACTTCATTACGCATATACATGTATGCAACAGAACTGGGAATGAACACTGGAATGAAAATTCAGCTACAGTGGAGGAAAATACCAGAAAGAAGGTAGCTGTTCAGGGAAATTTGGAATCTCCGCAATTGTTTGTTGGAATATATGTACACCTCTCAGAGAAAACATCCATTAAAATATTAATTTTTTGTTACAGTATTATAATATTTGTTTTGGCTCTGGCTGTATTATTTGCCTTGGCTGATGAGGCGTGATTAAAGTGCTACAGGGACAAATGAAAACATAGAATCTTGTTTTCTGCCAGAAAATACTTACATTTCGAGTGTTGTTACTCAATTAGGGTTATATTCTTAGTAATTCTGACCATTGGACCCCTGGAAAGTGATTTTCTCTCTTATCTTTCAGTAACATCTAAACAGGCCACCGTTGCTGCAGTTCGGCGACTTACTATGGTTAGTTTAAGACTAATCAGAGCTAGGAGAATGGCTGTGACATCAGAAAGCCCCATTTGAGCACAGTTGCCACAGGCATAAATATTAACTCCTAACCCACCCACCCCAGAAACATGAATGCGACTGGCCATTTTTTTCTCTCTCCTCGATAAGACCGAAGGCAAATTTGACAAGTATTCTGAACCACTCAGTGAAAAACAGATCTTATCCTTGAGTCCACTTTCATTGTAACTTATATCTCTGTCTGTCGCTCTCTCCCCGTTCAAAATGCATCAAAGAATCACAAATGTTAATTCAATCAAGAACAATGGCATTTCATGCAGATTAAAATACCTTCTCAGGTTTGCTCATGCATTTAAATATAGTGTTTGTGCAATGAACTTCCGCATCTTGCAAAGGTCTGTCATCATGTGACATTTTAGTAACCTTTTTCAAAGTAAAAGCATTTTTTTTGTTTCTGACTGAATAAAAGCCCTAATTAGTGCATAATTTTAAGACTTAAGGTTGAAGTTAGCATTTAGTGATTATTAACCCTTTCGCAGGCAAATTTTGGCCCAGATGCATACCCCCACGGACGGATTAATTTTGGGTTTTTACCAAAATATGATTGTTATTCAAAATAACAATAAAATAACACCAAATCTCATAATAAGTTTCCCATAACTGATGTTTTTATGTTTTAATCCTCTCCAGAATCGCTAAAATCGTTTGGATCCAAGTCACTCCCGCTCTCTGGATATTCAAACTCATCGTCAGAGTCATTCAATAAAGCAAAAAACTTCATCCACGTTGTATTTACGTTTAGAAACACGGCTAGAATGCCGGCTATTTGTACTAAATCGATGCCATGTTCACATGTCCCACAATTTGACCGGGAAGTAGTCTCGTATTTAGCGTTTTTAGGAAATCCCATGCCTCGTTCACGGCTAAAAATACAATGCTGGGTGACCTGAGAGACAGCCAATGGTAATGAGCGTAACTAACAAGGGAATTCCCGCAATCGGGGAATTTAAAGAAGACTTTATAAAACACGTTGGTTAAAACGACAAAAATGTCGCTGTGCCTGCGAAAGGGTTAAGGAATGACATGACCAGAGGAGCAGAGCTGATCATCATCTCTGAACTGACTGAATCTGAAATTCAGCAGTTTCCTCAAGTGAAAGAATGACATAACGAGAACTTACGGTAAATCCATTTTCCTTTATGTAAGTGCAGCACATATGATATGAATACCGAGTGCATTTACAGTCAGGTCCATAAATATATTGACATTGACCAATTTATTGTTATTTCAGCTGTCTCCAACTGCATTCTGGAGTTGAAAATAAACTAATATAATCTCGAAGTGCAGCCTGTCAGCTTTAATTTTACAGTGTTTACATCTAAATCAGGTGAATAGTGCTGGGAGACCATAACGTTCCATACAAGGTCCTGCTATTTTTAATGACTCGAAAGTAACTGGACTAGCCGCGCAGCTGCTTTTTGGTCTGGTGTGATTATTCCTTCATTATTTAATTTAAAAGTAAACAGATAAAAGGTCTAGAGCTGATTTCTATGGTGGCACATGCATTTGAACGGTACTGCAGTCAGTTCTAAACATGAACACCTGCTACTGCCAGTGAAATGCGCCAACATCAGGCTGAAAAATCAGAACAAACCCATCTGAGAATTCAGGAGCGCATTAGGGGAGGCCAGGTCAACTGTTCGTTATAACCACAAAATAAGCGCAAAGGTGAACTGAAGAACGCCAAAAAGCCTTGACGACCTCGGATGACAACTGTGGATGACAGTAGAATTATTTCTCTAGTAAAGAAAAAGCACTTCATAATAGTTGACCAGATCAAGAACACATTCCAAGTGATAGCTTTCTCTAAATCAATATTTCAGTGAACTTTTTTCCTGAAAAAAATAATAGCTGTGGAGCAATTTCCAATAGACAGATGACACAAAGATTAATGTGTGTCAGAAAAGATAAGTGTATGCAGAAGGGAAGGAATTGCTCATGATCCAAAGCATATCGCCTCATCTGTGAAACGTGGTCATGTGTGGGCATGTATGGCTGCCAACGGACCAGTTCCCCTTATATTTAGTGATAATATGACTGCTGAAAAAGTAGCAGAATGAAGTCTAAATTCTCTGAGGGTCCATCACCAGATCAAATTCAGCCACATGCTTCCAAACTCATCAGACGCACTTCACAAAGCAGAAACATAAACCTGAATCATACTGCAAAAGCAACCAAACTCACTGAACACTAAACAGAGGGAAAAATGTCCAAGCAGAGGACTTTGCACATAGTAGTAAGTTCCACACCTATGGTTCAAATAGAAAATGATCACTTATCACTTTTTACTTATCGGGAAAATTGATGCATGCGAATAAACCTATTGAAATTGTAGGATATTTTACTGCTGAAGATGCTTTTCAAACTAAATCTCTTAAATTCACACCCAAACTGGAGAACCTCGCCCTTCAGACTCACCCACAAACTTCTGAGGCGTTGAGCTCTTTCTTTTCCCCACGCTGATCTGCAGCCTCTCGATCACTGGCGGGCGGTCACATGACGCAATGGACACCGCGTCCATCAGCGGCTGCTGCTCCCTGAGAGATCCATCTGAGAGACAGACACGGCCGCGTCAATCATCATACCAAATTTTAACGAGTTCACGAGCATGTGTGTAAGCACCCGATTTATACACGGGTGCTAGTTTCCAACGTAATGGAACACAATGCCAATCAGATTTTTTCTTATCAAGTCAAACTCAATACATTTAGACCTGAATGTCTAATCTTTGGTCATTTTTTATAAGACACAATGATTGGCTATTTCATTCCCACCTTGTAATTGTCCGCAATTGGGGTCAGAGTTGATGCGCTGCATGTAACTATGGCAACGCTCCTTATGTTCCTCCAGTGACGCACGCTGTTTGTAGCTCCGCCCACATAAGTTGCATTTGTGAGGTTTACCCACTGTAGAAAAGAAACATTGAAATTAAATCTTCACAAACCTTTTATCCTGTTATTCATGATGTGTGATACATTTCTTTTCTTTCCCTTCATGATCTTATGGTCCTTTTGTGCTGTTTCTGTGTCTGCAACTGTGCTATTTATGCTGCTGCCTGTCCTGACCAGGACACCTTTGCAAAAGAGATTTTTAATCTCAACGGGACTTCTTTCCTGGTTAAGTAAAGGTTAAATAAAAAGAAAATAAACAAAAAAAGAATATCTCCAAATTACCCACATGTGCTAATTCAATTCAAACCCACGTCCCGTGTGGTCTCTCTCATTACCATCATATTTGAGTCTTTCAAAGAAGCTGCCTACTCGGCTGATTCAGATCATAACAGGCTTAGGCTACACAAATCATGAAGACCGGGTGACTGAGGGAACGATCTTTGATACTGAAGTCCTCAAATGACCCAGCAGCCGTATCTGGCCTTGGCCAAGAAGCAGTAGCCGCATCTTAGCTAAACCGAGAAAAGGTGGGCGAAAGAGCCATTCTCTGACTTCATCTGTGGTGCACGTTCCGGAAAACCTGATAAAGTCAAGAGAGGGAAGTCTTTTACTACAACCGCAGTATAGACTCCTACAGGAGATCCCTGCTTCTAAAGCTGACACAAATACCTCAAAATACAGCAGCAGTCGCTGCAGAAAAGTATTATGAGAAAGAGAGAGAAAGAGAGAGAGATAGAGGGAGTTGGAGAGCGCATGTTTATTTGCACCAATGCCATGAGGAGGTAAGCTCAATCTCCTGTCAGTTATGTTCTCTCTGTGATGCACCAGGCTTATGGGTTGAATATTATAGTTTTCTAGAGCTGATTTTCTTTCATACTTTTCAAACTGCGAATCTGAAGTTTGCTGTCCGGCACGAATCACTCCGTTCGTCTCAGTAAAACTCAATGGTGTTAATTTTCATTTTTCTGAATTCATTTCTCGAAACGTTATCAGGTACATTCATTTTCACAGGTTATACCCAAACAGTAATGTGTACTGACTGTGGTTTGTAAAAGAAAAGACCGGAAAGTGAAAGAATGCAGAACTTCCTTTTCTTTTCCTTTCACATGAGCTGCATATAAAGACCATCCCCAATACCAGATTTCTGAAATTTAAGAAAAGTCAATCATCATTATTCACACTCACATTGTTTTCACCCTTTCAGTATTGATGTTTCAGCTACTGCATGCAATCCCCAATTACAATGAAGTTGGGACGTTGTGTAAAATGTGAATAAAAAACAGAATACAATGATTTGCAAATTCTTTTCGACCTATATTGAATTGAGTTCACTACAAAGACAAGATATTTAATGTTCAAACCGATAAACTAATATTGTTTTTTTATTTTGGAAATATTCACTCATTTTGAATTTAATGACTGCAACATGTTCCAAAAAAGCTGGGACAGGGGCATGTTTACCACTGTGTTACATCACCTTTCCTTTTAACAACACTAAATAAGCATTTGGGAACTGAGGACACTAATTGTAGGAGGAATTCTTCTCCATTCTTGCTTGATGTACGACATCAGTTGTCCAACAGTCTGGGGTCTCCGTTGTCGTATTTTGCGCTTCATAATGCGCCACACATTTTCAAAGGGAGATAGGTCTGGATTGCGGGCAGGCCAGTCTATTACCCGCACTCTTTTACTACGAAGCCAGGCTGTTGTAACACATGCAGAATGGGGCTTGGCATTATCTTGCTGAAATAAGCAGGGGCGTCCCTGAAAAAGACATTGCTTGGATGGCAGCATATGTTGCTCCAAAACCTGTATGTATCTTTCAGCATTAATGGTGCCTTCAAAGACGTGCAAGTTACCCATGCCATAGGCACTAACACATCCCCATACCATCACAGATGCTGGCTTTTGAACTTTGTGCTGATAACAATCTGGATGGTCCTTTTCCGCTTTAGCCCAGAGTACACAAAGTCCATGATTTCGAAAAACAATTTTAAATGTGGACTCGTCAGACCACAGCACACTTTTCCACTTTGTGTCAGTCCATCTCAGATGAGCTCAGGCCCAGAGAAGTCGGCGGCGTTTCTTGGTGTTGTTGATATATGGCTTTCGCTTTGCATGGAAGAATTTTAACTTGCACTTGTAGATGTAGCGACAAACTGTGTTAACTGACAATGGTTTTCTGAAGTGTTCCTGAGCCCACATGGTAATCCTTTCCAGAATCATATCGGTTTTTAATGCAGTGCCGCCAGGGGGACCTACGGTCATGGGCATTCAATGTTGGTTTTCGTGTAGAGATTTCTCCGGATCCTCTGAATCTTTTGATGATATTATGGACTGTAGATGATGAATCCTAAATTCTTTGCAATCGCATGTTGAGAAACGTTCTTAAACAGTTGGACTATTTGCTCATGCAGTTGTTCACAAAGTGGTGAACCTCGCCCCATCCTTGCTTGTGAACGACTGAGACTTTCGGGGATGTTCCTTTTATACCTAATCATGACATTCACCTGTTTCTAATTAACCTATTCACCTGTGGAATGTTCCAAACAGGTGTTTTTTGAGCATTCCTCAACTTTCCCGGTCTTTTGTTGCCCTTGTCCCAGCTTTTTTGGAACGAGTTGCAGGCATCAAATTCAAAATGAGTGAATATTCCCAAAAAAAACAATAAAGTTTATCAGTTTGAAAATTCAATATCTTGTCTTTGTAGTGTATTCAATTGAATATAGGTTGAAAAGGATTTGCAAATCATTGTATTCTGTTTTTATTCATGTTTTACAGAACGTCCCAACTTCATTGGAAGTGGGGTTTGTATTTTTGACATTTCTTTCTAATTAACGGTCAAACATTCGAGAAAGAGTCTTAAGGTACGTGAAACACTGGGTCTCTGCCATACACCTGTGTCCTTGGCAGGACACTGAGAGGGAGAGAGTGAGCGAGGGATACAGATTAAAAAAAAGCAAGAGAGAGAGGGAGTGAGCAACAAATTCCTCTGCCTCATATACAAAGTGTTAATGACCTCTGTCATAGTACATAAGGGTTAATTACCTCTGTCATTGTACATACATGTTAATTACCGCTGCCTCATAGTACATGAGGGTTAATTACCTCTGTCATTGTACATACATGTTAATTACTTCTGTCATAGTACATAAGGGTTGATTACCTCTGTCATAGTACATAAGGGTTGATTACCTCTGTCATAGTATATAAGGGTTAATTACCTCTGTCATAGTACATAAGGGTTAATTACCTCTGTCACAGTACATAAGGGTTACATGTTTCAGTCATTGTACATAAGGGTTGATTACCTCTGTCATAGTACATAAGGGTTAATTACCTCTGTCAGAGTACATAAGGGTTAATTACCTCTGTCATAATACATAAGGGTTACTTCTGTCATAATACATAAGGGTTAATTACCTCTGTCATAGTACACAAGGGTTAATTACCTCTGTCATAGTACATAAGGGTTAATTGCCTCAGTCATAGTAAATAAGGGTTAATTGCCTCAGTCATAGTACCTAAGGGTTGATTACCTCTGTCATAGTACATAAGGGTTAATTACCTCTGTCACAGTACATAAGGGTTAATTACCTCTGTCATAATACATAAGGGTTACTTCTGTCATAGTGCATAAGGGTTAATTACCTCTGTCATAGTCCATAAGGGTTAATTACCTCTGTCATAGTACATAAGGGTTGATTACCTCTGTCATAGTACATAAGGGTTAATTACCTCTGTCACAGTACATAAGGGTTAATTACCTCTGTCATAATACATAAGGGTTACTTCTGTCATAGTACATAAGGGTTAATTACCTCTGTCATAGTTCATAAGGGTTAATTACCTCTGTCATAGTACAGAAGGGTTAATTGCCTCAGTCATAGTACATAAGGGTTAATTGCCTCGGTCATAGTACAGAAGTGTTGATTAGAGCCTTTGGCTCCTTTGAGAAAGAGGGAGAGGGGTGATGGTTTGAGAGAGGGAGAGGAGAGGGGGAAAGTAGGAGATGATAGGAGAGGGAGGAGAGAAGCTGAGGAGAGGAGAAGGGAGGTAAGATTGCAGGAGAAGCAGAAAGAGCGGAAGGTGTGATGGGGTGAAAGGTCACCGGAGTGCGTGCGCAGGTGTCCGGCCAGGGCGTCGCGTCGCCGACAGGCGTAGCTGCAGAAGGGGCATTTGAAGGGCTTTTCTCCAGAGTGCAGCTTCATGTGTCGCAGCAGATTGCCCTTCTGAGTGAAGGAGACGCTACAGAGGCTGCAGTGGAACGGCCTCTCGTCTCCTGCTGAGAGACAGAGAGCAGCACATGTCTCCATGAAAATTTCACTGAGCACCAGTACTCCACGGACCCCAGAATGGGATTCTCACGCTGCTATTCCCTAATCACCAATCACTGATAACTGATCACTAACACACACACACACACACAAACACACAGCAGAACCCTAGCCACTGACATTGCAATACTTATCTCTTTGACTTATCTCTTTGGTCTTGTTTTGCAAACCTGAGTTCAGGTAAACAATATACAGATGGAATCAAAAAGTCCACAAACCAGAGAGACCTGCAAAACCATAGAGTTTATGATTCCGTTGCTTTAGATTCATTTCTTCCACAGGGGAACTTAACTAACATAATACTCCTGTTTGAGCCAGCCAAGAAAACAAAAACACATATATCATCCAATCACCATTGGCCTTTAAAGGTTTGCCGTTGGGAAAATTGAAACCTGATCCTTCCGCCTGGATTAATTGTCTCGTCTTCTAGGGCCTGGTAACTGGTTGTGGAAGATTCCAGGGATATTTCCCTTCAGAAAGTTTCAAGGTTTTAAGCCAATCTGTTCTGTGGAACAGCAGGACCGCTTTCCACACCCATTAACATGTAATACGACACCATGCAGATCATTCCCAACACAGAGCACTGTCTCTCAGGAAGAACGACAGTCATACTTATTACTATCGTCTAAGCAATCAGGCCAGTCATGAAATCCATTCAAATGTAAGTCCAGCACACACAGGCTGTCAGTCTATCTGAGACACTCCCTGTGCTCTGCAGGGGACTGTAGACCTGCTTAGCTGGCCCAGTCCAGTCCGGAGACTGACAGCTCACTGCAGTTTGACCTACGCTGGGTCAGGAAGGTTCAGTTCCTCACCACTAACAGATGCATTGTGGGTAAAGTTACCGTTGGTTCTTCTCGTCCCCATGTCTGGCACTGTCTGTGACGCTTCATCTTCAGCATTAATGGGGGTGTCAGTCGTGGGCTCCTCCAATGAGGACTCCTCCTTCACATTTAGGACCGCCTCTACGCCACTCCCTTCCCTCTCCTCTTCTCCGCCTACTTCTTGCTTGACACTAGGAACTGTTATAACACCATACACAGCACACACTATAAAACTGGATCCATAAATTGATAATGATCATGAATTGATGACAACAGTGTATACAGTCACATGATCCTCATCTATTCAAATATATATTTCTATTTTCCATTCCTATTTTCATTCTACACACAACGCTCCCATGCTGCACTAACTGCGCAGTCACGTTCTGGGTTTAAAAAGCTGTGTAAAATATAGAGAAGGTTTGTTCCTGTTCTTGAGAGCGTTGTGAATGCAGCATCCTGTACCTGACAGGACCACGTCAACCGGACTTCAGAGCTAACATCAGAAAACATGTAAAAGTTTGGCAGCGTACCGCTGGGAGAGTCGAGGGGCTGAGCTTGTTGCTTGGTGGGCACGGAAGTCGAGAGATCCACCAGCATCCTGGCGTGTTCCTCAGTGGGGGAACATGGGCCGTTGCCTGCAGAACAAACATCAATAAGGAGAGATATACACTGATTCATATCCCATATTCATCTTATAACTAGATATCCATGGCCACAGTAAAAACCAGAGAGAGGAGTGACTCCCCCAAAAACTACTACCAACCAAACAAGTAAATCTTCTAGGGCCTGGTTGAAGTCGTATAAGGGTATTTTTCTCAATATGGGCACTATTAGTGAAATGCAGAGTCCGGGTCCCTTATTTTTGATATAATCCCACAAGGTTAGTTTTTTACCTATTAAACTATAGGTGTGTGTCCTTACTAATTGGAAATAGAGTATCATGGGTGTATTTTCATTCTTTCCATCATTTTTGGGCTAAAAAAAAGTGGATTTTTGGGCATTTTGGGAGTATCCAAATCCAGATGATATTTTTGAAACTCGCAATACTCCAATGATTTCAATTTCCTTTGGCTGGAAACTGTATGCATACATTAAAAGACATTGTGAGATAAATATCCTAAGCAAAAAAAAATCAAAGGTGGCGGTTTTCTGAGAAAAATCACTGAAAATAGGGGTGTCCAAAAACCCACTCAACTCCATAACCATCACTACACAGACTTCCCCTGGAGACAGAAGCTGAAATCACAGTATATGGCCCATGCAAACAGAACCTTTGTGTGACCCCCGTAGCGGCCATGTGGACTTTTTTCAAAATGGCTTTATGATTATTTCAATATTTCTCAAAATTTTGGCATCCTATGGTGAGTATACTTTTTAAACTCCACTCCGTTACCTTCTTTAAAATCCATGGTAACACATTTTTAATCATGCTTTTGATAATACTTGGGGCAAAACCCTCCATGGTATGGTAGGAAACATCAAAAGTTACTGCACTGGTGCATGGAAAATTCCACTTTTCTGAAAAAACGCTCAACTCCATAACCTCAACTCCCTTAACAATATTGGTTATGGAGGTGAGTAAAATGGTAACGGAGTTAAAATTTTGGTATAAAAAGTCACAAAAATCTTGGCAGGTGTTGTTTTTTTTTTTTTTTTGGTTTAGTTCTATATTGTTGTTAAAATGGGAGCCAATAACACAGAAATTATAAAACAGGAATAGTCTTCACTACAGGTTTCGTTGCTTTGTTAATGGAGTTGACTCATTTGTTAACGGAGTTCAAAATATCAAAATAAGAAGTCATATTAAAGTGTTCATTTACAGTATTTAAGAGTTCAAGAAATAGATTTGAATAAAGTTGTTGTATTTTTTTCTCACAATTTCTTCATTTTTTTAGCTTGCGTTGCTCTATTTTTTCAACTCCGTTACCATATTTCAACTCCATAACCATTTTCTCAACTCTGTTATTGTTTCAGCCAAAATTCTCAGGAACAAGACAAATTGACCAAATGCAAAGTTGAATTTATCAGTTTCAATCAGAGGCACTGAAAAGGGTGATATTCACTCAGTTTCAGAACTCTGGTATATCACAATGTACCAGGAGAGAGCCTCACTTGAAAAAGTAACGGAGTTGAGTGGATCCGAGGACACAGCAAAATTAAAATGGCCTGCCCAAAAAATTCTGCCCTGGCTTAAGCTCTGCCTCGTGGTTTTTTGAGTACCTTAGGGGCAACCCTACCCCTGGGGGAAAAAAGAATCAGAATCAGACAACTTTAAAAAAAAGAAAATGACATCCAAAAAGTGCCCGTATTGAGAAAAATACCCATAAACACTGATATTAAACCAAAGTATTCAGATTAAATCCGAAGGAGCAGTTATCGCTGAATCCCCTAACACAAGGCTGATTAAGCATTGGGTTGTGCTACCAGCTGTGGCTGGTCTGTGGCCCAGAGGGCAACCAGATGGATCGGTGGTGAATCAAACCAATCAAACTTGTAAATGCTACCATGACAAACATGATTTTTATGTCCTTTTGTCCCAGAATATGTATAAACTATTTTCCTTGACTGCTTGTGGCTTAATTGTTCATTTAACATAAATAAACAATCGTATGACCTTGCACAGACATACTGAGATACATTAAATGTTTTCACGTTCCCTGTTAGGCCTGATGCTGGTCTTTTTCAGTCGCAGCTCAGGTTTCTCTCTGGCTTGAACGTTCAGCCACAGGCACAACTGGCCAGTATAAACTCTCATAGAAATACTGCAGTGAGCGCTGCCTGGGTGTTTGTGTGTGCGAAGTGACATGATGTTGGCAGCAGAATTGCGCAATAATGGGTGCGGGTGCAAGAATCATTTTCACCCCCCCAGTGCACACAGTCACAAAATTTGCAGCTGATCCAGTCCTGTTAGTTAGCGCATACTAGCTAATGCACCAACTAAAAGTTAGGACACAATGCATGGGTCCTGTCTCTGCTTTATGTAATTTAAATAGCTCAGTGTAAAACACCTTCCCAAAATCTTACATTACAAATTAGCCGGCAAGCCATCTTATATAAAATAATACAAGTTAACATCCGTTGCTAATGCTACTTTACAATATCGAAAAATTGATGAATCATTTTACAATTTAATATCAGACTGCACACTTGTATGTTGTATTATTAGCTAACATTACTATCATAATTCATTCAGTAGATAAAGTTGTCTACCAAGAGATCTCGCAACGGTTTGATGCCAGTCTAATTACAGACCTTGAAATGCTTGTAGCTAGCTAGATATTCAGTTTCTATGAAGCCTGACATCCCACATAGTTCCCACGCAGACAACTGTTTTAATTTTTCCATTTTCAAATAAAAAAAAAGATTTGTCATTTTCAGACCAATGCCAATTTACTTAGACATTTTTTCATCATTCAATGCATTTTGTTAAATCTAAAATGTGTGTCCAGAAACTGGGCACTACCTTGGTATGTAGCTACACACAGTTGCCGACTGCCTTGAGTAGGCTAAATGGGTGAGGGGGGAAATGATAAACCAGTTTGATGCCAGGGTGAGAACAGGGTAGGAGTTGGTTTAATTTGCTAGCAACCTAGATAGCTCTGTGGTGAGGTGATGGTGAGTAAACGTGACCTTACCAGCTGGCACTTGCTGTCTGCTATTCTTTCACCAGTTATACTGCTGCACATGGTATGAAAAGATAAAAAACTAAGAATCTAATTCAGCCTCTTTAACCCTCACCCCTCCTCATCACTACTTTCATTTTTTTGCTCTCATTCTCATCTTTGCTCTTCACCCCCACATTTTCAGTGAAGTTACTGAGAAAGGCAAACTAACCAAAATAGCTTACTTTGATTGGTAACCAAATTTCCCATGAGTCTCCACTACGGGAAAGCGAGATGAATTATATTTTTCATGATATTAAAAGAAAACTTGCAGTCTTACCACAATCACTTTCAATAAAAAAAAAAAAAAAATTCCCCAGATCAAACATACGCCCCTACATAGATGCATGAGTATTAAACACAGACTGATTAAATACTTAAAAATATTTGTTTCCATGATGGAGATTTGTTAGACTTTGGGGCTATTTATATATCAAAAAATGCTTCACTACAGGTACCTATTTTGAAAACAGTAAACTGAACGCTCTATTACGCTACAGTTACAATGCCCCTTTTTAGCCGGCCCCCCATCACCCTCGGGCCCAGGTGAAACTGCACCCCTCGCATCCCCGGCACTCCCGCCCCTGCATGACGTCAAACCCAAAGAGAGTCCTGGCAATGGACTCTATGCATGGCAGCTCATGACGTATTTTCCGGTCAAGTATTAGGCCGTTTGGTAACTCCCGCCAAGCGTTGAATCCTGCGTGAGTGTAGGAATGCTAGTCATTGTGGCCTAAAACGGCCTAAACAAATTAATTTTCAAAACATTTTATTTAGTCTCTTGTATCAATGTTTATGTCATGACCTCAAAACGAGTGAAACTGTCTTTTCAAAGACGCGAGGGCAGCACTTCAGGACACTACTGCTGTGTGCTGCAATTTACAGCTTCGGCTAAGTTTAATTATTTCCTTAGTTTCCTCACGTTTCCCAAAGACAGGTGGATGGCTAAGAAACCACATTACACTTTCACCAATACGAATCACACCAGAGTCTGCAGCCGACATTTCTAGACGACAGACCCGATCCACTGTATATCACATTTGAGTTTGGCTCCCAAACAAACAGCTTTTCCTTCAGCTGAAGACGATGGAGCTACGAATCTGGGGTTACAATATGTGACTTGCGTTCTGTTTTGTGTAGTTAATGCCCCACTGTGACACCAGTGTAGCATTCACACACACACTCGACTTACACCAGGAGTGCAGGAATCAAATAAATTCTCAACATAACTGCGCTAGCTAAACCCATTTAGCGAAAGAATATCAAACCAAATCAAATCAAACTTTATTTATATAGCACTTTTCATACAAATAAATGCAACGCAAAGTGCTGTACATAATAAAAACAACAGACAACAAACATCACCCCCCCAACCCACCATTTAACCCCTCCCAACTTCATGATAAAATGCAACAAATAGACAATATAGAGAAATTAGCATAAGATTGATTTGCAAATTAAAATTGACCACAAAGAGTAACAACCCACTACCCCTAGACCACCCATTTAACCCCCCCCTCACAAAAATGACTAAAATGAGTAAAAAGAGTAAAATGAGGAAACGCCATCATGGAGGGCCGTCGGCGCCAGGAGCTGATGACAGCCCACAGCTGCAGAGAACGCCCCCGCAGAGATCACCATGTCCCAGACCGAGAGAGAAGTCTGCACCACAACCATAAAGCCGTGGACAGAACGCCCCCCTCAGCCAAAAGAGCAAGGATAACCCCCACGACAGCATCTCCACAGCCAGAGCCAATCACAGCTCCCAGCACAGAGGGCCCGCCAGTGAGGAAACACTAGAGCTGGGGTAAAAGACTAAAGCTAGTAATATTAAACTAAAATTATGGTTAAAGTATTGGGATAAAATACAGGTGTTTAAGAATTAGAAATAAATGAGAAACTAAAAGCATAAATAAAGAGTATAAATAAGATTTATATCGTTAAAAGTAAATAAATATCCAAGTAAATACATCGATGAATAAATAGATAAAATAAATAAATGCTAAATATTAAAAGTCATTGAAATGCTAAGCTAAAAAGGTAAGTCTTGAGCCTCCGTTGAAAAATCTGTATACTCTCTGTGACCCTTAAGTCCTCCGGTAAGCTCTTCCACAGACGTGGGCCATAAAATTGAAAGGATGCCTCACCATGAGTTTTTGTTCTCACTTTCGGAATAGTTAAAAGGCCAGTACCGGAGGACCTCAGGGTCCGCGGGGGTTCATAAAATGAAAGCAGGTCTGATAAATAAGAAGGACCAAGACCCCTAAGACATTTAAAAACCAATAAAAGAACCTTAAAATCGATCCTGAAAGACACAGGGAGCCAAAGCAGTGACTCTAAAACCGGTGCAATATGCTCTCGCTTTCTGGTCCGCAATGTTTTCAGCTTGGACACAAACCGGAGTTCTTGCCTTCAAGAGACAGTCGATTACCCAACTGGGATAACCTATGTTGTAATGAATAGATTAGATCCACAGTCTTTCCATTCACATTATGTACCTGCTGCTGTGACAGAGCTGGACGAAAGTTACGTATTATACCTACTCCAAAAGAGAGCAGAGCAGGGACGCAAGGGTGCCTGTCCGGTTCTCCCTGATGACGAACGAATGTTGGAGAGCGAGCACAGATGAACGTTACGTATTGTGACAGTCCCTCAGGCTCATACAAATGTGTGATGGGAGAGCCTAAACATCTGTTTGCTACGAAACGCAGTCAACGCGAAACATCACAGCGCACTAATGACTCTTAACACAGAGTGAGTCATAAGTACAACTCAGATCATCGTGTTGATAGAAGCGTTTAAAAGAACATGGAAATGTCCTTGCACAGCGAAAACTCTGCCATTCTTCTGCTGTCAACCTCGCGGACCGGAAGTTGAGGAGTGGCCATAACCCCTTAACTGTCACTGGGCGCGAATTAGGCCCGGCCAAATGTGAGAAAATGCAGGTGACAGTTAAGTCGTTAATTTTAACTCAAACATGGAAATGATGCGTGCATAGAGCTCATTCAATCAAATGCCTCCGTTTCTCTGGATATAAGAAGTAGCAGTTTTTTTTTCTTTAATTAGGCTTTACATTTTTTTAATTCTCAGTTGCCTCTGATGTTCTTTGAATTTTACCCCGATGGCCCCCTCAGGGTCAGTTGATTTTTTTTTCTGTGTTCATCCCTATGAGAGCAGCAAAAAAAAAAAGAAAAAAAGTTAAACCTTTCATTTCTGATTAGTTTTGCGCATATGGGAGTTAAAAAATTGGATCTCAGACCCCCCCCCCACCAAAAGAGAATTAATTTGTACCCACATTTTCAAAATTTGGTATCATATACAATAAGCAGAGCTTAGTTTTTCATTCATGGCTTCCAAAAAAATCACGGGTGTGGGAATGAGCCCTAATCAGCCGCGGCATGTTGGGAACGCTGACTCACCCTAACAAGGGATCTGGTTTTTCCTGTCAGATGGAAACATATCCAAACCATTCTTCCTCCTCCAGCACCTCGGCTCACCGAACGGGCCGGAGCAGAGGGAGTCGAGACTCTCTGCTTCCCCCTTAAACCCATAAAACCTATAGGCCCATAGACCAGTCAAATGTAGCTGCTGTATTCAAACCTGTGGAACTTCAAGCCTGTTTTAAATTCTACAGCAGATCCCAAGGTTTCCAGTGATTTCAAATATGTCCTGCTGAATCATATGGAAATGTGTATAGAATGATTTGATGTAATGTTGCGGCCATAAAAACATGGTGTCTTGGGTTTGAATATTTATCTCAATATAAATGCGATGAGCTCCAGTGAAGCACAACAACTCGCAGATATATATATATATATATATATATATATATATATATATATTGCCCTACAACAGGGGTCACCAACTCTGTTCCTGGAGAGCAACCATCCTGTAGGTTTCTGCTCTACCTCCTATTCAGCACACCTGACTCAACTAATTAGTCCCTCAGTTGCCCAGCTTAGTGATCTTGTTAAGTAGCTAATTAGTTGAGTCAGGTGAGCTGAATAGGAGGTAGAGCAGAAACCTACAGGATGGTGGCTCTCCAGGAACGGAGTTGGTGACCCCTGCCCTACAATATGAAGGAGATGCCTTTCCTGACTTTTAACCTACTTCAGGGAAAACTTCAATGAAAAGTCAGAGTTTATACCCTGAGAATTTGGGTCACAAAACTGGTACCAAAGCAAGGCCCGAGTCTGCCGCATCATCCGCGCTGCTACATCATCATTAGCATTACTGCATGTTCAATTGAAATGCCGTCCATTGCATCGCGTCAAGCAGAACTCCACTCTCCTGTCATTTTTCTCCTAAGCGCTTCCTTAGCAGGTTGCCAGACAGTTTCTGCCTCATCTGCAATAAAATACAACCAAACTTTTCAGGAAATGTTTCTTTCATCTTCCAGAGGCCACCAGCATAAACTGAAGACTCCAGTGAAGTACTTCATTGAGAAAATTGACTTTGATAATTAATTATGTTTTTGCATCCTTACCTCACGATGGGTGAAAATCTGACTTAAGTACTACTACAGATCAGGCCTGATTATCAGCTCCACAGTACTACTGACAAGAAATGCGTCCCAACAACTGAGAGTGCAGCATACCGATCCAATGCATCTTATTTCTGAACGAAAGGCCTCACACATTCTGTCCTTGGGCTCGTCCCTTTAAGATAATTCGCTGCTGGAGATAATTCACGAACAGCACATAGCGCCGGAAACTTTATTCAGCCAACGGGTGTTAAAAAAAAAAAAAAAACTGAGAGAACAGGAGGAACACAGGAACCCGCCGTACGCCTGCGCCAGAGAGGAACCGCAGACCCAGGAAACCCAAACGGCAGCAGCACTGAGAGGCGCCCGAGTGAGACCGACAGAGCCACCCCATCCAGTAATGCCCGACAGCCATGCCCGACATCGCAGCAGGATGTGGCAAATGTGCTGATTTTAATACAAGAATGCGCCACCACAAATGGAGTTAACACATCCTTTATCATAGTTGGTATTCAGAATACCCTTCACGTGCCAGAGTTCCCTAAGTTTATTCAGACATGTCGCTAAATAAAAATAAATTATTCAATAAAAAATTAAACAAAAAATGGTGGAGTGGTTCATATTTGACAGCAGACTGATAACACAACAGGCAGTCAGGCAGACAGGCTTGAAAATGCACCCAGTCTGTGGGTATCGCCTAAAATTCAGTTATCTTTTGTGCGCATTTTGGTCTCACCAAACAAAAAGTTACAGAAATTCTCCTGAAATATGACCACTTTCATTCATGTTCTATTTTCCCTACACAGGGCTTAATTCACCCTGACAGAACAGACAGCAGCGGATCCAGAGACCTGAGGTCTATCGAGGGAACTGCACTGTGGAGATACAACAACATCAGCTACATGGACATTGTAATTTCGCCAGATAAAGTGTATATTCCCCGTGTGATTGCTACACAAACCCAGGATAAATGAATACATTGTCTGAGCAGATCTCATCACTGGATGATGACGGCAGCACATGACTTATAATAATCAAAAAAGGCTCTTCCTGGCAGGAAGATGCCTCGTGCAGGAAACTCCTGTACTCCTAGGAGAGAAACTCCATGTGGGCCCGACCCAAAGCCAGCCCATAGCGGTGCTGACTGGGTCCAGCAGCCCTTCAGGGCAAAAGCAGAGCCTCAGAAGAACATGGACCCTCAGGTTAGCAGGTTCTCTCAGCACTGTCATGCACCACCTACTGTCGCGGTCCAGTGGCTTCCAAACCCCCTGTGCCTCCCCACCACAAAATAAGAACATTAATTTTACAGTGAGTCACGTCTTATTAAAAAAAAGGGTTGCAGCCTACTGATCGTTAAAAGCACAAGTTTCAGCAACTGAGGGCAGACCTTTAGGGTACAAGTAGCCGTTAGATTGTTTAATTTGACGGGTCTGAATATCAGCAGAAAATGTATGGTGCCGAAGTTCCTCTTCTTCTTGTTTTAAAAGACAAAACATTTTATCTTTTATCTCCCTCATCCTGTCCTACAACTCACACGTGGGTCCCGGCCCCCATCCTGTGACCGCAGCTCGAGTCCCGTCAGAGAGCTGCAGAGAGCCTCGTCTCGCTCTGTGAGCCGCACAATCCCACCGCGCGATCACAGGCTACATAAAAAGAAGTGGCAGCTGGCCACAGTAGCATCAAAGGCTGCACAGGCTAAAATAAAAATGATGCTTTTAGTTCCTCATTTTTTGGAGTTTTTTGAGTCCTCTCTATCTGACAGATGTGAAAGGCAGCACAAATTAATGAGTAATTTACCAGAGTCTGAAAATTCACCAAAATTCCAATCTTTCTCATTTCACACTAATGCTTGCATCATTTCCCAACACAACCAGCAAACTGATCTCATCGCATCTCATTACTATTCCGATTACTAACCCAACCCAAGGCCAAGAGAGCTCAGGGTGTGACACATTCTGTACCTGGCAGCCAAGCATGCACATCCACACAGTCCGCAATCAAACTGAACGCAGTTTCGGTTTCAGCGCCAGCTAATAGCACTCCTAAGGACAGAATCGGCATCAACTTACTGGCAGCGCAGCCATCTGCAGCCTCCATCTCCATGCTCAGGCGTGTTGGGCTGTGGGATTCAGAGAAAAGAGATGATTAGAAGAGAGAACTGCGAATCTCATGCGGAGGAGAAGGGCTTACCGACAATAACATCCCCCCAAAACCACATCCTGTACCCTCAGAAACTCTAGGCTTTCAGCTCCTTCCTTACCGATCATCAAAATACAGGTTTAGCACAATTCTGACCCGATTAACAGGAGCTGCGAAACACTCGGTCAGCATTGCGCACTTGCTGACAGCTGGTCTGTGCTAAATAACGTCTCAGTAGCCATTTTTACTTTAGATGATGACAGAGAAATGCGCCCGGTGTACGCAAATCTGCAACCCAATCAAGAGCAGCCAGGAACGGTGTGCTCTTGATCAGGCACCCTGGGCATTTTCCCTGTGGGCCAACAACAGATTACAGGATTGTGGAGAGGGAACTGTAATTTTCATTTTTATTACATGGACATGAGTTTGGGATGGAGTAAGGTGTACAACCTCAATTCCGAAATAGGTGGGACAAAGTATAAATTGTGAATAAAATCAAAACGCAATGACTTTCAAATCACACCAGCCAGTATTTTATTCACAATAGAACAGAGATAACATAGCATATGTTGAAACTGAGAAATCTTACAATTTTATCCACAAAATGAGCTCATTTCAAATTTGATGGCTGCCACAGGTCTCAAAAAAGTTGGGACAGGGGTCTGTTTACCATGGTGTAGCATCCCCTCTTCTTTTTAACACAGAGTGGAGGCGTCTGGGCATTGAGGAGACAAGTTTCTTGAGTTTAGCCATTGGAATTTGATCCCACTCTTGTTTAATACAGGCTTCCAGCTGCTGGAGAATTTTGGGTCTCCTTTGATGGACTTTTCGTTTAATTATGCGCCAAATGTTCTCAATCAGTGAAAGATCAGGACTGCAGGCAGGCCAGTTCAGCACACGGACTCTTCTACTACAAAGCCATGCTGTTGTAATAGCTGCAATATGTGGTTTTGCATTGTCCTGCTGAAATATGCAAGACCCTGGAAAAAACCTTCCCTGAAATAGATGTCATCTGGAGGGGAGCAAATGTTGCTATAAAACCTTCATATACCTTTCATCATTCATGGTGCTTTTTAAAACATGCAAGTGTCCCACACCATATGCAGTATTGCATCCCCATACCATCAGAGATCCTGGCTTTTGAACTGAACGCTGATAACAGGAGGGGCGGTCTTTCTCCTCTTTAGCCCGGAGGACACGACGCCCATGATTTCCAACAAGAATGTCAAATTTGGACTCATCTGACCACAGGACACTTTGCCACTTTGCTACAGTCCATTTTAAATGAGCCTTGGCCCACAGAACACGATGGCACTTCTGGATCATGCTCAACAATGGCTTCCTTTTTGGAAGGAAGGTTGGGGAGCCTCTGGCTATCTTTACTCCTGAGAGACTCAGCCTCTCTAAGACATCCCTTTTATAGCCAATCATGTTACACACCTGATGCTAGTTAACTTAATTACTTGCTAAATGTTCTTTCAGCTGATTCTTTTATATATTAATTGCTTTATCAGCCCTTTTTTGCCTGTGTCCCAACTTTTTTGAGACCTGTTGCAGCCAGAAAATTTGAAATGAGCTCATTTTGTGGATAGAAACGTAAAATGTCTCAGTTTCAACATTTGAATGTTATCTATGTTCTATTGTAAATAACATATTGGCTCATGTGATCTGAAAGTCATTGCATTTTGATTTACAGTTCGTCCCAACTATTTCGGAATTGGGGTTGTAATTACATTAACATGAGTTTGTGATGAGGTAAGGTGTAATTACATTAACCTGAGTTTAGGATAGGCTAAGGTGTAATTACATTGAACATGAGTTTAGGATGAGGTAAGGTGCAATTATATTAACATGAGTTTGGGGTGGGTCGGGTCTAATTACATTAACATGAGTTTGGGATGGGGTAAGGTGTAATTACTGTACATTAACATGAGTTTGGGATAGAGTAAGGTGTAATTACATTAACATGGGTTTGGGACAGGGTAAGGTGTAATTACATTAACATGAGTTTGGGATGGGGTACGGTGTAAATAAATTAACATGAGTTTGGGATGGGGTAAGACATAATTACATTACCATGAGTTTGGGATGGAGTACAGTGTAATTACATTACCATGAGTTTGGCATGGAGTAAGGTGTAATTACATTGATATGAGTTTGAGATGGGTCAGGTGTAATTACACTGACATGAATTTGGGATAGAGTAAGGTGTAATTACATTAACACGAGTTTGGGATGGAGTAAGGTGTAATTACATTAACATGAGTTTGGGATGGGGTAAGGTATGATTACATTAACATGAGTTTGGGATGGAGTAAGGTGTAAATACATTAACATGAGTTTGGGATGGGGTAAGGCATAATTACATTAATATGAGTTTGGGATGGAGTACGGTGTAATTACATTGATATGAGTTTGAGATGGGTCAGGTGTAATTACATTAAAATGAGTTTGGGATGGGTCAGGTGTAATTACATTAACATGAGTTTGGGACGGGTAAGGTGTTGTTATATTGAAAAATGAGTTTGGGATGGGGTAAGGCATAATTACATTACCATGAGTTTGGGATGGAGTACGGTGTAATTACATTGATATGAGTTTGAGATGGGTCAGGTGTAATTACATTAACATGAGTTTGGGATGGGTCAGGTGCAATTACATTGACATGAGTTTGGGACGGGTAAGGTGTTGTTATATTAAAATGAGTTTGGGATGGGGTAAGGCGTAATTACATTAATATGAGTTTGGGATGGGATAAGGTGTAATAACATTAACATGAGTTTAGTATGGGGTAAGGTGCATTTTTTGTTAATTTTCCATACAACTTGAAACCTCCAGCAGTCATAAATATTGATCAAATTTCACTAAACTTAGTACCGAGATCTTCGGCACGTAAACTGCTTTGGGGTTGCATTCAAGCCTTGTGCTGAAGTCATCTGTTTTAGACTTTTCTAAATACAGATAATGAGCTAAAACTTAGTAAGTACACACATGGCCAAAATGTAAGTACCAATATATTCAAATCCAAAAATTGGCTAGTCCTGAACTCCATATATTTGCCTGAGGGTTTTAGCATGTATTTCGTGCACCTTCCTCATTCAGAAGGGTTTGTCTGAACCATGTTTCATTGAATGTACTGAATGTTAGCAGTTAGCAGTCGTAACTACTAGCATTTGCAAATACTGACTAAATGTGATGAAAGATTGCATGCAATATCTTTAGGATATAATTTGGTTATTCATTACAGCCTTGTACCCCACTCCCAGTCCCAGATGGGTGCGGCAGGGTGGCAGAACAGCTGAGTTTCAGGTTCACTTGATCCTCTAGTCTTGTTTACTGTTGTCAGTATTTGCCGACGCTGTCATTTTCATATTTTAGTCAATGGGGACACCAACTGAATCCAAAAGGATGACTTTTTGTCATATATTGATACACTAAGGCATCTGTTCAAATGTCCATATATCATGCATTTAGTGTGAGAACGGGCTCAGAGTTCTGAGGGAACCTATTTGTTGTGTTCTGTGACCTAATTTGAGAAAATAACAATTTTCTCAGGGTCTAATTTAGTCCCTTGTAATACAGAAAAATAAAATGGTATTTTAAACATTTAATATCTTTATGTCGTGTTTAAATATTTCTGACAAAATGTGGCTTAAAAAAGATAACAACTCTAACATGAAACACACCCAATTACTGAATTAAAAATGGAAAATTGACAGCTTGATAAAGCCCATAATTGCAGTTGCAGTTGCAATCAAAACGAACACTCTGTGGGCCCGAGGACCAACACTGAGAACCACTGATCTGGGATCCTTTCACTGCAAATCATATTATAACGCGCTGCCCCGTGATTGGTTAGGTGTTTCTCTGCAGTAATTCATATGCTTCAGCCGCCAACAATTATTTTATCTCTAACTAAAGAACTGTGTAGCTTCTCATTCCTTCAGCGACAGGTCAGAAGACGCATCCTGTGGTCGTAGAAAAGATTTGCTTCAGAAGGGGCAAATTAATGGCCAGCATCAAGCAGAGAAGTGGGTTAAGGACTGTCCAAAATATTAACTCCACTGAAAGGCTGTGGGATGAGCTGAAGAAGACTTTATGAAGTGGTTTGACTCTCCTGTCTTCAGTTGAAGATCTTGGCATAAAATTAATGCAACTCTGTAAGCAAATAATTGTTGTGACGTTACATTAGTTTGTCAAGTCAATACAATCAAAGCTAAACATGTTTCAACTAAATATTTAAATGTGTGAATCATTTCAATTTTTTTTTTTTTTTGACGAGGCAGTGTATAACGACTATCAATCTTTTGGGCACTGGCTGGATGGAGACAGATAAACAATAAATAATGTGATGAAAAATGTTCAACTGCTAATGTATTTCAACCTGTTTTTTTTTCTTCTTTAATTTTAATGAAAATGTAGAATATAATAAAGTAAGAATGAGAAAATTTTAAAAGCTTGCAACTGTATTAGAACTAGCTAACTAATGATATAAAATCTAAATTGAAAGATACCTTTACAAATTTTAACTTTTATTTGAATATGTTTTTGGCGAGTGAAGTAAGGACAATGTTTTCACTCTCCCTGCACCCATATACCTCCACGAACAGTCACAACAGGACAAGCTCTAAACCTCGGTGACCTTTAAAAAAAGCCACATATTGCTAACACCTTTGATGATTTACAAAAACTCTGGATATGTGTGATTGTGTGGGTGTGCATGTGTATATACGTGCATGCGATTACGTGCACTTCTGTTCCTCTGGTACTGAAACTTGTTAATTGATTTAATCGAAAATTTCACACTGTAAATGTCATGCAGGAGATATTACATAATCATGTTTATGCAGTCCTACAAGATCACCCAAGTCTCAAGATATGAGATAAACTGGTACAAATCTGACCAGTTTTAATGCTGAACTAAAGTTTCTGTTACGATTCTGCTTAATCACAACTGATTGATTAAAATGAGGTGTCAAAAATTAGGTGCTAAACAATCGAGTCCACAAAATCTTTTCTTAAACATGCATTTAATTTGCATTTTTTTTCCAGCAAATGATTGAAAAACACAGTAAATGAGTACTAAGTACAGAGATTTTTTTACAACCATTTTAACCATTAGAGCGCTAAATGCAGCTATTGTTGCTCAATGATGTAAGATATTAAAATCAAAGTAGTTGAAAACCCATCATGTGGCAACTTATTTAAAGAGCTCCCCTGCGGGAGCTCTTTTAAATAAGTTGCCAATGATAGGTTTTCAACAGCAAAGGATAATTTAAATTATCATTTTTTAAAATGCATTTCTGCACTCTAAGGGTTAATACTGAGCTATGAAATAACAGTCAACGTGTCCTCCCAGAGTCAGATCTCCTGAGCTCTTGACAGCCCAGTTTGTGAGCGAGATGCTGTGTGTTGGAGCTTCACAATAAACCAACAATCAAACCATCGGCTGAATGGAGCTTAATGGAAGGAAGCCCTAAGCCTGCTGCTAATGTCACTCAGAAATACATACATGAGAAATCACCAAACCCCAACATGCTGAAACCCCAACAGCAACTGAACAAGGAAAAAATTACAGTGATGTCAACAAGTTTAAAGATATCAATGTTTTCCCAGTTCTCTGCACAAGCCCACAGAATTATTTGTGCTTAACAAATATGATAGATTTTCTGGTCCGGGAATTGTAAATAGAAAAATTAAGCATGTCACGAATTACGTGTCCATACCATCCAGGAATTAGCTTCTCAGTAGCCATGATACAAGAGAAAGAAGGAGTATAGAGATGTGGGAAAGCTGATTTATCTGGGTTTTATTATTTAGGCATATTACATGAGAGAGGACAAAAGCAAGCAAAAACTGGAACAATTTGTACCTCCTGAAATGTATTGATCTGAATAAAATCTGAGTTCATAGAAAAAGCCATAATTCCAGTGCTCTTTATTCAAAGTCTAAAAGTTGTAACAATCATTTTAACTTTAATCTTAATGAAAGGAGAGAGGAAAAACCAAATATTGCTCTTCTCTGCCGTTTGCTCACAAATAACTTCCTCCTTCACACCATTCACTGCTCATGTAATACAACCTGGAATTTATATCGGCAACTTTACTGTCCTTTTCCAAGTGAGAGCAGATCCAGCATCAACCAAAAAGTTTTCTGAATCCACACAGATTCAGGAAAACTGTCTCACGGGTCGTGGCCCAGCGGAAATTATTTAGTTACTTACCATAGAAATTAAAGCTGAAATCTGATTTTCCCCCATACAAAACCAGTAAATGTCCATTGAAGTCAGTAAAACCAAAAACACATATGCAACATCTTTGTAAGAACAAAAAGGCAAGAAAGATGGCAATAAAATTGCAGGATTTTTTTCCTTTCCCTTTTCTAACACATTGTCACAAAAGTTCCAGGTTTTCAGTTAAATCATCTTTTCTGAATAAATTATATAACTAACAAACTTAATGGCTGAATTTACCACAGAAGACGAGTCAGGGCCTAGTTCTTCTGGCCGGATCTCTACTCTGAATTCATGCGTTCATATCCTGAAAGTACTCAGACACTCTGAAGCCCGCAGAGATTTGGACAGTGAAAACTTTTATAGCCTGACATTCCTGCAGTGTTAAATTACAACAATGAACATCAAGACTCTCAGCTTTAATTTTCGAGATCTTGAATTCACATGGAGTAAACCACTTACAGTCCATTAAAATTGTTTCACAGTCCAAATGTGTATAGATCACATTGGGCCTCATGCAGCAACATTCTCTTAAATTTATCTTATATTTTCTCTTATTTTTTTGCAAAGAGAAATAAACTCCGGACGCAGCAAACGCTCTTAAAGGTCCAAATCTGCTCTTACCCAGGTGTGCTGAATGATGAATCCCACTTGTTCGTAAATTGGAAGCGTGTGGCCGGTTCTTTTAAATTAGCATATATGACACCCACTAAACACCATATAAGGGCAGGTGACGTGCCGTGTGCAAAGAGCCGACTGCATATGGAAATCTAGGGCGGTCTCACAGTTGGGGTGCATCTCAAAGGGTTGGCTACATCCTTCATAGGCTGCATTTTTAGGGGTCTTCCCTTAATTCCATCCGCCAAATTGACATGACATCATTTCATTTCTGTTAAACAGCTTTGGTTTAAGCGAATCGTCTCTGGTTTCCCTAACCCCAACCTTAACTCTAACCCCTAACCCCAAACCTGCCCCAAATCTAACCCTAACCTAAAATTTGCACCTAGGTGGTTTTAAATGGGGCACGACTTTAAAAAGAGGCGCCAATATATTTCGGGAGTTTTATTATTGAGCAGGGGGTTTAGAATATTAATATCGAATATTAATATCGTGAATGCATATGCTGTGCGTGCCCTAGCAACCCGGTGTGTCATCTGTGACATGGATTATCACGTACAGCAGGAAGAGAAATTAAACCCGAAATTTTCTTGACTGAATGCTTGATGTTTTTACTCATCTGAATCTTTCTCTGGGTACCCAAACATCAAGGTAAGCTGAAAATGTACTGATTACATTCGATATAGGTGGATGTTGCATACGGAACTCTTTCGCCCTTGCGTTTTTGGCCGATTATGCTGTCCACTGCCTTATAGGCCTACAACGAAAATGTATCTATCGCATAACTTGAGCTGCCAGACTTTGGCACCACATCCCGCACTTTGAAATATCGCAGCCGCATTGTCTTTAGTCTATCACGGTACTGATCTATTATTCTGTGATAACCACGCAAATGTAACTACTCACAAATTATTCCATAAATCTCAGAGTTTTTGCGTGTAGTATCCAGTTGTGATTGTATGTTTTCGTCCGCCTACATTTCGAACAAGTATTGAATTTCTTCGTTTGAATGGAGATATCTTTTCGCCGCTGCATTTGTTAGAACAAGAGAGCCGTTACACATAACAGTAGTCTTCCGTGCCCCAAGTACGGTTGCTTTCACATTTGGTACGAGTTCATCTATCTCAGCAAACAGGTCCGTGCGATCTCTAAAAACGTGCTCTCTGCGCAAGGCCTGGATGGCCAAAGCGTCCAACAGCAATAGGTAAGCCATTCAGAAGCAGAACGCACGCAGGTATCTATGGGTTTTTATAGTTTAGTCCTAATTAGGATCAACTGGCCAAACTCTTTAGCTCAAGAATTAAATAATAAAATCATTATAATTTCTCAAAAACATAAAACAATCAAATTTTGATTGTATG
This sequence comes from Gymnothorax javanicus, assembly GCA_029692085.1. Classification (NCBI taxonomy): domain Eukaryota; kingdom Metazoa; phylum Chordata; class Actinopteri; order Anguilliformes; family Muraenidae; genus Gymnothorax; species Gymnothorax javanicus. The sequence goes on along the minus strand of CM056205.1, from coordinate 1,280,026 downwards.
GTGCATTTTTAATGTTTTGGTTTTAAAACTTGTGTTTCCATGCATTGGACAAGCAATTTGTGGACGGAGATAACAGTTTTCTGTTTTCTCTTATCTTGGTAAGAGTGCTCTCGACCACTCGTAAAATTTTCTCTTACCTAAGAGAAGAGCGAAAATAAAACATTGGTGCATCCCAGAAATCAATGGGTAAGAACAAAATAAGAAAAAATAGGGGATACGAACAAAAATAAGAGAAAATTTGTTCTTATATCGCTTCTTGCATGAGGCCCATTGTTTGTGTGGCTACTAATCTTCAAGTAATCAATGTCCTTAAATTATATTAATCTGCAATGAATCCGTACACAACCAATCTCAGGCACATTCTTAATAATGACTGTACAAATAAGAGAGGGTTCCTGTCAACAGTCAAGTCAGAAAATTGCAGGCTACGTCATTTACTTTCGAGAGAATTAAATATTGCGTGGATTGCCTGGAGGTGAACAGGCTACAAGTACGTAGATAAGTATCATCATAATCATAGCAAATATTGAACAAATATAAATTAATGATTTGCAGTAAATAAATACACCAATGGCCCAAAGTAGCCCTATTTCATTAAAAATAAATAAAATAATAATTTAAAAAACAGAGCTGTACTTTTTGGCGCTGGATTGGAGGTATTAACAGTTATGTGTGCGTACAGTAAGAGATGGCCGGACAACACGTATATCTTTCCTTCGTGTCTGTCTCATTGATGCTGAATGAAAAATGAGGAGACTTTGGCTTTCTTAGAACAACAGTTATTTTTTTCAGTTTATCTAAAATGAGACTGGATCAGGACAAAACACCAAACAACTCTGAGCTGCCAAAGTATTGGGACAAAAAGCACAGTGGTGCCCAAAGCTGCTCTCAGGTCAGTCCATATCCAAACTATCACCCAAATGCTCACAAAAGAAATGAGCAGCCAGTTCATCTCTTGTATAGGTTAGCCAGGGCCCATAGGTCACAGGGGACAATCCTCCAAAATCCACAAATATGGATAATCAGTGTGCTACAGTCACTAGAAAGTAGTTTTTAGCACATTCCAAAGGATATTTTTGCATCACTATTTCATCAACTGCCTTATTCACATCTGGTATGGGAAGTACATCATCAAATTGCGGTATATTATTGGATTATACGGTAGTTACAGTGTCATAGGCCTACAAACATATAAGACATCCCAGCAATCCACAAAATGCTAATCCAATGCGCAATTAGTCAATGTGATAAGATGCGTCTTACATCATTGCATGTCAGCCCGCGAGCCAATTTTTCACTTTAGACCATGCAACTGAACATTGCTGTATGCTTAAAAACATTTTGCTGTCAATGACAGCTGCCTGTATATTCAAATGAAATGCCACAAAGATAAAATGAGCGCGCTGGAAAAAAAAAAAAAAAAAAAAACGTTGCATAATCTGGAAATAATCGGAAACTGCAAGAGCGCATAAAACAGGCTGGACGTCGAGACGTGCGGGGAGGCCAAACGCCAGATTCGCGAACAATTTCTGCCCTTAAATGTGCTGCTGAGCACCTGAATAAAATGTAAAGGAATTATTCAAAGACCAACAGTAATAGACTATGCAACTCTATCATCACTTTAGTAGGCCGATTTTTTTAGCGAATGTCATTTTTAACTACATTTTCACTATACAAGACACATTTGAGGACACGCTTTTGTTATTATCCAGAAGGAAGGGAATAAAACGAACAGGGGTATGTAATGCTGTGACACATCTTGATCCCCTTCCAGACCACCTACAGTCAGCCTCTGTCAGTTATATTTAGGAACTGCATCTTGGAAAATAATGTCATTGTAAAGAAGAAGAAAAAAAAAGAAGCTAGAATACGGGTTTACCTTACTTTGTTTTTTTTTTCTTCCCAAAAAGGTGCTTATCCACGCGTCGCAACGGCCGCCGCTGAAATGACAGGTTTCGTGAAAGGCCCCTTCAAGATGTGAGTTCCAGAGCAAAAGCACTGTAAACAGTGTAGCCTACTTAATATGCTTTATCCCTTCAAATGTTTTGAGTTGCCATGAGCGCACGAGTCTTTGCGGCAATCGTCATTGCTCTTCCCGCTGATTTGGAGCAACCTTCTTTCAAATGCTGAAGGGACGGGGACTAAGTTTTCACACTAGAAATAACAGGAAATGAGTTTGTTCCTCAGCCAGAAGTGCGTGCAAGTTAACGCAGAAAAGCTCGTCGCGCGGTATGCATTGGGGTTACTTCCCCTGAGCAAACTGATTTGTCCAGTATGAACTTTTGCACTAAAAACTGACGAAGCGCTTCAACCCCCCCCCCCCGCCCGTTCCTTCTCCATTTGCAGCGCACAGGTGCCATAACCTGTCACACAAGCTTCCTCCGCCAAAACAATATAGTGATTGGAAAGAAGTGAGCAGCCAGCCAACGAACGAGAAAAAAGATGGGGACAGTAATGAAATGAAATCGTTATTTTGCGTGTCAAATAAATAGCCTTTCTAACCGCGGCAATTAAAATGAAAAAAAAAAAAAAACTCACCGCTCATTCATTCTGGGGATTGATCGGGCAAATGCTTTTGGACTGAAAACACTGTAGTTAAGTGGAAATTCAGGGGGTTAAATTCCGCAGACAGGAGACAGACGACGTTTGGTGGCGGGCGTGCCGCTTGCTTAAAAGCGTGGCGTTCAATGAGATGCAAAGCGGTGAAGCGCCACGTGAAACTGGAGAGAAAAAAAGTACTTTACGCTTGTCCTTTTGCGTCTGCGACAAGTGATCGGATTTCCGTTTCACTTTCGTCACTTCGATGAACGCATTATAGTGAACTAAACCATAGCCACCCGTCTCTTTGGCGTATACTTGACAGGTTTTTTTTCCCTGGTTATCGCTGTGTATTGGATAATAGGAAATGGAAAAAAGTATTTTTGTTTTCCTATTTTGCCGATTTCAAATAGAGCCGGAGGAGCTTCTGTTTCCATAATCCACGGTAGCTCTGATGCTTAATGTTTCATAACGTCCCCTGCGCTCTCATTGAGAATAATGCTACCACTTTTAAAATTATTTACTTATAGACTGGTACTAAATGCAGAGGTGTGAAATCCAGGGGTCAGAAAGTAAAAGTCCTGCCAAGTTTTTCTCCCTCCCACAGAATGAGCTGAGCACTCACATTGGCTCTATCTCCTGTCCGAAGTAAATCCAGGTGGTTGGAATAAAGTTCTGAGGAGGATTTTTACTTTCTGAACCCGGACTTTACACCCAAGCCTGCGATAATGGGGGTGCTGCAGCCGACAGATGTTTTGCACGAGGCATAATAGTTAACAGCTCAGTTCACCCGTAAAACAGAGCTGCATAAAAAAAGAAAAAAAAAAAAAACCTAGGCTGAGTGCATGTTGTACAGTATACACCTTAAGGGAAATACGGAATATACAATGGCTGAATCTACAGAATTGACCGTAATCTGCGCACAGTTCAGCTAAAATGAGTCAAGATGATTTTTCACTGTACGGGAAAGCAACCATCTTTTTCTGCTAAACAGCAGGCACAGTACACTCGCGCGGCAAAATGAAAGAAACCCACCATCTCCACTAAGTCTCAGTGGAGCTTCCTGTGCACAGGAGAATGCAACCAATGTAACCAGGGTAACTGGGGTTGAAGCGTATCCCTTTGGGCTCCCTCTTGTGGTTATCAAGTAAAATTACATTCAGAACAAGTGCGTGCGAGAGCTGCGACAGACTTCAAAGTAAGGTTTGGAGCTCACTTGAAGAAAACAATTTCAGCCTTTTCCGAAGTATGGTCTGTTTTATTCTTGTCATTTCAGCCAGGACAGCCTCTTCGCCACCCAAGAGATCAAGCGGCAAGAAAATGAAGGTAGTTGAAAATGACTGTCCACTGTAAGTTTCTAAGGTTTCTCTGCTCAAGCAATCCAGGTGAGTGACAGGCAGTGAGAATGAGGTACAGATGGGTGAATCCAGACTTGTAATCAGAGAACAGCCCAATATTCAAAACGAGGAAGTAAGCACGCTAAAGCCAAATCATGAAGAGAAAAACCAAAAAAAAAGAAAAGAAAAGAAAAGAAAAGCCAACCAGGAAATCAAACACAGTAATCTCAGACAGGAAAAAAGAAATTGTAATCCAAAACCAAATTTTAACGACTCATAAATAAACCACAAGGGAACTGGCTTGACAAACTCACACTGGACTGAGCAGAAACAGAGGAATATGAAGGGAAGCTAAGAGCCTGATGACATCGGGCGCAGGTGTGTGGAGCTGAGGAATGTGAGGGAAGCTGTGGGAGACTTTAACTTGTCTTCTTGGAGCTCAGCACTTTTGTACCGAACTTTTGCACTTTGGACATCACTCTGAATAAGAGCATCAGCTATGTACCTGTAATGTAATATAATGTTATGGTGATGGGCCGCTAATATTTAAAGAATCCAAGGAAGAAAATATTATTTATTTCATTTTACCTGATGTCCCAAATGACGTTGAGAAAGACCTGTGAGTTGAAACGTCCGATTATTTGCTCTGTGCAATTTTCACTCATTAAATTGTTCTTTAAATTGGACCTCATGAGTGCTGGTTTTTTTCTTTTTTAGAATTCACAGTTTTTACCGTGCACCCAGAACCATCGTATTTTTGAGAGTGCGTGCTATTTGATTCGGTGTGACCGTGTTTTTTCACCAAATGACTTCACAAATGACCTGACCTCACACTACAGAAAGGCCCCAAGAAGTTTTAAAGAAAAACAGCGGTAGCTTTGTAATGCTTTTGTCCTGAATTAGTTTTCAGATTATGACACCAAATACATTTATGCTCAAGTATTTGAATAAAAAATTATTATAAAATAACAGGTAATGTTTTGCAATATAAGACCATAGCCGTTACATAGTGGTTGGTCACACTGGAAATCAGTTTCTGGACAGGTAATTCTGTAAGTTATGTCAATCAGTTCATCTCTGCCTGATTTATTACATGTGAAAGTGTACAGGCTCACTGGAGGTCATAACTGTCCAACACACTGAGTCATTGGTTCAACAAACCACTGCTCTACACACAGTTTTTATATGATGTGGCAGAAGAACAGTTCCACTGCATTGTACAAGGTTTACCAGACGGCTCATGTTGTTATATCCAGACTTTACCAGATGCCATCTTCAAAGAAAAATGAAACTGTTTCTTCATTATGATGAAAACAGTGAGGATGTGGGGGGTTGGTACTGGCTGGGGTGGGCATTTGGTGTTATAGAGTCCCCAAATATACACATATGGGAAAGTGTTTCCTGTAAGAGGAATGAGAAGTGTAGATGGGAGAGTGTCTCCTGTAACAGGAATGAGAAGTGTAGATAGGAGAGTGTTTCCTGTAACAGGAATGAGAAGTGTAGATGAGAGAGTGTCTCCTGTAACAGGAATGAGAAGTGTAGATAGGAGAGTGTCTCCTGTAACAGGAATGAGAAGTGTGGATGGGAGAGTGTCTCCTGTAACAGGAAAGAGAAGTGTAGATAGGAGAGTGTCTCCTGTAACAGGAATGAGAAGTGTAGATGAGAGAGTGACTCCTGTAACAGGAATGAGAAGTGTAGATAGGAGAGTGACTCCTGTAACAGGAATGAGAAGTGTAGATGAGAGAGTGTCTCCTGTAACAGGAATGAGAAGTGAAGATGAGAGAGTGTCTCCTAACAGGAATGAGAACAGGAATGAGAATGAGAAGTGAAGATGAGAGAGTGTCTCCTGTAACAGGAATGAGAAGTGTAGATGAGAGAGTGTATCCTGTAACAGGAAAGAGAAGTGAAGATGAGAGAGTGTCTCCTGTAACAGGAATGAGAAGTGTACATGAGAGAGTGTCTCCTGTAACAGGAATGAGAAGTGAAGATGAGAGAGTGTCTCCTGTAACAGGAATGAGAAGTGAAGATGAGAGAGTGTCTCCTGTAACAGGAATGAGAAGTCTCCTGTAACAGGAATGAGAAGTGAAGATGGGAGAGTGTCTCCTGTAACAGGAATGAAGATGAGAAGTGTCTCCTGTAACAGGAATGAGAAGTGAAGATGAGAGAGTGTCTCCTGTAACAGGAATGAGAAGTGAAGATGAGAGAGTGTCTCCTGTAACAGGAATGAGAAGTGAAGATGAGAGAGTGTCTCCTGTAGGAAGGAAAGAGAAGTGTCTCCTGTAGATGAGAGAGAGAGAGTGTCTCCTGTAACAGGAATGAGAAGTGTGAAGATGGAGAGAGTGTCTCCTGTAACAGGAATGAGAAGTGAAGATGAGAGAGTGTCTCCTGTAACAGGAAGAGATGAGTGTCTCCCTGTTACAGGAATGAGAAGTGTAGATGAGAGAGTGTCTCCTGTAACAGGAAAGAGAAGTGTAGATAGGAGAGTGTCTCCTGTAACAGGAATGAGAAGTGAAGATGAGAGAGTGTCTCCTGTAACAGGAATGAGAAGTGTAAGATGAGAGAGTGTCTCCTGTAACAGGAATGAGAAGTGAAGATGAGAGAGTGTCTCCTGTAACAGGAATGAGAAGTGAAGATGAGAGAGTGTCTCCTGTAACAGGAATGAGAAGTGAAGATGAGAGAGTGTCTCCTGTAACAGGAATGAGAAGTGTAGATGGGAGAGTGTCTCCTGTAACAGGAATGAGAAGTGAAGATGAGAGAGTGTCTCCTGTAACAGGAATGAGAAGTGAAGATGAGAGAGTGTCTCCTGTAACAGGAATGAGAAGTGTAGATGAGAGAGTGTCTCCTGTAACAGGAATGAGAAGTGAAGATGGGAGAGTGTCTCCTGAATGAGAAGTAATGAGAGAATGAGAAGTGAAGATGAGAGAGTGTCTCCTGTAACAGGAATGAGAAGTGAAGATGAGAGAGTGTCTCCTGTAACAGGAATGAGAAGTGAAGATGAGAGAGTGTCTCCTGTAACAGGAATGAGAAGTGTAGATGAGAGAGTGTCTCCTGTAACAGGAAAGAGAAGTGTAGATAGGAGAGTGTCTCCTGTAACAGGAATGAGAAGTGAAGATGAGAGAGTGTCTCCTGTGAAGAGAGTGAAGATGTAGAGAGTGTCTCCTGTAACAGGAAGGTGAAATGAGAGAGTAACAGGAAGATGAGAGAGTGTCTCCTGTAACAGGAATGAGAAGTGTAGATGAGAGAGTTTCTCCTGTAACAGGAATGAGAAGTGAAGATGAGAGAGTTTCTCCTGTAACAGGAATGAGAAGTGAAGATGAGAGAGTGTCTCCTGTAACAGGAATGAGAAGTGAAGATGAGAGAGTGTCTCCTGTAACAGGAATGAGAAGTGAAGATGAGAGAGTGTCTCCTGTAACAGGAATGAGAAGTGAAGATGAGAGAGTGTCTCCTGTAACAGGAAAGAGAAGTGAAGATGAGAGAGTGTCTCCTGTAACAGGAATGAGAAGTGAAGATGAGAGAGTGTCTCCTGTAACAGGAATGAGAAGTGAAGATGAGAGAGTGTCTCCTGTAACAGGAAATGAGAAGTGAAGATGAGAGAGTGTCTCCTGTAACAGGAATGAGAAGGAAAGAGAAGTGAAGATGAGAGAGTGTCTCCTGTAACAGGAATGAGAAGTGAAGATGAGAGAGTGTCTCCTGTAACAGGAATGAGAAGTGAAGATGAGAGAGTGTCTCCTGTAACAGGAATGAGAAGGAAGATGAGAGTAACAGGAATGAAGATGAGATGAGAGAGTGTCTCCTGTAACAGGAATGAGAAGTGAAGATGAGAGAGTGTCTCCTGTAACAGGGAGAATGAAGATGAGTGTCTCCTGTAACAGGAATGAGAAGTGAAGATGGAGAGTGTCTCCTGTAACAGGAATGAGAAGTGAAGATGAGAGAGTGTCTCCTGTAACAGGAATGAGAAGAGAAGTGAAGATGGGAGAGTGTCTCCTGTAACAGGAATGAGAAGTGTCTGTAACAGGATGGGAGAGTGTCTCCTGTAACAGGAATGAGAAGTGTAGATGGGAGATGTAACAGGAATGAGAAGTGAAGATGGGAGAGTGTCTCCTGTAACAGGAATGAGAAGTGAAGATGAGATCTCCTGTAACAGGGAGAAGTGGAGAGTGATCTCCTGTAACAGGAATGAGAAGTGTAGATGGGAGAGTGTCTCCTGTAACAGGAATGAGAAGTGTAGATGGGAGAGTGTCTCCTGTAACAGGAATGAGAAGTGTAGATAGGAGAGTGTCTCCTGTAACAGGAATGAGAAGTATGTAATCCTGTATGCCTCTGTTAGTGAGTTTAAACTGAGCTGTGGTTGGATTTTTCAATTGGACAAAAATTTAAAATATAAATCAAAATCAAAATTGACACAAAAAATGAATCAACAAATCAATGTTTTCCCTTGGATATCCCTGTCCCCTGACCTTAACCCAGTAAAGAACCAGGGGACCCATAAATCTGAATGTTGTGTTCTGATTCTTTGGGGAGGAAATGGTGTCAGATTCCTTGCCATATTTTCCTCTAACCTCATTGCTCACTAGATAATTGTGGATCAGAAGATTGTGGAGCCAGGTTGGTCGGGAACTGTCTGAAGTAGAGATCATTCATCTGTGCTCACTGTTGGAATCCTCGCAGTGCAAGCGAAACATTTATGCTTTGTGACCAGAGGGTGGCAGTATATGCAAGGAGTACTTTTGCTTTGCTTGATCCACCTTATACTGCAGTCAAAGGAATCTTCACAGGACTTCACTTTGATTAATTGTACTGCATTTGTATTATTCAGTACTCAACTCAGCATCACTGGAAGGTATTTTTCTCATTAACGACGGGGTTTAATGCATATTAGTCAATTCTTTCACTACTGGTCATTTCAAGTTCATTTGCTCGGTAACAAGGTATGCTGAGTTTCTTCCTGTATTCTGTATGGCACTGAATATGTCTGTGACATGAGGAACATCTCAGTGTGTGTTCAACCTCTGGTGCTTTTAATGTCAAATGTAACATTTCAAAAACCGATGGTGTAGAGCTTTTCTAAACATTAAATCACTGTGTTAATTTGAATTGAGTGTAATTGTTATGACATTGCAGGGGTTTTGGTTGTCAGTGGTAAGAATAAAATGCTAAAAAAGAAGATTGCAAGACAAAACAATCTGCAACATCAGCAAAACTCCTTGGCATGAATCGGGTCCAAAGCAAAGTACAAAGCATTTTGTTTAGCGATTCGAAAAGGCACAAGTTGCCCCAAAATTTGGCCAGTAAAGACGCTTTCACACTGGACGCGAAACGGAATTTTTCGCACGACAGATTACATTCAACTTTGAAAAAATTTGTTTCGCATCCGGTATGAAAGCAGTTTAACAATGAGATTTTTCCCAACAATTCAGTCTATCAAGAACATTATCCCTGATACTCGTCACCTGTTGCCAGAATCAGTTATGAGCGATGGGCACTTGCGTTTTAAAACCACATTCCTCAAAGGCTCTTATTTTGAGTTTAGAGTTAATACCACCCACTATAACAGCCATTTCCCTGAAGCACTTACTTACGCTACGACCTATTCATCAGCCTGAAGGCCTTCACTCACATAAAATAACACACGTATGCTGAAAGCCTTTTACATCAGAATTATGTTTGTTCTTTACTGGCCTGTATTAGAACACTTGGCAGGGCTTGCAGTGGCATTTGCTTTTCTAACACTTCAGCTTGTAGTGGAGAACGGTAAAATCAATGTCCGCTGGGACGACACTGCTGTACTGCTGCAAACATACACAGCTTACTGGCAGCCTTCCAGACAACATGACACCCAAACGGAGGGCGAACATGGCATCCTTCCCTGCTGTGGGGAGCGAGGGTGTGTTGTGATGTGGAGTCCTCTGCCTCCTGCCGTCGCTCTTCAGTCAGGGAAGCACACGGCTGAAGTCTCCCCCTCGAAGGATAAAGGCTCGTAGACATGGAGGAGATGCGTGAAACCAATGTAGTGCCATTAGATAACGGTGTATGTCACGTTCACAAACCCACACAAGGAATGCATGCTATATACAAAATGAGGCCGTAGTCACAACAGTACAAAAAGGTCCCTTCACAAAAATCTCACAAAGAATTAAATCATGAACCATGTTTACCACCATGCATTCCTCGTGAATATTCAAGACTCACGTTAATCCGGTGAGAATGGCTGAACAATGAGACAAACAATATGATGCAGTGTAGCCTTAGTGAAACAAGTTAGTGAAACAGGCCAGAGGCTACAGGATAAACACAATCAAACAGAGAAGATCAGGGGCATTTATACTGGGACAAACTTCCCCCTGTTCAAAAGTTCTGAAGTGTTACCTTGTGAGTTTCGGTTGGAAAAAAAAAGCATTTTAACGAAGTCGATGCGTGCATCCTGATTTATTTGCTGTTATCCCTTAATTGCTCAGGTTGGAACAAATTTGCTGTAATGTCTTAATGTCCCGAATGGGTATAAGGGGTGTAAGTAGTTTTGGAGGAGAGCAGGAAGTTTCATCCAGTGGTGTGTTCAGGACAGCAGGAGCCGGCGTGACCTGGCTTGCGCACGTCTCCTGAACGGGGTGCCGGACCGAGGGCCTGCAAGCTCATGCGTTACCCATTTGGAGGTGTTTCTCTCAGCCAGCAAAGGCGAGACCTGACTCTCGTGGTTGTGATGTCAGCCAAGGATGGTTTGTTCCCAAAATACGCTTAGTGTGTGTCTGAAACACTTTAATCAACCTGCCAGAGAGGTACATATTGTTCACCAAGCAACAAACCCCGTCTTCTAGGTCGATGAAGAGCTGAACATGCGCTTGCATCACCGTCCGGACATGAACAGTTAAAGCTATCAGATTATGCAGGGAGCAGTGCTCGTTCGATCACTTCATGGATGTTGCAGGACGCCATCATGAAAGGTTATGAGTGCGCCCGCTCTCGCTCAAGATCACGTTAAAAGGCATGCGTGGGCAGTAATATGATTTTGAACACACCTCAGGTAGGCTATCTTTCATGCAGTTACACACTCCGCCCAGCCCCGGAGAAATCTGTCATGTGACCTGTGTGAGCATTCAGTGCTGAGCACGCTCACTTCAGCCTCTCTTTAGTCTTTTAATTTGCAGTTTTTACAGTTTACTTCACCATCGTCTCTTAGCGTGTCAGCCTTCAGTTTCCGAAGAACGCACCAACAAATAATGCCAATTGAACTCTTGAGGAAGGCTAAAAGCGGCTCGGCGGCGCTGTGCCATTCGGCTCCCCGGAAGGACGACAGCGACGGGCGGTAAAAGCTCTTCGGCCGTGCGCAGCATCGATCAGTGGCAAGGGAACGGTAAATGCAAGGCCCTGTCGATATGCTGACGCCATCATGCCTAATGGGGTAAAAAAAAAAAAAAAAAGACCCTTCCTCCTCGTATAAACAGATCAATTACGCGCTCTCCAAGCGCTGCCGCTTTTCATCCATTTTTATAACATTTACATCACATTAGACCCAAAAAATGACATTTATGCTGACAAAGAAGGGCAGTTTTGTTCCTGTAACAGAACTGTCCTCAATGTTCTTGACTGTAAAATCAAAGTTTCCTGGCATAAAGACAGAAAGAGCAAGCTAATGGAAGTGATGCCTTTAAATTTATCCTCAAATTTGTTGTCTAGTCTCAAGTCTTTAATTATTCCTTCTAATAGATTTAAAATGTGAAGGGAACAGAAACAAAGTTCAAGTTTAAACAGAAAAAAAATGCACATGAAAGGAACACTAAATATAGAAGAGGAACCACTGTAATTGTCCGAGCCCCAGAGACTGACCTCCATTTGTTCTCATGTCAGTTATTATCTCTTGCTGTGCGCTGTGACCCTGGACTGCCGTGACTTCGAAAGTTCATGATCAGATGCAGTTGACTGAGGCACATGAATTCAATTTGCTTATGTGAACAAACCCAGTATCGGGCAACCAACGTGCAGCTAAGTCTGGGCTCTGCCACAGAACTGCCTCATGTGACTGTCTAGTGATCCTATAGGAAGAAGATCATAGAAATAACAATAGTTTTATTCATTTATGAATTCATAAGTGAAATAATATACTGAGACCAATGTCCCGTTAGATTTTTTTTTTAATGTCTGCGCACCTTGGTCAAATAGTTTTTTTCTTGTTCTCGTCAACAAAATGGAAGTTAGTGACACCCATGATAAAAATAATTCAGTCTTCAACAATTCCTTTTGGCCAGAATTTGTCGCATGTCAGTGCTCGTCTTCACAAAAGAAGACCAGTCTATGAAGGTGACTGTATGTCCTGATGCATGTAAGGGCTGAGTACAGTGAGAGTAAGATTCTAATTTCCTGTTGCTCTTTAAACCAGTAAAAGAGGCTCAGTCAACATCTGCTAACAAAGGATGGGGATTTTAACTGGTAAGGATTCAATAACAGCTACAAAATCATAATTATAATAATAATACAAAATAATTATAATAATGCAAGAAAAAAGGCAACTAAAATGCAAAAAAGAATAAAAGAAAAAATAGACTAATCTGGAAGATGATGCAAGCCTGACATGCAAAGGTAAGGTGCTCCACAGCGCTGGGCCCAAACATCCTGTCTCACCCTTGGACTTCAGCAGTGGAGCAGTGAGACGGAGCAGGCTGAGGCTCTCGTGCTGCTCGCTGGAGTTTAACAGGATTACAGGTCTGAGACATGATGGGGGACCAGAACATGACCTGCTATTAAAGGAATTATGAATCCATATAGTTATGTATGACTGTAAAATGTGAAATGTGCAAACAATCAATGCAACGAATGCCCCCCTTATTTCCACATACACATTATTTACACTGCTTATTCTACACTGGGGCTGAGAGGGAGCTGGAGTCTATCCCAGCTGACTGTGGGCAAAAGGCAGGGACCCACCCTGGACAGCTTGCCAATCCATCACTGGGTGCAAACACTATTCACACACCATTAACTCTCACACTCATACCTTCGGGCAAGTTAGCATCTCCAATTAGCCTGACATGAATGTCTTTGGGATGAAATCCATGTAAACATGGGTAGAACATGAAAACTCCGCACAGTAACACAGAAAGGCCCCAGGCTGGATTTGCACCCACGACCCTCTCGCTGTGAAGCAGCAGGGTCCCTGCTTAAATGCTCTTTATATGCCCACTTCAATTTCATGCCTTATGTTGCATTATTTTAAGAACTGTAAAATATACATTGATTAGCCACATCAGTAAAACCACCTGCCGAATATTGTGTTTGTCTACCTTGTGCCACCAAAACAGCTCCATCAAACTGACGTCACTGGAATTCCCGCATCCAGGGTTTCCCAGCAGAACATTTCCCAGAGCATCACACTCCCTCCACCAGCTTATCTTCCTCCCTCAGTGCATCCTGATGCCGTCTCTTCTCATGTAAGTGGTGCTCAGGCGCCCAGCTGAAGCTCATTATGTAAACAAAAATGAGACTCACTGGACCAGGGAAACCTCATAAATTACTCTAAGGTCCAGTTCCGACACTCATGCCCATTGCAGGCACTTTTGGCAGCGCAGTGCGGTTAGAATGGGCACTTCAGCTGGTCTGCAGCTACAAAGCACTATATGCAGCAGGGTACAAAACGCTTTGTACATTGTGACGTATTTTACGCATCATTAAAATTCCCTGCATCCTGTGCCACAGGAGCCCTTCTGTTGCTTTGGACCAGACAGGATGGTCTTCTCTGCTCTTGTGCATCGATAAGCCTTGGGCGCCCAACGCCCTGCGCATGATTCGTCCGTCTGTGGACCAGAAGCCTCGCCGCTTTGGAGATGCTCTGACCCTCTCCTCTGGCCGCGATGATTTTTCCCTTGTCATAATCGTTCAGGTCCCGTCTCTCTAACATCCAACTCGTCGACTATGAGAACTGACTGTTTGCTCACCATCGAAGGTTTGTCTCCTGTTACAAGATAAGCAATCTTACTTGGTTCATCAGTGAGTGGTTTCAATGTTTTGGCTCATTGGTGCATGCACAAACTACATGAAAAAAATGTTTTAAAAATACTGAGGTGATTTTTAGCACAAAATATTAGTGTCAAATTATGACATCGTCCTTTTAGACATACAGTATTTCCAGGCCCAGGTGATGGTAAGAGGATCATTTCATGAAAACAAGCAGGGAAATGATAATTCTGTAATTAACAGTATTAACTGAGTTACACATGGATGTCATCAGCTGACAGAGGGAACATGATTGTCTGATGGAGACGCTGTGGCAGGTGCTGAATGCAGAACACGATGTGGACTGTTTCCTCAGACAGAATATCTCAGCGCTATAGCAGGTCAGAATGATTGGTAAGGTTTTGTTAAAGGTCTCTGAGAGTTTTCAGATCAACACCAAAGCAGGACAGTCCAGATCTGATCAACTGTGAAAGTGTTACTTAAAAAGCTTACCTGGCAAACATTTGTAATGTAAACAGATTGGGAGGAACGGGCCCATCATGTGAGATGGGAAAGTAGCTGGAGTCCAGATCAGGAGGCTGTCGATTTGTGTTTGTTTCGACTGTCATCAACTTCACTCTGATGAACCGGAGGAAGCAGAAAGAAAAAAGAAAATGGTCTGAATATCAGACAATTATGATGCCTCTAAAATACAGAAGGCAATCAAATTTATGGCAATAATGAGGACAAATGTATCATTAAATACATTTAATTCGGTTCAGATGGATGTTCAAGAGTTTAGAGAAAAAAAGTCAGGGTCTTATCATTCTTGTTCTCTGATAGTTGTGTTTCCAGAGATCTGTGTAAAATGTGAGGACAGAGGTCAGGAGGTGCCTCATTGTAGGTTGTCAGGCAGATTATATGGTTGCTATAGATTAGCCTACCAAGCAGAACTGCTCTAATGCATCTGGATCAATAAATATGATCGATCTATATTTATATTCCGACCAATCAGCTGTCTTACATAGAAATATAGATTCATAACTTACGGTCATGTTGGTATCTTCATCCTGTTATTGTGAACTGTTAACAGTGTCCATGACAGAGCAATCTATCTCTTTCAAAAAATATATATTTTTTATTCATATAGAGTGGATGTGTCGAAGCAACCAGTAGTTAAGAAGGAAAGAAACACCCACTTTCTTATTTTTTCTTCTGTGTTCGCACGTGATCTAATTTCCAAGAATACTATTGGCAGTTTACTGGAGTGCAGTGCTTTGTCATGTTAAATGGAAAGACAGGCTGGATGCTGGCACTGTATGCCAACATTACATTCAAATGAGATCAGAGTTACATACTGTGCTAACTTTATAAAATACTGCTAATCGGGAGCATTACAGGATAATAATGAGCAGGGCGTATCAGTGTGTCTTTGCAGTGTCCACATTTCTTGTTTTTCCTGTTGTATCTGTTAATATTTAGTCCATGCTACAGAAACCCAGAGGATTAGTTTTGGGGTCAGATTGGGCCTGTCCTGTCTTCTAATGAAAGCAATTACACAGTTTTCAGCCATCACAAATATTTACACTTAAAAAAACAAACAGGCACCCTGTACAGTGTTATATTATTTATTATTTAGACCATTTTCACCCTAGAAATCCTATTGCCGAGGCCAGACGTGTCATAAGCAAAACTGTATTTTTTTTTAACTAACTTTTTGTGACGCGTAGAATTGCCTATTTTTGTGCACAGGTACCTGACGGCTTTCGAAATTTAATTGAAATTATATTCTGAAATGACAATTTCTCTTTCTCAAACTAAATTGGTTTCTCAGCAGCCGTAACAAAGGCTAGAGAGCAGCCATGAGATGGAATGTTCGGGCTGCCTGAACACGTGACTGTTTCCCTGGGCTCGATAAGAAAGGTTTCAGAGGGTTGATTACCTTCCTCCGTCATCGTGAGGAGTGACTGGTAAAGAGCTGATCTCTGAGATGTGAGCTCTGAGGTGTGTCTGTAAGTTCTGCATCAGCGGCGTAGTCTCCTGGTGAAGCAGCTTGAGAGAAATAAAGGGACTGTCCTGTCAGGTGTATTTCTGCAGACATAAATGCTCCTCTCCTCCCCTTTAAATGAAAGGAAAACATTGCAGGCGCACGACAGGTAGTGTTGATCGAGAAAAACCTTACCGAGTCATGATTATTAAAAACATCTCTATTCTGGCACAGTTTTTGGCCCACGGGCCCGGTTGTTCAAAGCTCCGTTAATTTAACGGCTGGTTAGCGCTAAACACCTGACATTTTGACCACTCTCTATATAAGATTCTCGCGAATGCTCTTCACAACTTAAACTAATCAAGGGGAAACCTACAAAATGCATCAAAAACATACAAACATCTGTGCTTTCATTCAGAAATATAGATACTGTGGTTTAAACTTAATCACCGGTTAAAGTTAACAAAGCTTTGAACAACCGGGCCCTGGAGAAGCTAGCATTCTCTCCTGCAGTTGGGAGGAAGTGAGCATCATGATCTGATCTGTGTGCTGCTCTAGTTGAGATTAACTGATTCTAGAACAAAATATTACAGCACAGTTCATCCGTTTTTCACTGTGAACACACTTTTATGTGTAATTCTACAGAAAAACTGCTGAAATTTGGACAAGAGTAAAAAAAGCAGGAAAATTGGCTGCATGAGATTACTTCTGCCCAGTACTGATAAACAGCTTCCCCATACATACACCTTACAACTGCCCCATGCAGGTACATCATGCATACTTCACTATTCATTTTGTACCTACTGTTGTTAATGTATGGTAGGCAATAATAAATTGAAATTAACACATTTGCCGAGAATAAATCAGTTATAAACGGCAGTATATTTATGACCATAAACCTGGATAATGGGAGTCATGACTGATCTCAGCTCTGATAAATGCTACACAGGAACAGAAGTCAATTGGCAAAAATTTGATGCCACCCTAAAAACACAAACATTTGGAAGTTTACAATCCTTTATGGTGCTATTATGGTTCAAATTTTGTGAAAAGAGTTTAATAATAGTCATTTACAGTTGACCTGTGTGTTTCTTGTGTCAGTTGCTCCTGTAGAGCCGTGCTTTAGAACAGACACTACGAAGCTCACCTGAGTGACTTCAGAGTGTAGCAGTCATGTGACTGGGGGGTTAGTGAATTCTTGCATTAGGCACTACCCCTCTGCAGCACACTTAGCTTCACTTACTTCACTGTGTCGCTCACTGTACACTACAGAAGAGCTGTAGATCAATGGGGGAGAATCTTTGAAACGCTTAAATGCAATGTAAATCATTAAGAATTAGTCATACCGAATTGGTTGAGAGAAGACAGGAGATAGAGTGAAAGACATTTAATGAGAGCCACACTATAAGAGCACGCATCATGGAGACTGTAATTAGCAGATTAAGTGATTGGCCACCAGCAAGACTTATTTATTCAGTGATTGCGGAGTCGGAGGTTTATTTCTGCTAACAGCAAATTGAAAAAATAGAGCCAATCAAAAGCCACTCTGTGTCTCCCCCTGGACGCACTTTGATGGCCACTTTATTGGCCGGCTGCACGGACCACTGTGAAAAGCATCGGGTTTGAATAAATGCGATCAAAGGGAAACTTTATGGATGCGATCATGACCTTCAGTAATTGTATCTCAGTGGCGTGCACGCCCACGGTAATTATCCAGAGAAGATGTGAAGATCCATCTCTGAAGTGTGGTGATGCTTGGCCACAATGGTTGATGGGTAATGATCACTGCCAAAGATCCATCTCTGAAGTGTGGTGATGCTTGGCCACAATGGTTGATGGGTAATGATCACTGCCAGAGTCAGGTACAGGCATCAACACAGACTGCATCTAAAAGCTTTCCCTGCATTATTAATAATCCCTGTCGATGCCTAAAGATACCGCAAACTACACTGTCCTGCCTGCAAAAGCACTTCACTGAGCCAAAAAGCTTTTCATGGACACCAAGCCTGTCCTTGTCCTTGTAGGTCATTGTCCAGGGAGCACAACTCCTCATTTGGATGTCCAGTGTGCATGGGGTCAGTTTCTTTGAATATTTTTCATAAGAACTGTATGGAGCAGTGTGTTATTACTTCCATATCAATCAGAACTGGGTCAAATTTATGCAAATGATGTCATTCTCATTTAAAGTACACATCTAAGCAAGAGTTAAGCAGCACCCAACTCTTAAAGCAAGTTCCATGTTAGCAAAGGAATTGATTAATAACATCAATAAACATCGCCCAATTCTTGGAAATATGGCTTAGACATAACTTTCCTGGCAAAAAAAATCAGTTTGAAGAGAATTTGCTCTTTACTGCACACTTTAATGGCTTTTAAAGCGAGGGCACACTGTCAACACATTTAATGCTGTTAAAAGTAAGGGCCTACTGTCCTTATAGGATTGCAAGGAGACCTGTGTTCGCCAAAAAAAAAAACATCCCCTGAAGTTTGAACTCAAAGAAACAGAATCAATACATGACTGAGATTTGTAAAATCTTAAAAATCTGTCTCAGAGGTGACACCCACCTGCAAGCATTCTACATGCACAATTAAGTGCGGCTCACGATGAAGCCTTCTGAATGTGAAATGCGCGTGTAATGCAAGCTAAAACCCTCATGCTGCTATGCTCCAGACAAGGAACCAGCTGTAGAGGAGCACAATCTTAGAGAAGAGATTATTAATTGGAATATGGTTATGACAGATCGGGATGGAGCCCAGAGCTGAATGGCACAGTTCAGTTCAGGTGCAGTGGGCTTGAATGCGGGGGCGTGTTTGCGCTCGGCCAGTGGTGTCCCTGGGGCAGTAGCCAGATGGAGAACATACTCATTAAAGCAGAACTCCCAGATGGTGAGTTTGGAGAGTTCAGCATGAATGCAGTCCTAATCCTGATCATTGCAAAAGGCTTGGAAGATGTTCCTAATAAACTGGGCAAAAGAACAGACTGAAGAGACAGGTTAACAGGAAGTTGGTCTCAGTGCTGTATACTAGGAAATAAGCATGGTAGCTTGTTCCTATCATTAAGACTAAAAAACATACTTTTGTTTTTCATAATCATGAAATATTACAATAATATCCGGAGACAATAAATTCTAATCTAATCTAACCAAATTTCGTGCCAATCTGTTCATAACTTTTTAAGTTATGAAAACATAACCTCCTTGGTGGAGGTATAAACACATACACACACACACACACACACACACACAAAGCCAATTTATCACTTTGCCCTGGATAATCCATCCAAGTACTTTACAAATATTTCAAAAGGGTTAACGTTTTAAATATTTGTTGTGAAATAAGAGTGTTGTGAAACAATCCATCCTCAATGTGGACGTATTGATCGTCTGACTCCAACCCAGCTCTTGAGAATTTGTAGCTTTGTGCATTCTGCCTGCAGTCAGCGGAGAGAAAAGTATGCCCAGTAATTAACACTTAAAATTTATCAGGCAATTAGTGCAGTGACATAACAAGCCTGCTGGAGTGCACCACTTTGAAGTGTTTGGAGTGGTGTTATTGGAATGTTGTCTCTTGTGCAGTTATGTTCAGCTGCCTTAATTTTGCTTGGCCAGTTACATGTTAATTATGAATTAGGAATTATATGGTAATCAAGAAAAGCGTGACTAGAAAATTAATCAGAAAAATGAACAGAGACTTCAGGAAAAACGCAACATTGCATGTTGAGCAATAAACAAGAACTATATTTAGTATAAAGCCCATCTAACATCGAAGGACTATAAAAACCTATGAGATAATCTGATTGACAAATCATCTCTCAATCTGTGAATTTAGTTGATATTTTTTAAGTACAGCTATTACTAACTACTCAGGATTACGTGGTAAAAACTGCAAGCTGCGCGGCGGGTTCAAATAAGATTGAAATACCCAAATTACGCGACAAAATAAACCGACAAATACATTTTTTCAAATCTAAATGTGGGAATTATTAAAAATAAAGCAAATATGATGCATTTAAAAATAAACTAAATCATTAAATTGGAAAATTGTGTCTTCCACTTCAATAAAGGAATATTTAAAATATGTGAGTTGTTTGTATAACTCAGGACTGAAATTAAATCACAGTAGAACATGTTCTTTAAGAATGTTTGAACAGCAAAAGAACTGCACAGCAAAAGCACGAATCAACAATTAGAAAATTGAAGAAAAATCAACAGAAAAAAAGTTGTGAAATGGATTTAACCCTCTGAGCGCCGAATACATTTTCAAGGAATTAAAAATGTAGTTATCCTGAGCTGTTGAAAACCTATCATGTGTCAACTTGTTTAAAAGAGCTCCCCTGCAGGAGCTCTTTTAAACAAGTTGACACATGATGGGTTTTCAACAGCATCTGATTTTGATATCTTCATTGGGCAACTATAGTTGCCCACGGCGCTGAAAGGGTTAACTTCATGTTATGACTTCTTAGACTTCAAAAAGCAAAACACCACGAGTAAGACATGAAAAGGAAAAGCTCAAATGAGGTGTTCCGTAGGGTGTGTGTGTGTGGAGTGTGTATATTATAGGAGAAAATCATATGAGAATGAACAAGGCAGCAATCGTAACTCATTTAGGTGAAGGGAAGAGAAAGTCCTCTGGTAACTACTTTTTTGCGGGCAGGCCTGCTGGATGCCAAACGGCTGCCCGGTGGACAGGAAAACAGGGGCAGGGCTCATACGCAAGCTGGGGTGAGTGAAGATTTAATAACAAAAGGCAAAACTCAAAACAAAAGGGAAATGATGTTCCACTAAACATTAAACAAATAAAAAGAAAAACAACACAAAACTAAACTTTAGTAAAACTAAAGAGATACAAAGGTGGGTGACTGCTGCTAAAACCACCGACCAGCAGTGGGAACACAAATGCACCGCAACTATGGCTGAGCCGCAGGTGCAGGCAATACCAAGTGGAGGTAAATGTCCTGAGCAGGGAGAGGTTTGGAGGCAAAGCCTCACAACTTTCATTTTATACCCAGCCCAGGGAAGGCAAATGGCGCTGAAGTCTGTTTGTTTATCCTCTTACTTTTATTGAGAGTAATCTGTTTATTTTGAGAGCAAGATAAATAGAGAATATCATATGAGCATTTTCACATTACACGCTGTATCAGCCCGAGAGCTTTAACTTTAGCAAGAAAGGAAAAACATTTTCCTTTCAAAATTACAGCAGTTGGTGTCCTTAGTTCCCAAATGCGAACAGATTGTTGTTAAGAGAAGTGATGCAACACAATGATAAACATGACGTTTTCCCAACTTTTTGAAAACATGCTCATATAAAACTCAAACTGAGCAAAAAACAGTAAAATTTCTTGCTCTCAGTTTCAACATCTGATCATTTTCCTTTGTAGTATTTTCAATTAAATATA
Organism: Gymnothorax javanicus; assembly: GCA_029692085.1. Lineage (NCBI taxonomy): Eukaryota > Metazoa > Chordata > Actinopteri > Anguilliformes > Muraenidae > Gymnothorax > Gymnothorax javanicus. Next base: position 1,258,848 of record CM056205.1, on the reverse strand, counting down.
GAGTTTAAATGATCTGCACATCATTGCGTTGTTTTTAATTACATTTTACACAGTGTCCCAACTTTTTTGGAAATGGGTTTGTATATGTAGTTTTAGACATTGTCATAATTTGTGTCGCGAAAGCCAATGCAGTCCAGGGATCCAGGCTTACTCGCCTGTGATTGGCTGCAATGGAGCTGGTGACCCATCGCCTTAGGAGAACGACCTTTAACTTGAGGACAGACACAACACTTACTGATGCCTGAAAACAAATCATTTAATTTTCTCACAAGGAAATGTACATGAAACAGGATTTTTCTCCAATAAATTATGATAAGGTCATTTTGTTTCTAATGGCCAACATAAAACTTATCAGTATCTGTCCTGAGTTGCGTATTAATCCAATATTGTGTATGCAGACAGATCTTTATTTATTTATCTAATGTAATGGCACTGTATTGATTGAGCTGAAGTTAGAAGCACAAACAGGGATTGTTCAATCAGGAGGGAAAAAGCAATGATCATGGATGCAGCGTTTAGTGCATTAATGAAATTGTTCAGTCATGGATGCAGTTTTTTTTTCTTTTTTTTGGAGTCATCACATTGGTATAGTAAACTGTATTTTTAAAATTATGAGAAGAAAAAAAATTGACAGGATTGATAATATGTTTTTATATTATTGTACACATGAACCTCAAGAGATGCTTACTGACACTTTTGACATGCATATTTGCATTGAGGAATAGCACATAATAGCTTCTCTGTATTGGCTTCTTCATCCCTTTGAAATGAATTATTATCAGAAACTTTCTTTAATGTATTATTTTCATATATCAAGCTGTAAAGCTGGGTTATAAAGATCTGTGGTTGTGGAGGAAAGTTGTACATGTGCTTGCATATGCATGCATCCAGAATATGGGGGTGGATGGGGTGTTTATTAACTAAATTACAACGGGAATGTAAGATGGACTGAGACAAAGTCACATTAAGGCCTCACCAGGCTGCTGGGGAACCAACAAATATGAATATGACTTCGTTTACATGATGCATGTCCTTGTGGTATAGCCTTATTGTGGGTGCAGATCTAATTATTTAGATTGATCTTGAGACGATCTTTACACCACCAGTACTGCTACAATGTATATCTGAACCATCACTTCGGTTTATCCAGTTTTATTCTTCAATGGACATTGTGCAATTGCGTCCAATAACTTCGAGAGGTCTCCCAGAAACTAGAAGCTGCTGCTTATACGTAAGTCTTGAGATAAAGGACTTTATACACACGGAACAAAGCACCTTAAATCTACCAAAGTAGATTAATAAGGAATCCAGCGCGCTAATTTAACCACATACATGCACGGAATTGCGGCTGTCACATAATAATGTCACCGATTGCGGCTGCTATTGAAGGTTTACTTACTTCCTCGCCTGAAGCTGCGTATCTGTCACCGGAGCTGAGAATGCTGTGATTAATCGAAGGCTGTTAGACATATGGTTTACAGAGAGCACCAAATGCCGTCCAAACGGTTATCAGTGTGCAACAATATGACTGCGATTTTTTAGCTTGATGCCACTTCAATTGACACACACAATAAATTATTTTATAACCTTATAGTATGAAAATCATGGGCATTGAACTTTGCATCGGATCATATTCCATTGTTGCATAAGTTCACAGAGCTCGTAAATACCCTCCTAAGAGCATGAAAAGGCCTTGAGGAATAACACGGTGGTCATCCATCCACGGTTAAATATGTTATTTCCATTACGCTACATTAACGTTTGTTGAATACATAATTGCAGGTTTCAGTACAATTTGGGGTTGATGAACATCTGGGCCACCTATTTCACAGACATAACTGACAAGCGAGTTTAGTATGTTCGAACGATATAGGGCGTGGCATTTGTGTCACTCTCTCTCTCTCTCTCTCTCTCTCTCTCTCTCTCTCGTTTAATGACTCTTCATCACCCTCACAGCGGACAGCTCCCGTTATGTGTCCACGGATTCAAACGTGCTCATACACGTGCACACAGCAGTCGCCTTTACTACCTCGTATTCTTTCTTTAGGTCTCTTGCCCAGCAAAACTATCTTCCATCTAGAATTGAGGTTGTATTGCATCGTGTCGGGTTCGTTGTTCGCTATAAACGTGATGTAAACGGACTTAAATGAACATGCGACCATCACTGATGATACACTGCAATATTCAGTGGGTGTGACACGGAAATGCGCAAGCGCAGAGAGCCCCGTGACGTGCGGTAAGAAAAGCCAGCACTTGTCTCCGCCTGGGTTTCAAGAGGGCTGTTCGGCCGACGAAGGTGAACGACTAGGAAGGATATAGGAAAAGGAAAAAGGACTTTGTAATAAATAACAAGAGTGCCTCGAATACAAACAAGAAACCACACGGCTTCCTTGGGAAGATGAGAATGTATTCTAAGCTGCATTTAAGTTATTATCCTACTGGAAAACAGTTCTTATAGCCCACTATTCTAAATTCCTCGGTGACAGTTAGCCGAGATAAAAACCGGCTTGGACTGATACTTCTTGTTTTTAGAGGAACAATGTCCGACAAGTATGGGTATTAGAACAGAAATAAAAGGCAGCTCGCATTGTTGACGAGCAAAGGAGACCCAAGGGAACGAGATAAGGAGACGGACTGAAAGCTGCCGAAAGCATGGATCTTAGTGCGCTTCGGAATCTCATCACCAGATTCGTAAGTAGCCTGTAACTGCAATGATGTTGATTTCATTGAATAATCGACATGTTTTTGTCGCTTCTACTTGTTGGTCTGACCCGTCGCTTCCAGCTGGTTGTAGCCTACTGTTAGAATAATACAGCCTACTACGAGTCTAATATTATTTTTGCGCTGTAAATCCTACCGTTGTAATTTACTACTGTAGCCGATTGGCCGGCTGGGCAACAGATCGCATCTACGGCTTTTGCGACTCAGTATCCTGAGGAACACGGAGCGCCTGTGGAGCGCCTGTCCTGTCGAGCGCCTGTGGAGCGGGGCACGTCTGAATGCTCACACCTGCCTGACCTGTTTTGGATACAAGCTACACCACGTGAAAATGTCATCTATGTTTCGACTCGAACTGCATTAAATTTACAGTTCTGTGGTACATTTACCTTTGAATGCAAAATAATTGGATCTAAGTTTAAATTAATTTATCGACACAGTTTGCAAGTACACAAATTGGCCATAGTTGTTTGATAATTGCTCATAGATTATTTTATGTTTGTTGATTGGACGCCTGCTTGAAGGCTTGTACAGCAAGCTGTACAATCAGTCTTGGCGTTGGCTATATCTGCAATCGAGCTCTTATTAAGTAGACTTGATTGTCTTAAACCTAAACGTTTTGCAATGAACATGTAAGCAAAAAAAAAAAAAAAAAAATACTGTCTGTCGGCTGCGTGGGATATGTAAGTTTGTCTCCGCAAGCCAAACGGAGAGCTGTCTGCACGCAAAGAAACTTACCATTAAGTTTTTGGGCCTACTACAATTTTAAATCCACTTGCGTATTAATGGGCGTAGGCGCGTGACTATATCACTAAATATATTTAGTGATTTTGTTATGTTAATAACGTAAACATAGACCAACCAACCGGAGATTCATGTCAGCCAGAAAGCGCGGAAACTTTGGGTTTTGGGGTTTGGCTTAAACATGGTTCTCAAGATCCAAGTATGTGGGCCTGTCGATCACACGGGGCAGAATGTGGTTTGGGCAGGTGACAACTGAGACCTGCAGTCTTGGTCTAACTGAGGGGCGAAGAAAAGCACATTCCATGCGCACGACTGCTTTACATTCCATTGTGCAAGTTCCACTGAAGGCTTCGATCTCGGAATAGGCTTTTTCAGGTCTTCCACATAAGAAAACATTTATTTTTCTAATAAAGACTCGATGAAGTGTTTGCATTGATGATCCCGTCGGGTTGCACTTCGCACGATTTGCACTTGAATGGCGTTGCTTCAGCGGAGCGCGATTCTGGAAGTGAGTGGTCTGTGAGCCTCACCGTGATGTCCCCCTGCTCTGCCCCGAAGACTGGCGATCATCGGCCGATTTTTTACTCTATGCTCGAATAAATGCTATGTTCTCAACAACAATTAAACAATTTCCTGCCTATATTTGACGTGTTGTCCAGTTGTATTTGAGACTAATTTGTCAATCGCAAATGTTTGTGTCTATATCGTATTACATAATCCTACCTTTTATATCTGTCTTGCCTAATCGATGCAGTGCAGTAATGTACCATCTCTTTGGCCGTCAGTCATTATGGCTCTGCTCAGCTCGTGCTTTTAAGCCGTTTATACTGAGGGAAACTGAGACTGTGGGTTGGGGTTTTAGGTCGCCTATAGATTAGATGATTGGATCAGACCTGACACATTCCCTCCCTTCCTCAGGATTGCGAATTTGTCTCCGACTGCCCGGCCAAATCAGAAATGCTAAATGTTTTTATCATTATTACGACGCTTTCACACTGGACGCGAAACGATTTTTTCGCACGACAGATTACATTCAAAGTCAATGCAAAGACGCGCGTCTTTGCATTGACTTTGAATGTAATCTGTCGCGCTCAAAATTCGTTTCGCGTCCGGTGTGAAAGCAGCTTAATGCAATAATTAAGACTTTTCCTTTTTATGATGGTGCTTCCATGAACAATTTGCTCTCATACCCTCTTCAGGGTCACTGTCGTTCCTTTTGCCTTCTCATTGCACACACACACACACACACACACACACACACACACACTCGCTCATGAGAAATGCGATTACTTTGGTGAAAGAAGATGCGTAATAGGGGTCGGTATCTGCATTTGCCGACCCGCAGACACGAGGCTTTGTGAAAGTCCGCTGCTGTTGGCCGGCAGCCCTGACAAGCTGCTGGGGAGATAAGGGAGGCAAAGGCTGTGTGTCAGTGATGCTGAATACCAGTGTGATTCATTCTGAGGGTCAAAATACCAAGCCAAAGGCAGCAGCAGTATGGCTCTAATTTTCATTAGTTGCTCGACCTTAGAAAACAACGTGAACTGCAGCGTATGATAGCGGATTGGATGCCTCGCTCAGTGTCACCTGACATAATAGTACATATGTTCATGATGGCACTGTTTACTTTTGTGTGCTCACATGCGTAAGGCCAAATAAAATAACAGGTGTGTTTCCTATCACACTGATCTCAAAAATAGGTAGGTTCCCTTTTTTGCTGAAAGTTTTTTTTTTTTTTTTTTTGGTAAAATTTTTAGGGTGGGTAGGTGATCAGTCTTTTTTTTCTCCATCACAGCAATATTATGTACAGCATATGTCAAACCTGTGAGAAACATGCTACCAGTAAATGATTCTGGCATATGCTACGTATAAATATACAACAACTGACATACTTGTACAAAACTTTAATTTACTGAAAGAACAAGAAAAGTTGTTAAAAAAAAGTTTCAAGATACTGTACAAGCACTGTACACAGAGCCAGACAGACAACTATGTACTGCAGTTTTTGCCTGTGACACAGTTCGCGTCACTGAGTGGAGGGCTTCAGGAATCTGTAGGTGTCCAAACATGTTTCATCGCATATACAGCAGTTCCATCTGCAGGTTGATCCAGCTAAACTAGTACCAAAAAACATCCTTAAAACAACGATCAATGACTCAAACTGAACTTCAACTTTTGACTGGAAAAACTAAACTATTCAGTGACAGTGACAATGTTTTTATTTTTGATAATTCAAATCATTTCTCGCGAACTATCACCTCGAAAACTACCGATGAATAGGAAAGACGCTCACAAACATTCAGTGGGATTTTGCATGGAGCTACAGTCGGCCCTAATGACATTGGTAGGGTCGGGGAACTGGAAACACTCCTATTTTTTATTTATTTATTTTTTGGCCTGAGTTAAAACTGAGAACCTACAGAATGCTTGACAGATAGGATACTGTACAAGGTCTCGTGAAGCAGAGTGACTAACCCAACGGCCCAAGAGTCTTGTGACCAGAATGTAAATACATTTGACTGACTCTTGTTCATGATTCTTGGCTAATGGCACACTGGACCTGTAAACATCTGTCCATTTGGGCTATTTGCTAAATGTATTCATCTGTGATGCATTCGCTGTAAGTGCTTGTGTCGTCTCCATATGTGTGATAGATGGCATTTTTGAAAGCAGGTGTAAGGGGTGTGTGCTGTTTTGATATGCTGAATATCACCTGGCATAAGTTGCCATCATTTGAGCATACTCTGTGCTCACACATTTCCCAGAATACCTAACGGTATTACAGTCAAGTTTTCTTGCATCAATTGTCTGTATTTCATCTCAGTTTTTTGTTTTTGACACAAATAAATAGAACTTACTCAGGTTAAAACTATATGATAAGACCTCATTCATCTCTGTAGAGCTGCATCTCTCTGATTTGTCTTGCAGGTCGAGAGTCATCCTCTCCGTCATGAGTACATTTAAAATAATTTGTTTGTTTATTTGTTTGTTCATTTATTTGTCGGTTAATGGGATATTTCAAAAAGTTATGGATGGATATCAATGAAATTTTGTGTGTTGATAGATGCTGTGCTAAAGAGGAATTGATTAGTTTTCATGAAGATCCAACTCCTATTCTTGATCCAGGATCTGAAAGAATTTCTTTACTGTAAAGACAGCACTGTTGAGCACTCATGTCGATTAAATAAGTTACCCCAGTGGCCATTAACATGACACAAACACCCACGAGGGCCTATCACTTCATCCCTTAGTACAAGTACTTAACACCAGGATAAATGTGGATCCGATTGCCCCCGCCTGAGAATTTCAAAATGGCGGCGGTGATGCGCTCTCTGAGTGCTTTCTAGTTACAAATGGAAAGATTAATACCGTTAGGAGTGTAGACAAGGAAATGATTATGATTTCATCATCATGGTATCTCCATTGTCCTGGTTTGCTGGGTTCGATGTGTGTGCTCAGCTGTTTGGGACTGTACTAACACCTCTGCCATTGGCAGTGTCGGGGGTGTGAGCCGGTGCTGACTGTGTGGGGTCAGAAGTTCCTCACCCTGCGACTGCACTGCTCTCTGAAACGCAGCTCCTGGGCCATAAAATGACTGATATTCTCATTAGTCGGTATCCTTGTGTAACCCCACTGTGTGCGGCGGTGGAAAGTGCTCTTAAATTTATGCGTACCCCTCTCCTTCCATCGCCCTGCGTGCCGTCCGCAGTGCCTCTCCCAGGATGCCCAGTTATGGATAAACTGTCAAATCGAGTCCGCTTCAGAGACAGGGGGGCAGTGTGTGGGGGAGTTGGTGTTTCTGTGCTATCTGTCACTTTGGAGTTGCCATGACAACAGTCATAGAGTTGTCCGTGTTTATTTGCAGAAATGTCCTCTCACCACAGATCATGTGGTTGGGTTTGGGGGCTTGATAGTTTCTGCTGCTGAGAACAGGGGTGCTGTGCTTTTCCAATTCAGGCCCATTTTAATCCATCTCCTGAATGTGGTGTTTATGGAGTTGAAAGTTGAATCCATTACTGAATTTGTACATGGCTCTTGTTAGATGTGTAGCTTAAGAGTCCTGCATTTCAGTTTTTGGAGAGCCAAGATTTCAGAAATGCTGCTGTGATAGTGGATTATGGCAGTATATACAGCGGGAAAAATAAGAATTAAACATGTCAAAATTTTTCTCAGTAAATATATTTCTAATGGGGCTATTGACGAGAATGAGGTTTCTAAAAAAGGCTTCTCGTTACCAAGGTGTCACACAAGAAGCATTTCATGATGGGTAAAAGCAATATAAATATGAACACTGGTGAGCTGAAAGTGGTGAAGGCACAGACAATCTCTTTCTACCAGTGATTATTCTTGACCTGTTTTCAATTATTTATTTATTTATTTATTTATTTATTTATTTTTAAGTTAACATTATGCGAGCCCTGAAAACACTCTGTCCCGTCAGTTATTGACAGTTCTCCATGGTAAGGTAAGACAAGAAATTGGAAGACTCAAAATTGCATTTGAATCACTGCTATCCTAGTTGTGAATGTACTTGTGTCTAATCTTCGTTTCTTCTCTGTAATTTAAAAAAAAAAATCATGACATGCAAATATGATATGCAGGTGTGATATGCAGGTATGATGTGCTGATGACTTTTAGAGAAGCTGAGGTAGTTTGCCTTTATTTTTAGTGAACAAGCAGCTCCAGGCACAACCAGCCCCGCCCCCTGCACATATTTTAGCTTTGCTGTGACCTTGACCTTGACCTTGACGGGGTTCATTCTAAAATTTAATGGGATCTATTCTTGGTCACTGCCCAACATTTGGCCAAATTTGGTACAAATTGAGCCCGTGGTTTTCTTGTAATCTTGCTAATGAACAAATAAATGCAACACACAAACCAAGTCGATTCCAATACTCTTTGCCAAGTTTTCATTGGAAAACTTTTAAATCAAAGAAAATTAGTGAAAACAGGTCAAAGCTACCTATCAGTTTAAAGGGATTTTTATGCCTCCTCTAATTTCAGCTGAGCACTTGCATACACTCATTTACATGTGTAATCACTGCTGCAGTCACATGTGTAATCACTGCTGCATTTACATGTGTAATCACTGCTGCATTCACATGTGTAATCACTGCTGCAGTCACATGTAATCACTGCGGCAGTCACATGTGTAATCACTGCTGCAGTTACATGTGTAATCACTGCTGCAGTCGCATGTGTAATCACTGCTGCAGTCAGATGTGTAATCAGTGCTGCATTTACATGTGTAATCACTGCTGCAGTTACATGTGTAATCACTGCTGCAGTCACATGTGTAATCACTGCTGCTGCAGTAATCACTGCCGCAATTGCATGTGTAATCACTGCTGCAGTCAGTAATCACTGCTGCAGTAATCAATCACTGCTGCAGTTGCATGTGTAATCACTGCTGCAGTCGCATGTGTAATCATGCTGCAATCACTGTGCAATCACTGCTGCAGTTACATGTAATCACTGCTGCAGTCACATGTGTAATCACTGCTGCAGTCGCATGTAATCAATCACTGCATGTGTAATCAGTGCAGTCGCATGTGTAATCACTGCTGCAGTCGCATGTGTAATCACTGCTGCAGTCGCATGTGTAATCACTGCTGCAGTCACATGTGTAATCACTGCTGCAGTCACATGTGTAATCACTGCTGCAGTGACATGTGTAATCACTGCTGCAGTCGCATGTGTAATCACTGCTGCAGTCGCATGTGTAATCACTGCTGCAGTCGCATGTGTAATCACTGCTGCAGTTACATGTGTAATCACTGCTGCAGTCGCATGTGTAATCACTGCTGCAGTCGCATGTGTAATCACTGCTGCAGTGACATGTGTAATCACTGCTGCAGTCGCATGTGTAATCACTGCTGCAGTCGCATGTGTAATCACTGCTGCAGTCGCATGTGTAATCACTGCTGCAGTCGCATGTGTAATCACTGCTGCAGTCGCTGCAGTCACATGTGTAAATCACTGTAATCACTGCTGCAGCAGTCGCATGTGTAATGCACTGTAATCACTGCTGCAGCAGTGCATGTGTAATCACTGCTGCAGTCACATGTGTAATCACTGCTGCAGTCATGATGTGTAATCACTGCTGCAGTCGCATGTGTAATCACTGCTGCAGTAATCACTGCTGCAGTCGCATGTGTAATCACTGCTGCAGTCGCATGTGTAATCACTGCTGCAGTCACATGTGTAATCACTGCTGCAGTCACATGTGTAATCACTGCTGCAGTCGCATGTGTAATCACTGCTGCAGTCGCATGTGTAATCACTGCTGCAGTCGCATGTGTAATCACTGCTGCAGTCACATGTGTAATCACTGCTGCAGTCACATGTGTAATCACTGCTGCAGTCGCATGTGTAATCACTGCTGCAGTCACATGTGTAATCACTGCTGCAGTCGCATGTGTAATCACTGCTGCAGTCATGTGTAATCACTGCTGCAGTCACATGTGTAATCACTGCTGCAGTCGCATGTGTAATCACTGCTGCAGTCACATGTGTAATCACTGCTGCAGTCACATGTGTAATCACTGCTGCAGTCGCATGTGTAATCGTAATCACTGCCGCAGTCGCAGTGTAATCACTGCTGCAGTTACATGTGTAATCAATCTGCAGTGCTGTAATCAGTGCACATGGGTAATCACTGCTGCAGTAATCACTGACATGTGTAATCACTGCTGCAGTGCAGTTGCATGTGTAATCACTGCAGTGCAGTAATCACTGCTGCAGTCACATGTGTAATCACTGCTGCAGTCACATGTGTAATCACTGCTGCAGTCACATGTGTAATCACTGCTGCAGTCGCATGTGTAATCGCTGCTGCAGTCGCATGTGTAATCACTGCTGCAGTTACATGGGTAATCACTGCTGCAGTCACATGGGTAATCACTGCTGCAGTCACATGTGTAATCACTGATGCAGTTACATGTGTAATCACTGCTGCAGTCACATGTGTAATCACTGCTGCAGTCATATGTAATCACTGCTGCAGTCGCATGTGTAATCACTGCTGCAGTCACATGTGTAATCACTGCTGCAGTCACATGTGTAATCACTGCTGCAGTCACATGTGTAATCACTGCTGCAGTCGCATGTGTAATCACTGCTGCAGTCGCATGTGTAATCACTGCTGCAGTCGCATGTGTAATCACTGCTGCAGTCACATGTGTAATCACTGCTGCAGTCACATGTGTAATCACTGCTGCAGTCACATGTGTAATCACTGCTGCAGTGCATGTGTAATCACTGCTGCAATCATTTGTAATCACTGCTGCAGTCGCATGTGTAATCACTGCTGCAGTCGCATGTAATCACTGCTGCAGCAGTAATCACTGCTGCAGTAATCAATCACTGCAGCAGTCGCATGTGTAATCACTGCTGCAGTCACATGTGTAATCACTGCTGCAGTCGCATGTGTAATCACTGCTGCAGTCGCATGTGTAATCACTGCTGCAGTCGCATGTGTAATCACTGCTGCAGTCGCATGTGTAATCACTGCTGCAGTCAAATTTGTAATCACTGCTGCAGTCGCATGTGTAATCACTGCTGCAGTCACACGTGTAATCACTGCTGCAGTTACATGTGTAATCACTGCTGCAGTCGCATTTGTAATCACTGCTGCAGTCGCATTTGTAATCACTGCTGCAGTCGCATGTGTAATCACTGCTGCAGTCACATGTGTAATCACTGCTGCAGTCACACGTGTAATCACTGCTGCAGTTACATGTGTAATCACTGCTGCAGTCGCATGTGTAATCACTGCTGCAGTCCCATCTTAAGCAGCCTGTTACACTGACAGGATAACAGTAGTCCCCTGAGAGGCTCACACAAACCTGCGGTCTTGTAACTTTTTCTCACAAATATCTGGAACAGATGATTGAAATGCACACAGCTGGGCTCAGTGCTGGTGATTGTGTTTGTGAAAATGCTCCTCTCTGCTTTCAGTACTCAAATTTTATTTTGTCTCGTTTCAGCTTCATATTTCATTGTTACACTTGTTTGTTATTTAAAATTTGTTTTGATGTGTGCATTTTGTACCTTTGTAACATATGTTTAGATTAGAGACAAATAAGATTTCTTATTATGATTCACTGTCTGCGGTGTTGCGTTTATATGCAAGTACGTGTGAGGACAAATATTATCCAGACATTATAAAGATGGCACTCTTAAATAGTGTGCTGCTGTGAAACTCTTTGGCTGAAGGCAAAATTGAACTGCGCTTTGTGCTTCCTTGCTGCAGCACTGATTAATCTTTGTACCTGGACAGGAAGTAGCTTTCCAGCTCATTTCCTGCCAATGCATGGCTCCAAGCAGTTTAGCTTCTTGGTCCTTATTGGCCACAGAGAGTTGAGCACTGTTAATGGCTATAGTTTCCAGTAAACCAAACTCTCCGAGTAGACGCCCTTGTTTTGCACACTGTGATGTGCCCACTTTTACGGAAGATGTATCGAGCAGCTAAAGCTAATTTGAGGTGGGTGGCAGCCATGCTGTCCGCATTCCCAGTGCACCAAGTATCCTCAGCCTCTCTGCACATTCCTGATTGCCCTGGCTTGCAAACCAGTAGCTGGCATTATCTCATCTGTCCTCAGATATCTCACTTCTTTGTCTCTCCTGTCGTGCTCTGTGCTCTATCTGGTAATAGCTGTGGAAATGAAAACAGGCTGCTGGCTTCTAAAGGAGAGTGCTGGTTTGGGGGATTAGCCTACAAACAGTGCTAAACAGATTAGCTGTTGTCTCTCGCAGATGCCGTTTGCCTTAGCTGTCCTTCCTGTAGCGCTGCGCTGCATGGGAATAAATTCTTCTGTTTACAGAGATCTGCAGCCTTCATGCAGAAGACCCTCAAATCTTGGCAACAGCATAAATTTTACAGATTTATAAGATGTACTGTCTGAAATGTGCTTTTTATGTCCACATCCAAGTTGTATTGTGTCCCAAAACTATTATCCTCGTCGTGTATGTTGGCCATCTCTTGCATATTCAATGCATAACGTGCTGGGTTTCTTTAATCAAGCTGTGTCTCATATCGGTAGATTTTAACTTTTGGTGAAGGTACAAAGTTGGGACTAATTACACTTTGAACGCTCCAGCAATTTCAGATAATTGCTTTTCAGGCGGGAAACCAAAAGCTTGACACGTCTTATAATGGGGTAAATTGTTCCGTAGTAACAAGGTGCTTTATTTAAGTGAAAGTCGGCTAATAATTTTCCTGCTATTCATTTGGCACTCTCAATTCATTCAACTTTAATGCAGTCGCTCCACCCGACTCTGACAGATGCCTGCGGTGTATTCATTTCAAGTCACTGAGAAGCTCAGTCTCTGGCAGCGGTGTCCTGGGAGAGTGGTGCGGGTGGGTAATGCAAGGAACTTTGTAACCGGTCGCGAGGAGGAAGTGATTCTGTGCGTGACCAGGCCTTTAGTGAATGTGGGCCGCAGTACTGACCACTGTTCTGCAGGGTTCTGCTGTGCACGTCTCACACCTCACCATCCCGTGAGTTCGTCTCCGCTCTGCTGGGCTGAAATCTCATTCTGCGTCTCCATGGCAAATGATCTACCCTCAAGAAACCAGAGAAGACCTCGTCTAGCCGTGCATTTGAGTTTGAGGAAGCACAGGCGACGCCGTCTAGGAAACTACTGTGGAGGATCCCTGCCAGAGCCGCTGCTTTTAATATGGATTTTGTTATAGCTTTGCAGAGATGTGGTTTGTGGCACAGAACCAGCCTCACCACAACAGGAGCGCTGCGGACCCACAAGACTGGTGTCAGGGTCTGGCACTGTGGCCCTGCAGTGCTGTAATGCTGCTGCTGTGTGTGTGTGTGTGTGTGTGTGTGTGTCTCTCCATCTGTGTTTAGGGTAGTGTGTTTAACCTACAAACCCCAATTCCAATGAAGTTGGGACGTTATGTAAAACGTGAATAAAAACAATGCAATGATTTGCAAATCTCATAAACCCACATTTTATTTACAATAGAACATAGACAACATATCGGATACTGAAAGTGAGACATTTTACCATTTCATGAAAAATATTAGCTCATTTTGAAGTTGATGGCAGCAACACATCTCAAAAAAGTTGGGTCGGGGCAACAAATGGCTGGAAAAGTAAAAGGTACTAATAAAAAACAGCTGGAGGAGCATTTTACAACTAATTAGGTAAATTGGCAACATTTCAGTAACATGACTGGGTATAAAAAGAGCATTTTAAAGAGGCAGAGCCACTCAGAAGTAAAGATGGGCAGAGGCTCACCAATCTGCGAAAAACTGAGTCTAAAAATTGTGAAACAATTTCAGAAAAATGTTCCTTAAAGTAAAATTGCAAAGATTTTGAATATCCCACCATCTACAGTACATAGTATCATCATAAGATTCAGAGAAT